>JAPMUY010007126.1:12500-20000 GCA_026901105.3 Galaxias olidus
GCAGGGAGGGGTAGGGTGAAAGAGTCAGAGGGAGGGAGACGGACTCCGTGTTTCCTGGTTGTCTTTGATGATGCCGTGTGCGTACCGCGCGTTCTTGTGATTTAGAAATGAAGTAAAGAAATAACTGGTGAGGTGTCGTGGTAAAGGAAGGAGCGCAGGAGGGAGGTGGAGTCACGGCGGAGGTTAATGTCTCTCCCTCTCTCTCTCTCTCTCTCTCTCTCTCTCTCCCCATCTGTTTCTCTCTCTCTCTCTCTCTCTCTCTCTCTCTCTCTCTCTCTCTCTCTCTCCTGTTTCTCTCTCTCTCTCTCTCTCTCTCTCTCTCTCTCTCTCTCTCTCTCTCTCTCTCTCTCTCCCTCTCTCTCTCCATCCCTCTGTCTCCCAGGGCCACAGCCACACATCGAGGACAGATCATCTTCAAGGACGCCATGGCCCAGCAGCTCTGCGAGCAGGGAGGTGAGAAACACACCTACACACACACCTACACACAGACACACACAGTTACACACATACCGACACACATACACTTACACACAAGCACCCTTCACAAACACACACACACACATCTACACTAACACGCACACACATACACATTTTCCAGGGATCACATCTTCCATTAACCACACACGATCTTACAGCGTACAGTCAGAGCACGGTCCACACCACATAATCTTGTGTCCCACATACGTATGTGTATACACGTCACGGCAAAAACACACACGTACAAACACACACACACACACCCCCTTCAGCAAACAGCACCAGGCACATGCTCCCTGGAGATCACTGTCCATCACAGACAATATCAGAACAGGGCTGACATGTAGCTAGCCACAGTCCACACACACACACACACACACACACACACACACACACACACACACACACACTAGCAGCAACAGCACCCACACCGGGTGTCCTATATTCCCAGCTTAATTTAAGATTATGCTCAGTCGCAGACGTTTCTATTTTATGTCCGAGGCGCCACATCTCCCCCTCCTCTTCCTCCCGACAGCTCTAAGCAGATATTGACGGACTCCGCACTCTCTCCAGCCCGCGTTTGGTAGCCTCTGTAATTGCTTGCTGACACGCGAGTGGCCTCTTCCTTTGTAAATAACTTCGCCCTCACAGATGGCGGTGGACAGAGCGCGTCTTGCCGGAGAGGAAGTCCACGTTGTTTATTTGGGGAATGAGCTCTTTGGCTCTCTTTGGTTTAGGGGGTTTGTCGTCTTTTGGTAGCACTTGCTCGGCCCTTGGCTGTTCGCTCGGCTTGATGGCCCGCTGAGCCTTAGGACTGAGGGGGGGGGGGGGGGGTGCTGGCAACATAGAGACCCAGAGCAAGGGTCCAGAGGACAGAGAATTGGAGGAAGTTGAGGGGGCTGCAGAGAGAGAGAGAGAGAGAGAGAGAGAGAGAGAGAGAGAGAGAGAGAGAGAGAGAGAGAGAGAGAGAGAGAGAGACTGGTGACCTTTTCCCCCCAAGGCTTAACCAACACTCCCGTCCATATCTCTCAGCACGAGATGAGTGTCCATGGTGTCGGCAGTCCGAGCTCCTGTCGGGAGATTGAGGGTTATAGGGATGAAGGAAGGAGGGATGGAGGCTGGGTGATAACGACAAAGTTGAAGGTCATAAATTGTGGGATGCTGCAGCTGCAGGCGAGAAGATCAAAGGCTATAAAATGTGGCCACATAAAAGAAGCGGGCGGTCAACCTCGGTAAAGGCTAATTCCTGGACAGGCAATAACATGTCCCTGTTTCTGCTCCTTGCAGAATGCTGTCAGGCAATCAGACTGCCCCATGGCAACAGGATAGCCGAGAGAAAGAGAGAGAGAGAGAGAGAGAGAGAGAGAGAGAGAGAGAGAGAGAGAGAGAGAGAGAGAGATATATGCGGTCCTGGCATTGTGGTCTCCAAGCAGAGTGATGTGGTCAGGGATTGGCTTCGTTCCGCTGGCTGCCCTCCCCTAGTCATCAATCTAACCTGGCCCTGTATCTGACGCTCCGACCCTCAGCCTGGATCTTCAAAGGAGTCCCACCCATGAAAACCCCCCTGGGCACGCAGGGCCTGTGACCTCTGGAAACCAGAGGCCCGCTATCAAACCATGAAGGACTGGGACCACAGGCCGAGTGAGGCAGGGTCACGGTCACCGTTTTGTTTGGCTGAGCGCGACACTCTCCGTCTCCCGTCCGCTGGGGCTCAAAGTCAGCCAGAGGTGAGCCAGAGGTCCTTCCGCTGGTTCTCCTGGCGGACGCATAAAACAGGCTACTGGCCTACATTCAGCCCCCAGAGGGGCCAAGCCGCTCTCGGCAAAAAAGTTTCTTCAAATATAAGTATTAGCATTGAAAGAGGGAGGAAAAGAAAGAGGCGGGGGGGGCGTGCAGGGCTTTAGCCATTTCAGAAGTTCATGTGCTAAGACGCAGGCTTTGAGGGGCTAGAGAGAGCGGAAGCTATCTAAAGAGGGGTTATGATCTGAGGGAGCGAGGGAGGGCGCGAGATGGAAGGTGAAAGACTGAGAGAGAGAGAGAGAGAGAGAGAGAGAGAGAGAGAGAGAGAGAGAGAGAGAGAGAGAGAGAGCGAGAGAGAGAGAGAGAGAGAGAGAGAGCGAGGGATGGAGTGTGAGAGAAGGGTGAAATTAGGCCTGATCCGATCCGGCAGAAACCTTTAGGAACAAATGGCCAGATTAGCCAGGGAGAGCAGCTTCAGCACTGCTAAGAGGGTGAGGAGGAGGAGGAGGAGGAGGAGGAGGGCAAGGCGGGGGAGAAGGAAGGGGAGGAGGCAAAGAACTGTTATGTTAGTGAGAGATGAGGAGGACAAAGGCAGGGGGAGCATGGAAGGCGCAGAGGGGAGGTGGGGGGGGGGGGTGTGAAGGAGATGGTGGCTTAGGAGAAGTGACTACATGTTAAACATGTTCCGGAGGCTCTGACACACTGCACTTCCCCTCTCCTTAATTGAAAGCCTAAAGTGATTCGTGAACAGAGACAGGTGTTTGTTTAAAAGTTTTCACTCCGCTGAACTTAAAGGCCCCCTCAGACAGGAGCTGTGTGTGTGTGTGTGTGTGTGTGTGTGTGTGTGTGTGTGTGTGTGTGTGTGTGTGTGTGTGTGTGTGTGTGTGTGTGTGTGTGTGTGTGTGTGTGTGTGTGCGTAAGAAGATCTGTCTGGCTCCGAGAGCTGCATTCTGCTGTGCCAGCAATCTTTCCATCCCTCACTCTATATATCCTCCCTCCCTCCCTCCCTCCCTCCCTCCCTCCCTCCCTCCAGCTTCCCCTCCGTTAGGCTTTGATCTACGCCCCGTTTCCCCCCACGTCTTTCCCCGGCGAGGAGCAGACACCCAGAGCCCACATTTCATCCCTCTATCTCCGCACTTAGGAGGCAGGGACCGAGGTGGCCCGTGACAAATAGCACCAGTGCTCTCCTCCTCCCCCCTCTCTACTGAGCGTACATCAAGACAGTCGGAGAACCGGGGGAGAGGGCTCCGAGGGGAGGCGGGCGGCCCAGGGAGGGGTGCTGATTCCTGGGTCCCCGCCAGCCAGGGAAGGGGGCGGGCGGCGGCGTTGGCAGCGGTGGCCGTCCATCAGGCCTATCTCCTGACAGGACAGGAGGGCAGCAGCAGGGCCGGCGTTTGGCAGGGCCTCTTTAATTTGCGGCGGGGGCATCAATCAGCGCTTTATGGACCTGGCCGAGTGCGGCGGAGCCCTCCATGGATTATTAAAGGGCCATATAACTCAGAGAGGCCAGGGCTCCCTGGAGGGGTCACCACGTGACGGAGAGGGAGGGAGAGGGAGGAAGAGGGGGGAGAGGGGGTCACTGCCAGCCAGCCTGACAGACATACCTGGGCCTTGAGCTGCAGCTCCATAGCTCTCTCCTCTCTCTCTCTCTAAAGGGTTTCTTGCTGTTTCTCTCACTTCTCCTTTGTCTCCTCCCGAGTCTTCAGTGTTCCATGTCTCCTGCTCGTAAGCCGTCTCTCGCTCCCCTTCGGGTCGTGTCTCTCGTTCAACGTCCCTCTTTTTGTCTTTTTATTGAGGTGTTTTTTATTCAGCTAGGAATGATGCCCTGCGACGCTCCCATCCTCAGGGTGGAATCTCTCCTTTGTGGCTTTAGTGCGGAGAGGAAAGGTCTCCTCACCAGCTGGCTAGGGACACTGCAGCTCCCGGCCGTCCTGATGGCCCTTTCCCATGAACATAGAGTATCATCACGGTGGCAATGGAAGCCCGCCACACAAAGAGCCTGGGAGGTGGAGTGCAGCGGAGTGGTGTTGTGTTGTCTGACCTCCCAAAGCGTCGGCGGCGCCGTCGTCAGGAGACCGGAAACAGAACAACAACAGCGGCTCATCGCCGACGTCCCAGTGAGTCACTAATTGCGACCGCCAATTAGACGGAGCCGCTCGACTTCAAACGGACGGCGAGCCCCGCTCACCGTGAGTCAGAGAGAGGGGGAGCGAGGGACGGAGGGCGAGAGGGAACGCGAGGGATTGGGCAAACGAGGAGAGAGAGAGGGGGCGGGGGGGAGGACAGGACGAGAGATTAGAGCGGAGGAGCGGAGGGGGAGCGTCTCAGATGACTCGTGGCCCGCGTTCTTTGTGCCGAGGTGTCGGAGTCTGCCAAAGCTCCCGCTCACTTGACTCCCCCTGCCTCCCCGTCAGACCCCCTGCTCCGCCTCAGCCAAGTCCTGCTGCAGATTTAGAACCGGCTAGAGTTTATAGAGAGAGGCTGCTCCCTTATGCACCCTCTGTGTGTGCGTGTGTGGGTGGGTGGGTGGGTGCGTGGGTGCGTGTGGCTGTGTGTGTGTGTGTGTGTGTGTGCGTGTGTGTAAGCGCTGGCTGGGGAGATACCGGCATTAGCAGCAATGAGCCGCTAATAGATGAGGCTGTAATTGAAGTCTGTTAGGACGTGAGTGGGGGATTAAGCCCAGTGAAATGAGCACCACTGCCTGCTCCCTACACACACAGAGAGAGGAGAGGAGAGGAGAGGAGAGGAGAGGGGAGGAGAGGAGAGGAGAGAGGAGAGAGGGAGAGGAGAGGGGAGGGGAGGAGAGGAGAGGGGAGGAGAGGAGTGACGGGAGGGTGACAGAAGGAGAAAGAGCGAGTCCGAAGGAGAACGTGATGAAGCACGGCGAAGGGAAATTGTAAATGAGGGCCTTTTTGGAAGCTAGGGAGGATTAGCCAAGTTCCCAAAAAAATATCCTTCTGGGTGTTTCCACAGCCGAGCAGGCCAAGCCGACAGAGTGAAGGGGTGCTTTGGAAAGTGTTGGAGAGGCAGGGAGAGACCCGAGAGCTACCGCCTCTTTCCTTCAAATGGTTTCAGATGGAATATGCGGGCACATAGTTATGGTTTGATCAGAATGGGAATAAGAATCGGGTGAGAGAGCCAGAGGCTGGGGCGGATAGACGTCTCCAATAAATCCACTAACAGACGATCCATGTTGAGGAAGTAAAGAGAGACATGCAGTACAACACACACAACCAGAGGTCCCTTCCATGTTCTTTTGAACAGGTTGCAGTGCGGGGCCTCCAGACGCAGGGCTGTCAGGGCCCACTAGGCAGCGGTGGAGCAGGCCCCGTCACACACACACACACACACACACACACACACCACCCTAAGACTACCACTTCTCCAGTCAGTGTTAAAATCTCACCACCCCCACAGTCCCTCCTCTGAATAGCAAATCCACTCTGAAAAGGCAGCCGGGCAGATCCGATGGGAGGAACGGGGGGCCGCTAGAACAAGTCAAAGCTGGGACTGGATGTACATACGTTTAAGAGGAACAATATGAAGCGGCCATTTTGATAATCCTCCCCTCTTGATTTGGGTTCCATTGTCCATACAGTCTCTCCATTCACCCTCAGTCAGAGCAGATATGGGACGATATGGGATTTAGAACTCCCTGGAAGTTTTAAGTTTTGAGGGGCAGTTTACCTGGCTGCAGTGTTCAGTTTTTGTGGGCTCTTATCGGGCAGGTATAGGCTCATCCAGGACTGAGGAATTCACCGGCAGATAATCTCCATCTTTAGCTCAGAGTAAGACTCCATTCCGCGGTGCCCTGAGTCGGCTGAAAGGAGGAGGAGGGGTCAAATCTCAACGAGGTCGGGGGGCCAACGCGCCAAACAGGCGAGGGAGGGAACGACGTCAAAGAGAGCCGTCTGAAATAGCTAATAGATGTAAAGCACTCCAGTGTTAAAATCAAGGAGCGATAACACTGAGCACAGGATACAGGATTCCTCCGTTAAGGCAAATCCATGAAGATGTTTCATGGAGATGGAAGACCTTCTAGAGTTTTGGTTCACAGTAGAAGTTAAGAGGTAAAACCTCTATCAATCACTCACCTCTCCTCCCACCTCCCTGCCTCCTCTGCTTTGTGGGGCTCTCCGGGAGAGAGACGGATGTTGGAGCACGTTGCTGTGTTGACTTGTACCGGGGCGGTCACAGATAAAGACACAGGGCCCCCCGGGAGGGGGGGGGGGGGGGCTTTAGGGTGAATGAGAACAGGGAATCGTTCATCACCGCTCTGAGTGGACAGCAGCACAGCCGCCATTACTGTGTCTGACACAAGGACACAGGTTACAGCGCTGTCAAGTCATTGGTCCCTGGTTCTGTCCTGGAAGTCAGCTACTATGGCCTTTGCACACACACACACACACACACACACACACACACACACACACACACACACACACACACACACACACACACTCACAGCCCTTCACAAACATTTCTCTGACATGCTGTTCATACTACTCCCCCACTAGTTTCTCATACAGTATCCCTGCTCGGCGTGTCGCGCGTGCCCTTGTCCTCCGCGTTCCCGTTAGCTTCACCCTGCTAGCCGGCAGCCCTGGAGGGGTTAGCATGCAGAGCCAGATGCTGGCGCCTGGCCCACTGGGCTCTGTGATCACTGAGGCCCCAGGACAGTGACAGTGACAGACATGTCTGGCCGTGCCCACTCCTCCCTCTGCTGGCTGTGCACCGCCTCCGGGTTACGCTGATCTCCTGGTTCATCTTCTTGTTTCTGTTCTTTCTTTCAGCTCCCACTGAATCCCCGCTCAGACCCAGTCTTGGTAAGTGTGTGTGTGTGTGTGTGTGTGTGTGTGTGTGTGTGTGTGTGTGTGTGTGTGTGTGTGTGTGTGTGTGTGTGCCATTGTAGACTGCTAGCTAGAGTATTTCATTGATTATCTGAATGATGAGAGTGAGGCCTTGGTCTAATCCCTGTTGTGTCGTGCTCAGCCGAGATCCACGGAAACCACGCCGTGCTGAGAGACGACTTTGACTCCAACCTGCAGGGAGAGCTGGACCCCAGCATCTGGTAGGTGGCCTCCCCGACGACCGCCCACCCTGGCGCACCCCAGCGCTTTGCTCTCCTCTAACCCCTCTCCCTCTCCTCCTCCTCCTCCTCCTCCTCCTCTCCAGGACGGAGTGCAGTCACTGCGAGGTGGGGGAGCAGTGCGGGCTGCTGATGCACGGCCGGGCGGTCACCTTCTGCGAGCCCCTCGGAGAGCGGGCGCTGGTAACTATTAT
>JAPMUY010007126.1:27500-40000 GCA_026901105.3 Galaxias olidus
GGCGCCCCTGGACAGCTCCCAGGCCAGGTAGGAGCGGCCCCTGTACCGCACCACACGTCTCATTGCAACACACACACACGGCTACGCACACTTATTGTGCTTATTGAGGACGGGGCTCTTGCGTTACCTAGGTGAGCGTGTAACCCTAACCCGCTCTCCTGTTGTTATGGGATAAGAGGTGTCAAGACAAGAGTGTGCGATTCAAACCAGTGCATCGCAGTGCATCACTACTCGGGTTGATAAGAACAGTTGAATGAAAAACCCAAATGTCTTTTGTGGGAATTCATTCTGGACGGTGTGGCCGTGAGGTTTTGGCTCGTCTCGTTCTTTTGTACTCTTCTCCCGGGCAGGAAATGAATCGGACTGGCTCTGCTTGCCATAGGCTCCTCACTTCTTAGCATGACCATATTTGGTCTTCTGCTCAGATTCAGGAAAACTAAGACCTGTTGTCGACGTTTGGTTTTAAGAGGTGCCCTCTTCATTTTAGCTTTTACATTTGTTTTCAGTCGAAGAATGGATGATTGTCAGTGCAAAGGAATTATGATACAATAACACTTTAGAATTTGTCCAAAATAGCCCTGCCTGGCCTTGTAAGAGTAGGTTCATAATTTCATAATTTTAAACTGTGCAGTATTTTTTCTAATAAAGAATATTCTAAGAACGATTGTTTAAAACTAGATAAGGAAACAGATACAGAAACAACAAAATCTCATTCAGTTTATTTTTCGAATGCAAACATTCCCTTTCACTTGGTCACTTGGTGACTAGGTCAAAAACCTAATTTCCATTTCTCCCAGATATATACTGACTCATTCAGACAACTCAATTTGGGCTGTTATTGAGTTACTACGTTTTACTGTTAAGCTACAATGCTACCTGTTTGACTGGGAACTTAAGGGGGATAGCTTAGCGAGAATGACTTCCAACTTTCTCTCTCTCTCTCTCTCTCTCTCTCTCTTTCTCTCTCTCTCTCTCTGTCTCACTTCTTATTCATCTCCTATCCCCATTCCTCTCCCTTTACCCCTGGCTTGCTGAGATGGATGGTGGCTGCGGAAAGGGCTGTTGCCAAGTGTGGAGATGGAGAGAGAGAGAGAGGGAGAGAGAGAGAGAGAGAGAGAGAGAGCCATACTGAGTGATAGGGGGAGAGGAATGGCCGCGGCGGAACGAGATGGATGCTGCCTGCTGGGCTCTCTGCGGCCCACCTGTACAGCCGGACATATTCACTCCGAGCATCATGGCTGATTGAGAGGATTCCTGTTCCGACCAGAGACGGAGCCAAGGACACACGGAGGGAGGGAGGGAGGGAGGGGGCTCCTGAGGGCAGAGGGACACTTTCAGTTTAACTACTTTTGATAACCGAAAGTGAAATGAGTATGCAGCATACACTGCGGCAATAGTTTGGTCAATCCGGTTTTGGAATTATACTATGACTAGTCAGTGTGCCTGGTCTTTGTTGTGTTGGTATATTGACCCAAAGCGGTATCTAGGAACGTGTTTTTGGAAGATTACTGCCGCTATGACAACAGGACAAGGGGACGTGGAGACCCTGTGGAAGTGACACGTGTCTAGCAGTCTTAATCAGCACTCATCATCAGCTGTTGCTTTAAAGCGGCCATATGCAACTTTTTTGTATTAGCCGATTATCAATACCTTTCTACAGTTTGCACATTGTAGTGTATATGGGAGAATGAAAAAAAAACACACACACACACACACTCTCACACACGCAAACAGACACTCACACACAGGGAGGAACATGGAAACATGAATATGTATGTCTCTGACTCTAATCTGACTTTTTTCCCCCCTTCTCTCTTTCCTTCTCTTCCTCCTCCCTCTCCTCTCTAATTTGGTCTTCATTTGTTTAATCACATCGTCCATCATTCTGCCAACCCCCCCACCCCCCCACCCCTGCTCTCTCTCTGGTGTTTGTCTACCCCCCTCCCCTTTGAACTCCCTCCCTCTTCACCTGTCATTTCTCAACCTGCCTCTCTTGGCCCCCCGTCTTCCCGCCCTCCCTCTCCTCCTCCTCATCGTCTTCCTCTCTCCGTCACCACCTCCCCTCCGGTCTGCTCCTCCACCTCCTCCTCCTCCTCCTCCTCTTCCTCCTCCTCTCTCCCCTTGGTGGTGCAGGTACCTCCAATTCACCCTGCGTCTGGGGAGCCGCAGCACCCTGAGCTCCTGTCCCGCCCCCGACCAGCCAGGAGAGGGCGTGCTGCTCCACTTCTCCTCGGACAACGGCATCACCTGGACCCTGCTGCAGCACTATGCCTTCCAAGGCTTCCACGAGCCCAGGTACACCTCCGCCTGGTTTGTCTGGGTCGGCTGGCTGGTCGGTCTGTCTGTGTGTGTGTGTGTGTGTGTGTGTGTGTGTGTGTGTGTGTGTGTGTGTGTGTGTGTGTGTGTGTGTGTAATGTAGTTGGTGAGAAACATTCCATGCATCACTTAATCACTCAGTGATAGAGTACTTTGTCCTATTTTCACCAGGCTTTTTACACCCCAGGCTGGTAGATAATGGGACCATGGAACTCCTAATGTCTGTTTCTTTGTTCTGATCTGACACTCCAGTCCATTCCCTTCCACATTCTTCTTCAGAACAGACGCACACGTTTGTCGTTTGTGTGTGTGTGTGTGTGTGTGTGTGTGTGTGTGAGAGAGAGAGAGAGAGAGAGAGAGAGAGAGAGAGAGAGAGAGTGTGTGTGTGTGTGTGTGTGAGAGAGAGAGAGAGAGAGAGAGAGAGAGAGAGAGAGAGAGAGAGAGAGAGAGAGAGAGAGAGAGAGAGAGAGAGAGAGAGTGTGTGTGTGTGTGTGTGTATGTGTCCAGGGAGGCAGCTACCCTATCAATACACATTTCCTGTGGTTGATGGTGGGCTGGAGGGGTAACCTGCGGGGAGCTGTTGAGTCAGTTAGTGCTGTCTGGGTTTCTAATGAAGACAAAGAGGGTTGTGCGTGCGCGCGCACACACACACACACACACACACACACACACACACATACACACACACACACACACACACACACACACACACGCACACACACACGTCCAAACATCACAGCTACATCAGGACTAGACACACACACAGAGGGGGGATATGTCACTGCTAGATACATTGTTATGTCAGGTGTGTGTGCGTGTGTGTGTGTGTGTGTGTGTGTGTGTGTGTGTGTGTGTGTGTGTGTGTGTGTGTGTGACCCAGAAAGAGCAGTATGTGTCAAAATCCAGCCATTGTGTCTAGATTGTTTCTCAGTGTGCAGGCTGGAACATGTACGATGAACAATTCCCTTGACTCATTCTCCTGTTCCTCCCTCCATCTGGTATCCATCTATCCACCCATCCATCCATCCCCTCTGCTACACCTCCCTCCCTCCCTCCATCCTCTCCCAGGATCGTGTCGGTAGAGCTCCCGGCCGGCGCCCGTAAGTTTGGCGTGCAGTTCCGCTGGTGGCAGCCCTACCACTCGGGCCGGGGCCTGGACGTGTGGGCGGTGGACGAGATCACCATGACGTCAGTGCTCTTCAACACCATCAGCCTGGACTTCAGCAACGTGCTGGACGTCACCCAGAGCCTGGGCTTCTACCTGGGCCACGTGCAGCCCTACTGCCAGCACGACTGGACCCTCAGGTAGCCCGGTCCTCCTGCTCCCCACGGCAGAGTACAGAGGAGCAGTGCGGCTTCGGTTATCCTTTCCCCCATCCTAACTGGACGGATGCCGCTCGCTATGTAGACGACCCTTTCTCATTTTCTGCTGGTGAAAAATTCACGAGGGCGTCTTTCGACAGTATTTTAGGATAGGATTTATTTCGCTGGCGGACCTGCTGACTTGTAAATCGATCCCAAAGCCGTACATTATCTGTATTTATTACCATTGGCTCAACTTTTGGAACGCTGTTGATTATGAACCGCATAATCGTCCTGCTGATTTACATACATTATTTATGTAATGACATGCATGACAATCACTCTTTACTTTGCTTGTTTTGCACCGCATCATATTGCGTTGTAATGTATCAATTGTAGTTTATGTTGGTATGCTCACAATATAACTCAATTCCAAAATGGTAACATTCCTATTAGGCCAAGTGGTGGTAGCAGTACTTGTAGGATGAATGGTCTCAGTATTGTCAGTGAAAGTATTTCTATGAATCACACTAGGTGCCGCCTGCACATAAAAGACGCACAGATCTACTGTTCCAGGGTCAGATATGCACCAGTAAGCTGACTGTTCTCGTTCCCCTCTCCCCTGGCCTGCTGCTAGTTTCTCTGGGGAGCCCAGCCCTGGCTCCAGTATCCGCTACGTGGAGACCCAGTCCATGCAGATCGGAGCCTCCTACAACCTGCAGTTCTCATTGGTCATGGGATGCGGCCGGGAGCCCTCCCCCCACATTGACACGCAGGTCCGGCTGGAGTTCTCCACCAATCACGGCCTTACCTGGCACCTGGTCAAAGAGGTAAGCCGTAGGAGCTAATCCTTTTGACCCCCCCATCCGTCCTCCACTTCACACAGTCCCCACCCTGCTACTTTAAAGGCATGCTTTTGTTCTGGCGAGGTGAAACTTCTAGAAGTCACCCTGGAGGGAGGCAAGGAAACGTATCATTAATTCATGATCATGAATATTGATTTGCGCATTAGATTGTTTGTAATAACGTGTAAATAATGAGAGCCTTTTCAATGTGTCACTTTGTTGTCACTTTGTCCCCAGTGAGTAATTACAGCAATTACTTTTTATCATCCCAGTCTTAACAAATAGCCATTAGTACTTGAAACAGTGGGCAGATTAGCTCCCGATGACTCAACAGAGAATGTTCTGGGATCCCCAATTGGCTCATAAATATTCATCGGGGGGGGGGGGTAAAGCGGCCTTGGTCGCGTCGCATGACGTTGGGAATGGAACGGACTTAATGAGTCAGACTCCAGCGCCGTGCTCTGTCTCCTCCTGTCTGTGTGGAGGGAAATGTAGTCCCTCAACGAGTGCAATCCAGAACGTTTACAGCCACGATTGATGACCGTCCGATTTGGAAGATGATTTGGGCGTCAGTTAACTTTAGTTCTCACATCGTTTATTTCTTATTATTTCTTAACATACTGTACATTCTCATTGCTGTTGTGTTATACCGTATGTGTGCTATTGGTAAATGTCAGGGTGGCATGATGCATCATTGTAGTGTTCAACAGTTCCAATGTTTTTAGACGGTTGATGTGCCTGAACAGTGAGGTGTGTGTGTGTTTGTAGACCTGACAGAACCTCTCCTCTGGTCTGTCCCTGTCTAGGCCTGTCTGCCGGGGATGCCCAGCTGTTCAGAGTTCACTGCCCCCAGTGTGTACCATCCGTCCGAGTTCAAAGACTGGAGACGCATCACCCTGCCCCTGCCGCACAAGACCTGGTGGGTGGCACTCATACACCCACACACACACACACACATACACAGACATGCACACACACACACACACACATACACAGACACGCACACATACGCACACACATACACAGACATGCACACACACACACACACACACACACACACACACACACACACACCACACACGCACACACACACACATTGATGTCGTCCCACCCCATTCAGAGAAGGCTATTCCTAGGTGCTGCTGTCTGAGGGAAATCAAACATTGACATAGACCCCCATCCAGCCCAGTGCACCCTGGGAGCCCAACCCCCCTTCACCAGACAGGCTGCTCTTAAATAAAGGTGTCCTAATCTCATTACCCACTATGATGGCGGGGTCAAAGGTCACGGGGTAGAAAATGGAAACTGAGGATTCTGCGCCAGCTCTCTGTGATCCGGTCAGGTGCGGGGTCGTCAGGGGTCACTGGAGCACGAAGCTCCCATCAGCCCCCCACCATGTGACCCCATGTGACCCCAGGTCTCTGGCTGTCTGGGCTGCCTGCCCGCATCATTTCTCAACTGCTCACATGCAGCAGCATGCACTGATTTAAACACACACACATACACACACACCCAAACACACACACTCGCACACCTATGTGCGCACACACATACACAGACACACATGGGTTTGCATCCATATTTCACTTGCGTCCAACTGAATTATTGTAGGCTGTAAAGCAGCTAAATATGAGGGTGGGGGTATAATGGGATATTGATCCGGGTCAGTAATCCTTTCATCTCTAAGATTCCGGTTACCGTTTTAGTTTTCTCCCGGACCTCACATGATTTGCTGGATCAGCCCACATCTCGGGATTCCTTCGGCGTGATTGGTGCCACTAAGCCCAGCTCCTACAGGCCGTACTGACCGGGCTTCGGCCATCTTGTGTGTTCAGGTCCAGCGCCACGCGGTTCCGCTGGATCCAGAGCTACTACGGGGAGCAGGACGAGTGGGCCCTGGACGACATCTACATCGGCCAGCAGTGCCCCCACATGTGCCACGGCCACGGCTGGTGCCACCACGGACACTGCAGGTTAGTCACACACACACACACACACACACACACACACACACACACACGCACACACCCGCGCGCGCGCACACACGCGCGTTCACGTGCTAACGCTCACGGATGCGCCTCGCTCCCCCAAGCAGGTGTGACGAGGGCTTCTCGGGGCCGGACTGCCAGCCCTCCTCCCCGCTGTCCTCCAGCGTCCTCTCCGACTTTGAGTCCCAGGACGTGCTGCTGGCCACCTGGCAGGAGGTGATCGGCGGGGAGGTGGTGACCCCGGACATGGGCTGTGGAGTGGTGTCCTCCGGGTCCTCCCTCTACTTCAGCAAGGTACGGCGCTAGGCTAGCCCCCTGCAGGCAGAAAGAACACGCTTCCTTTAGGCCACGCAAGGCATTTCTGAGCCCTTTCACCAAAAAGGCACCGCAAGTTTGTGTGGCTTTAATTAGGCTTCACTGCGTCCGCCTTTTTTAACCCTTTGATAAACATCAAACGTGCTTTGCTTTTGCTTCTGGCCACGTGTCTGTGGGCCCCAGGCTGGGCTGAGGCAGCTGGTGAGCTGGGACCTGGACACGGAGTGGGCGGAGTTTGTGCAGTTCTACCTGCGCGTGGGCGGAGACTGGGCGGAGTGCAACCAGGCGGACAGCCGGGAGGAGGGCGTGCTGCTGCAGTACAGCAACGACGGCGGCATCAGCTGGGGGCTCATCGCCGAGATGTACTTCAGCGACTTCACCAAGCCTCGGTGAGCCAGCTCAGAGCGGAACAGAGCGATAGAGGAGGCCTTAAATAACCCAGGCCTTTAATCGCAGCCTTCGTCTCATTGCAGTGTGGATGTAGTACGTGTTATGTAACGAGGGGTAAATCCACTGCATACGGCCACGGCCTGTAGATAGGAGGGGGACGCGGGCTCCCCTGGTAACTCCTCCGGCCCCCTCCTCTGTGGCCCCTAGGTTCGTCCACTACGAGCTGCCTCTGGCCTCCAAGACCCCGTCCACCCGGTTCCGCTGGTGGCAGCCCCTCCACTCGGGCGAGGGCTACGACCAGTGGGCCATCGACGATGTCATCATCCTGTCGGAAAGGGAGAAGCACATCATCCCCATGGCCAACCCCACGCTGCCCCAGGTGGGTATAGGGGGTTACTGGGCCTTCATCCCACTGATGGAGGGGGGGGGGCATTTACATGGAACACAAATGCCGACCCTGACTGTACATAGATGTATTGTGAATTCTGGTGGATAACATTTTGCTTTAGGTTGTACTGTCCCGCACGTCGATAGCTTACAGTCAAATAGAAAATACGCGTTTCAACTGACAAACACAATACCTTGCCCTTTACTAGTACAGGATGGGTCAACCGTGTGTGCTCCTTTTGCAGAACTTCTATGAGAAGCCGGCGTTTGACTACCCCCTGAACCAGATGAGTGTGTGGCTGATGCTGGGCAACGAGGGCATGGAGAGGGAGAGCAACGACAGCTTCTGTGCGCCCACGCCCTCCGCCATGGTGTTCGGCCGCTCCGACGGGGACCGCGTGGCTGTGACCCGAGACCTGGCTCTCCGGCCGGGCTACTCCCTGCAGTTCAAGGTGACCGCCACCAGCACACACCAAAACGTCCCTGGCAAAAGTCGTTGATAGGGTAAACTTGTCATTGATAGGGTAAACTTGTCATTGATAGGGTGAACTTGTCATTGATAGGGTAAACTTGTCATTGATAGGGTAAACTTGTCATTGATAGGGTAAACTTGTCATCGATAGGGTAAACTTGTCATCGATAGGGTAAACTTGTCATTGGTTGTGTAAACTTGTCATTGATAGGGTAAACTTGTCATTGATAGGGTAAACTTGATAATACACTGAGTGATCGATGTCCTCTCAAAAAACCAACACGAGGATTTAGTCAACCTACTTTATTTCTCAACATTACTAATTATATTCTTACTCTGGCCTGTTTTATGGTCCTTACCTCTCTCCTCCATGCATACCGTCTGCATACCTTTCCTCACTACCCACGCCGCCTCTCTCTCCTCCAGCTCAACATCGGCTGTGAGTCGGTGTTCAGCGCGTCCGCCCCGGTGCTGCTGCAGTACTCCCACGACGCGGGCCGGAGCTGGGCGCTGGTGCGCGAGGGCTGCTACCCGGGCTCCCCGGGGGCGGGCGGCTGTGAGGGCAGCGGGCGGGAGCTGAGGGAGCCCACCGTCTTCTACACGGGGGACTACGAGCAGTGGAGCCGGGTGACGGTGCTCGTACCGCGCAGCGTGGCCGCCAGGTGAGCGCCGCAGCAACACCTGGGATTTAGAGGCAGCTTTTCTGGGAACTCCAGGACGCCGGACAAAGGGAAGCTAATGTTAGCACGTATGCTAGGGAAACCAAGTGAGTTTTGAGACGGGGATTTAGATGTGTTGACGGAGTCAGTGTTCCGAACGGCTGGGGGGGGGAAGGGAAGTCCAGAGGATCGGGGCGGCAGCGCTGAAGGACTGTACCTTGCTGCCGGCGGTGTGACTGGTGTGGGAGGACAACATGGCCTACTCTTGTTGATGTTGGGTCTCCTTCTGTGCCCCAAAGCCTGCTCCCTCCAGATGGGGGCGAGACACAGAAAAGGTGTCTGACGGTATTCTATCTCCCCTCTGTGCCGTTGCGTGTCTTCTAGTAAGACGAGGTTCCGCTGGTTCCAGGAGAGCAGTATGCACCGGGACGCCCCGCCCTTTGCCCTGGACGGGGTGTACATCTCTGAGCCCTGCCCCAACCACTGTGGAGGACACGGGGACTGCATCTCTGGGGTCTGCTTCTGCGACATGGGCTACACAGGTACACACACGCACACACACACACACACACAGACACACACACACACGCACACACACACACTCTCACTGATCGGTGAAAGGAGTGGAAGAGGAAAATGGGGTAGAGAGAAAAAGAGGGGGAAATAAATGTTTTTAATGCTTTTGTAGTTAGCTTTCACAGCTCTTTAAATTTGGAACTGAATATGAATGAGGACTCTGTGCGGAGTTAGACGTGGCTGTGTGTGTCTGTGCCCCCCCAGTGGAGCAGGACAGCTGCGTCCCCTCGGTGGCCAGCCCCACAGAGCTGGCGGAGGGCTTCGAGGGCAAGCTGAGCCCCCTGTGGCAGGCGCTGAGCGGGGGTCAGGTCGGCGGGGGCTGTGGCACCATCAGCGAGGGCAAGGCCCTGTACTTCAGCAGCCCTGGGCGGAGGGAGGCGCGCAGCGTGCCCCTGGACACCACCAACACACGGTCAGTACAGCAGCAACACACGGTCAGTACTCCACCAACACACCACCAACACATGGTCGGTACACTACCAACACACAGTCAGTACAGCAGCAACACACGGTCAGTACAACAGCAACACACCCCCAACACACAGTCAGTACACCACCAACACACAGTCAGTACACTACCAACACACAGTCAGTACAGCAGCAACACACAGTCAGTACACTACCAGCACACGGTCAGTACATTGGCAGCATGCATTGGGGCAGCACAGCTAGGGGACCACTACAGGGATGGAACCATCTTTACTTTCTCAACCTTTTGAGAATTTTTATATTTATAAAATATATTTGTTAAGAAGTACACATTCTTTTCATGGGACCTCAAACCACAGGAAATCAGGATTGTTTACACGACCGTACACTTTAAACCATTTGAATGACTGACCGATTGATGGGTGTGTGTCTCCCTCCAGACTGGTCCAGTTCTACATCAGGATCGGCAGTAAGAGTCTAGGACCCACGTGCACCAGACCTCGCTCGCGTAACGAAGGTGACTGAGCTCTGCCCTCGCACACGGCCGGCTCTGTGCTGCCCCCGTGTGGTCACTCCCTAACACTGCGGGCACCGCCTTCCCTTTGCCTGTGAAAAGGCCCGTTTCCTTTCCCGTCTCTCCGTGTCTGTCTCTCTCAGGTGCCTGCAGGGTGTTGTCATGCAGCTAGTCCTCTGTAGCCCCGAGAGATCTGGCCCAGCCTCAGAGGCTTTTTAAACTCCCAAAGTTCAATCAAAGGCCCTTTGTCTGGCTCCTCAGACTGACAGTGGATCAGCCGTACAGGGCCGGTAGCGCCGCTCAGGGCCCAGTCTGGCCTTGTTCAGATCAAACGCAGACATCTAGCCTCTCACTGTGGCGGACAGAGACTCCATTTTGTTCTTCTGCTGCTTTACTCTCGATGCACTGTCTATTGATTCCACACTGCACGCTTTGTTCTCCTCTTTATCTATTTGGCCGTGTTCTATTGGTCCTTCCGTTGGGTAACTCTGCTGTCTTGTTGGCTCAGGCGTGGTGGTCCAGTTCTCCACCAATAACGGCGTCCAGTGGCAGTTCCTGCGGGAGCTGGACTTTGGCTCCTTCCTGGAACCCCAGGTGGTGACCGTGGAGCTGCCCCCCCCCGCCAAGACGCCCATCACTGTGTTCCGCTGGTGGCAGCCGCAGCAGGGTGAGGAGGCTGCCACACACACACACACACACACACACACACACACACACTCACACAATCGCTCGCTCGCTCACTCGCTCACTCACTCACTCATTCTTTCACTCAAGCAAAAATGCACCAATTCTGCTCATTTTGTGTGCCATATCAATTTACAATTTGCCAAATTCACTTCATTAGAGTTCACTTCATTTATGATCCAACCACTGTTCGTTCTCCCTCCCTCCGTTCCCGCCGCTCCTCTGTTTGTGTTGGTAGGCAAACACTCGGCCCAGTGGGCTCTGGACGACGTTCTGATCGGCATGAACGACACCTCCCGGACCGGCTTCCACGACAAGTTTGACGGCACGTCGCCGCTCCGACACAACTGGTACCGCGTGCAGGGCGGCGAGGTGACCGTGGACTGCCTGTCCCTGGACACGGCGCTCACCTTCAACTCAGAGGCCATCGACAGTGAGTGGAGCGACAGAGAGAGAGAGAGAGAGAGAGAGAGAGAGATAGAGAGAGAGAGAGAGAGAGAGAGAGAGAGAGAGAGAGATTCAGAGAGCGAGAGAGAGAGAGGGAGAGAGAGAGAGAGGGGAGTTGGAAGTCATTCGCGCTAAGCTGTCCCATAAGCGCCCAGTGTGAGAGCGAGTGAGTGAGAGAGGGAGTGTTGACCATCTGCCACGGCCAAACGTTAGTACGTGCCACAGGCTGAGAGGGAATCAGCCATCGCCCGTAGACACACACAAAGAGGCTGCATTATTAACGGCCCTCCACCTGATTGAAGCTCCGGCGTTCACGCTGCGGTAGGATTTACTTTGTGCAGATATTACATTCTGTCTGGGCCAGTCCATTATGCCGGGGCCCAGCAGGAGCGAGCTGGCCACACCCCCAGAAGCATAAATAGTGTGCTCGGGAACGTGGAGAGATTTGATGCCTGTTCCTACAGCGCGTGAAATGTAGACAAATGTAGAACGTAAATCAGCTGGAGCTATTTCACTGCCTCCCCTCTCACCCTGTTGTACTTGTGCGTGTGTGTGTTTGTGTGTGTGTGTGTGTGTGTGTGTGTGTGTGTGTGTGTGTGTGGGTGGTGTGGGTGGGTGTGTTTGTTTGTTTTTGTGTGTGTTTGTTCGTGTGTGGTGGGTGGATGTGTTTGTGTGTGTGTGTGTGTTTGTTCGTGTGTGTGTGTGTGTGTGTGTGTGTGTGTGTGTGTTTAAGTGTTCGTGTACGTTTATGTGTGTGGATGTGTGTTTGTTTGTGTGTGTGTGTGGGTGTGCGAGCGACTGCATTTCCTCCCGTCTTTCATGTGATTTGTGGCACGCTGGCGGAAAAATGCAACCGCCGCAAGACCCACCAGACTGTATTTACTGTCGCCCCGTTATGAGACCCACTGCCCGTCCTCCACCTCCACCTCGCTCCCCGTCCTCTGACCAGTCCTGGTGTTCCCCTCTCCACAGAGAAGCCTCGCTACGCGGAGAGCTGGGACTTTGAGGTGTCAGGCTCCTCCTTCCTGCAGTTTGACCTGAGCATGGGCTGCAGCAAGTCCACCTCCTTCTCCCACGGCGTGCGGCTGGAGTACTCCTCCGACTGCGGCCGCCACTGGGCCCTGCTCACCCCCGAGTGCGTGCCCCCGGCCATCGGCTGCGCCGGCTACACGCAGA
>JAPMUY010007126.1:45000-52157 GCA_026901105.3 Galaxias olidus
CTCTTCCCTACCCCCCCGGTGTAGCGGTGGAGCTGGAGTACTCCCTGGACCTGGGCCTGAGCTGGCAGCCGGTGGTGAGGGACTGTCTGCCCACCAGCCCCGACTGCTCCTCCTACACCCTGCAGAGGCTGCTGGTGTCCGACACCTTCAACAAGTGGGGGCGCATCACCGTGCCCATCCCCTCCTACGCCAAGTGAGTGCCGCGCCACACTGCCCGCAGACTGGCCAGAGTACAGTGGCGATGCCCACTCCTCCACACAGCACACAGACACTCATAAACGTTGTTGTTTACGTTCTGTAAGTGACACAGTCTATAAAGCAGTCCCCACTCATAAACCGTAGGTTCCTCAGTCGTTATTTATGTTTGTTATCTTCCTAGCTCCGTTTTTTTCCCATTTCTAAATTAATCATTTGGTGTTAACGTGTGTGTGTGTGTGTGTGTGTGTGTGTGTGTGTGTGTGTGTGTGTGTGTGTGCTTGTGTGTGCATGTGTGTGTGTGTGTGTGTCCCAGATCCCCTGCCACTAGGTTCCGCTGGTTCCAGCAGGCTCCGTTTGACAAGCAGCAGACCTGGGCTCTGGATAACCTCTACATCGGAGACGGCTGCCCAGACATGTGCTCGGGCCACGGCCGCTGCCAGCAGAGCTCCTGCGTGTGAGTAACCCCACACACCAACACACACACCAACACACTCAGCCACGATGACTCACCTCTATGACTTTTCAACTAAACAGTTGCTTATGATAAGCTACAATACCGGGGGGGGGGGGGGGGTTAAACAAGGTTGTGCGTTCTTCCGGCGTGTGACTGGGTTATCTGTGTCTGCGCCCCCCTAGGTGTGACCTGGAGTGGGGAGGGGAGTACTGTGACGAGCCCGTGGCTGCCCTGCCCTCCCAGCTCAAAGACAGCTTCAGTCGCTCGCCCTCCCTCAGCCACTGGCACCTGCTGACCGGGGGCAAGCTGAGCACCGTGTGCGGGGCCGTGGCCTCGGGGGCCGCGCTGCACTTCAGTGGGGTGAGCCGCTCTGTCCCTCTCTCTCTCTACCCACGCGGTCTGCCCTGGGCCGCTGTGGTACCGGGCCGCAGGGAGAGCCGAGCGTAATAAGCGCCATCGGTTCACAGAAGTGCAAATGTTTTACTAGCTAAAACTTCAGAACTTCTGCTCTTTTTCATGCCTTTATTTGATCGGAAAAACAATTTGAGTTTGACTGTCGTGTCCACATCCTGTCCTGTATGTGTGTGTGTGTGTGTGTGTGTGTGTGTGTGTGTGTGTGTGTGTGTGTGTGTGTGTGTGTGTGTGTGTGTGTGTGTGTATGGCCCTGTGTGTGTGTGTGTGTGTGTGTGTGTGTGTGTGTGTGTGTGTGTGTATGGGTGTCTGTGTGTGTGTGGGTGGCTGTGTGTGTACGTGCGTGCGTGCGTGCGTGCGTGCGTGCGTGCGTGCGTGCGTGTGTGTGCTGTGTGTGTGCAGAGCTGCAGTCGCCAGCTGGTCACGGTGGACCTGAACCTGACCAACGCGGAGTTCATCCAGTTCTACTTCATGTACGGCTGCATGATCCCGCCCAGCAACCGTAACCAGGGCGTGCTGCTGGAGTTCAGCCTGAACGGGGGGATCCACTGGTCCTTGCTGACGGAGATCTTCTATGACCTCTACACCAAGCCGGGGTAGGTACTGGGCAACTGCTGGCCCATAGACAAAGCGGCTTTAGGGTGTGCTCTTTAAGTGTATTGTTTGGTTCGTAACAATAACAATGGCTCACGTATGTGTGTGTTTGATGTGGACCAAATGTCTCCATAGTTTGTTTTTCGCCTCCTTACCCCTTTTTTTTGTGTTTTCAGCTTCGTCAACGTGCTGCTGCCCCCTGCTGCCCGTCAGGAGGGGGTGCGCGTGCGCTGGTGGCAGCCCCAGCACGAGGGCGCCGACCACAGCGACTGGGCCCTGGACAACGTGCTGATCGCCGGCTCCGACCCCCGGGCCCAGATCTCCGACACCTTCGGCGGCGTGGCGCTGCCCAACCACGAGAGAGCCCCCGCCGACGGCACCCCCACCGGGAGGATAGGCCTGCTGAGCGAGGAAGAGGAGGAGGAGGAGACCGCCATAGGTACCATGGGTCTCATCACAGGGCGCTGGGGTCCTAACAGACCTGCTCTCTTAGTCAAAGCGGTCAGGGGATTGAGACGGGGGAACGCGGAAGGCGGAAGGCCTCGTCCGTTTGTTTGGTTTCAGGACCTGACACTCTGTCTCTCTGTGTCTGTGCCCCTATGTATGTCTCTCTCTCTCTGGTCTTCTCCGCATGTCTCTCTCTCTCTCTCTCTGTTCCTCTCCGTATGTCTCTCTCTCTCTCTGTTCCTCTCCGTGTGTCTCTCTCTCTGTCCCTCTCCGTATGTCTCTCTCTCTGTTCCTCTCCTTATGTCTCTCTCCCTGTCCTTCTCCGTATGTCTCTCACTCTCTGCCCCTCTCCGTATGTCTCTCCGTGTCCTTCTCCTTATGTCTCTCTCTCTGTCCCTCTCCTTATGTCTCTCTCTCTCTGGTCCTCTCCGTATGTCTCTCTCCCAGTGAGTGACCACTGGCTGTTCTCTGAGGACTGCTCCGTGCAGCGTTTCTGCAGCTCCCCCGATGGCGTCATGGTGTGTGGCAGCGTGGACGGCAGAGAGGTGTACGCGGTCACACACGATATCGTCCCCGATCGCGGATGGGTCATGCAGTTCAAGGTACAATGTACTCTGCCTTCAGATCTGCCAGTTACATTTAAACAAAAACTACATTTCTAATTCAAATACGTGCTACAAAACGAATAGAATTCTAAGTTTTCAAGTTCATAGATCAGGACCAAACAACAAATAATGTGTAAATATGTCAATCAATAGAAAGTACGAGTGTGCACTGAACCTGTAGCTGTACACTCAGACTGTGTGTGTGTGTGTGTGCGGTAACGTGCATGTGGACTGTGTGTGTGTGTGCGGTAACGTGCGTGTGGACTGTGTGTGTGTGTGTTTCAGATCGCGGTGGGCTGCGGCGTCCCCGAGCGCCACGCCGACCACCAGGTCCACGTCCAGTACTCGGTGGACTTCGGGGTGACCTGGAAGTACCTGGTGCCCCAGTGCCTCCCGGCCGACTCCCGCTGCGGGGGCCAGGTGTCCCAGCCCTCCGTCTTCTTCCCCGCCGAGGGCTGGAAGAGGGCCGTGTACCCGCTGCCCGACAGCCTGGCGGACAAGTCAGTACCCATCAACATTACATCCACATGGCCCTTTGGTTTATTCTATCGATCAGAAATACTTCCAAAATGTCATTGATAAATGAGGAATACATATTTACTGTAATTATTAGTTTCAAAGCTTTTCGTGTAGCTCAGTGTGTGTTTGGCCCGTGGTGTCTGCCCAGGTCGGTGCGGTTCCGTTTCTACCAGCAGCACTCGGACCTCCAGTGGGCTGTGGAGAACTTCTACATCGGGCCGGCGTGCGAGGCTCACTGTGGGGGCCACGGAGACTGTCTGGACCAGCGCTGCCTCTGTGACCCCGGCTTCTCCGGGCCCAACTGCTACGCCAGCAGCTCTCTGAAGGTACCGAGGCCCTGTGTCCCGCACAGGCTCATCCGCTGTGCGGCAGGGGCGTAGCCGCGGGAGGGAATTCAAGAGATTGTTTTGTTGAGCGTGTGTTTGTTTTTGAACTAGCGTGTGTCTGTTTTTGAACTAGTGTGTGTGTTCCCTTTCAGGCTTCTCTGAAGGAGCGCTTTGACTGGGAGGGCTCGGCGGGCCCCCAGTGGCAGGTCTTAGAGGGGGGCCGTCCCTGCACCGACTGTGGGGTCCTGGTGGAGGGGACGGCGCTCTACTTCGGAGGGGCCGACGGCAGACAGGCTGTCACGGCTGACCTCGACCTCCGTGGAGCCAAGTCAGTCCTCACCTGCTGAACACCGCCTTTTACCTCCCATCAGTGATAACATGGAAATGTCGATTCTGGTTGAGACTGTGACCTGTAAACTGGGATTGTGTGTGTGTGTGTGTGTGCGTGTGCGTGTGTGTGTAGGTTTGTGGAGTACTGGGCCAGGATAGGCAGTGAGGACAACATGACAATGTGCCACCGCCCTACCTGTCGTAAAGAGGGGGTGCTGCTGGACTACTCCACGGACGGAGGTACTGCGCATGTGCACCACCAGAAAAGACATGGTGGTCTTTTTTTCAAACAATCTTTCATTGTCTTTTCTCTTATCCTGTCTCTAACTGCTGCAGTCCGCTCAGTCGTCTCTGTTCTGTCCTTTCCCCCGGCCTCCCTTCCCCCCGTAGGCGTGTCCTGGACCCTGCTCCACGAGATGGACTACCTGAAGTACGTGTCGGTGAGGAGGGACTACATCGTGTTGCCCGAGGGGGCCCTGACCAACGCCACCCGCCTGCGCTGGTGGCAGCCCTTCACCATGTCCTCGGGCCTGGCCGTGCCCAGCCTGGAGCGCGCGCAGTGGGCCGTCGACAACGTGCTGGTGGGCGGCTCTGACATCAACCCCTCCACCCTCATCGACACCTTCGACGATGGTAAGCCGGGGACAGGATGCTGTCAGAGGGCTCACTTCTTAACTTCCTACTTTGGAAAATAGTGTCAACTGCAGCAGTGGACGATAGTCTAATCCGGGCTGGAAGACGGATGTTTTTATGAACATGAGGACAGGGGAGATCTAATCTATATGATTAACCACTAGTTTAAGTGTATACAATGCTATTTTTATGTCATACAAACCTCTAATGAAGAGATCCATTGATGGATTTGGTCAGCACAGTTATTTAGGATGTTTCCCCTGTGTTCAGTCACAGCATCTATATTCCTGTTGGCACTTTAAAAAGAGGCTTGCAGAGCTCCATGCTGGACAGGTGACTGCAGACCAGCGGCACCTTCATGTCAGGGGATACCTTCATAATGGCCAAATTACTTTATTATGAAATACATACTGGCCTATTCATTCTGACAGTTTGTTAAGCTTTTCAACTGGAGTTTTGCTCATCACTTTCCTCAGAGGGTGTTTCTCACGAAGAGAGCTGGAGTTTCTACCCCAACGCTGTGCGCACTGCCGGCTTCTGTGGAAACCCCTCCTTCCACCTCTACTGGCCCAACAAGGATCAGGACCACACCCACAACATCCTGGCCACCCGCGAGCTCATCGTCCAGCCCGGATACATCCTCCAGTTCAAGGTAGGGTGGCGAAAGGACGCGTCCCACACAGGGCTACTGTAGGTCAGGGCACTGTAGGCCCACACAGGGCTACTGTAGGTCAGGGCACTGTAGGCCCACACAGGGCTGCTGTAGGTCAGGGTCAGGGGACCGTAGTTCCCGGGACCGTAGTTCCCTCAGTTACCTGGGCTGCTGTGGTACTGGTGACGTCTCTCTAACCGTGCTCTCTGGTTCAGATCGTGGTAGGCTGTGAAGCAGACACCTGTGAGGACCACCATTCTGTCCTGCTGCAGTACAGGAAGGATGCACGGTAAATCCACAGCAATCATCTCCCTTGCCACGCGATGACTGAAGTGTTTTGTGTTTTCCAACAAGGAAGGGCATTCGATGTGGTAGTAATCCCCCCTCCCCGCAGGTCTGACTCGTGGCAGCTGGTTCAGTCCGAGTGCCTCCCCTCCGCGGTCAACAACGTGGGCTGCTCCCCCTTCCAGTTCCACGAGTCCACCATCTACAGCCCCGTCAACAGCTCCACGTGGAGCCGGGTCACGGTGCAGCTGCCCGACCACGTCTCCTCTGGGTAGGGACGCTCTCCCTCTGGCTCCGCATCTCAGAAAACCCTCTGAAAAACGGGACCACAGATAGGACCACCTTGTTGTGTTCCCTAAGGCTCTGTGTGTTCTGTGCGTCCTCCTCAGCGCCACCCAGTTCCGTTGGATCCAGAAGGAGGGGACGGGCGAGCGTCACGGCTGGGGCGTGGACCACGTCTACATCGGGGAGGCCTGTCCCGGCCTGTGCAGCGGGCACGGATACTGCACCAGCGGGATGGTGTGCATCTGTGACGAGGGTTACCAAGGTGGGACATCCTAAACCCTCTCTCTCTGCCTGTTCGGTCCCAGTCACAAAATATATATGACATATATATATATACATATACGTATGTATATGTAATTCAATATGTTTATTGAAGCTAAGACTTGCTTATTTCAAAACAGCCGTGTCGCTAAGAGACCTGAAACCTCTCCCTTCCCTTCCCCTGTTCTCTTTCTTCCATGATGCCATTTCTCCCCCCGTGTCCTCCCTACCAGGTGACGACTGCTCCCTGTCCAACAGCGACCTGCCCAGCTCCATCAAGGACAACTTTGAGTCGGGCAGTGTGTCGGAGGAGAGCTGGCGTCTGATCCAGGGCGGGGGCGTTGGCAGTGGCTGTGGTCAGCTGTCGCCCCACGCCCACGGCGACTCCCTCTACTTCAACGGCTGCAACATGAGGCAGGCAGTCACCAAACCACTGGACCTGACCAGAGCCAGGTACTGAGGCCCCAGAGGGGAGGCCACAGCAGTGGGAAGGGAGAGACAGTCTCAATGAAGATGTTACCACTTTGACAAAAACATATTTTGACGGAATCTTTAGATGTTTTTCACCCTCATTGTTACAGATAAAGGACTGACACCTTAAGCCGTTGTGGATCCATAATGAGGCAGATGACGGATGCCTCTCTTGTGTCCCCCTTTTCCCCCTGTGTGTCCACAGTAAGATCATGTTTGTGCTGCAGATCGGCAGCGTGTCCCAGACGGACAGCTGCAACATCGCCCTGGGCCAGACGGACACGGTGGACCGCGCCGTGCTGCTGCAGTACAGCGTCAACAACGGAGTCAGCTGGGGGGTCATCGCCCAGCACCAGCCCAAAGACTTCATCAAGGCCCAGAGGGTGTCCTACAACATCCCGCTGTGAGGACCCGCACACGCCTACGCACCGCCAAGCTCTCTGCCACACACACACACACACTCACACACTCACACACACACACACACACACACACACACGCACACACACACACACATACCTGTATGCATGAACACCCAAAAGAAGGATGCATGAATATTACCCTGAAGAGGAACAAGCAAATATGTACATACATTAACGCTACTCACTTGTTTAAAACAAAAATAAATCGATCAAATCTGCTAGATTTATAAATTTTAGTTCTATTCTATTTCATCTGCTTGTGTT
>JAPMUY010007139.1:0-52138 GCA_026901105.3 Galaxias olidus
CTTTACGTATTACAGCTAGTTTTCTCCACCTCCTTCTGTCTTTCTCCCTGTTCTTCTCCTCATCGCTCCATATGCTACATTTCTGTCCCGCCTCTGCGGCCCCATCTCTTAACTTACTATTTTGCCTTTCTTTGTCCCACAACATAGTAACCAAAGGCTCTACCCTGTGGCCTTTACCCTCATTAATCACTTCCTCTACACACGCAGTCAACTTCCTCAATACTTTCTCTTTCTCTCCCGTCGCTGTTACAGCCCTTTCCAGCTTCTCCTTCTGTAACATTAACGTGAGATACTGTCCCGGACCCCACCCACTATCATTTAACTCTCGGTCAAATTCACCTTCCATTTCAACACACACTCTTAAACACACAAATACACTTAACACAACAATCAATGCACAACACAGCAAGCAAAACACAACATAACAACCAAAACTTAACACTACACTTGAAACACAGTTACAATTACAACTCAGCAAGCTTCCATAGCTTCTGATGGGCCCCGGGTCTGAATTTATTTGGGGTATCTCACATCCCAGGAAATTACTCCTAGCTAATCCCACAATTCGTCAACTATGGGGAGGGGACGCCACTTCCTTGATAAGGGTAATTATTCTGTCTACCGTTCACTGAAACAGACTCAATCTGTCAGCTACCTCATAGATAGTACAGTTCATCACCCCACTGTCTACCGTTCACTGATACGGACTCAATCCGTCAGCTACCTCATAGATAGTACAGTCTCACAATCCCTCTCTGTCTACCGTTCACTGACGCAGACCCGGTTCATCAGCTACCTCATAGATAGAACAGGTTTAGAGGGATTGCCTCCTTACAACAAACACAATAATACTTTTATGTACAACTAAATCATACAGATGCTATCGTCCTCTCTGATTATTGATTATTAAATGAGACAGTACACCCACCACAATCAATCTCCAGGTGTAGAGGCACATACCCATACAAGTCGTGCACGGATTTATTCCGCTAATCACATCAGCTGTAATTATTATATCCCCTCTGAATTGTTTCGTGAAACGGCGTTCACTTCACAATCACAGGTGTAGGGGAACACGTCCTGCATGTCATGCACAGACATATAGTCCGTCAATAACACCCGAGTCGGACCACCGTCCGTCTATTTACAAACACAATAAAATTCCTTTTTACAACTAAATTCCTATTTCCCCTCTGAAATGTTTCATGAAACAGCGTTCACGTCACCATTAACAGGTTTAGGGGAACTCACATACAATGCAACAATATTACCGACAATAATTTTACTGTGTCATACTATTTTTAGGACGCACATTTCCCCACAACAGTGGTATTCTTGATTTGGTTTATGCCCAATATGCAGATTCGTTTTAACAGGCTCTGCTTTCCTTTTAAGTTTTCCGAGAGCTCTCTTGGAATACCACCGCTGTAGTTCAATATGGTCTTTTAATCGAATTACTTGGATCTTCCTTTTGACCAATCTCAGCGGAGCCTCCAATTGTTAAGGTTTTACCCTCACATAACAGAGTTCTTTGTTGGCTAGGAAGATCACTCGGACACGTGGTCTCGCACACGAGGAAACAAACACATATTAGTTTTATTCTAATTTATTCCAAACCTTTATGTCACACATATTAATGCTAAATAAATCATTTAACATAACGTGGGCGCATATTCAATTAATTACCTTACAGATATCGTCACAAGTGTGTAGATATCGGAGAATGCAGCCGTGTCAGCATGGATTCTAACTTTCTTCCCCCCTCCTCCCTCTCTTATATTCTAGCCGCGCGCCCAGTGGTATCCCGTGAGCCAGATGGTGAGACTCACCTCTCCCCCCTGTATTTCCTGTTATTCAGTTTCCGGTTTGCCCCCTTTTGCACTCAACTCAGCATTAGCGTTTATGATTATTCACTGCCAACCGCCATAAAAAACTTTTTTTGCCATGTTTTTAGGGATAAAATGTTATATAAATCAGGCTATAAATGATATATGTACAAATCCTTCTGTAAAAGCTGTCAGAATATAGATAGGAATACAACTTGAAAGTTTCGTGTATGTAAGTGCTACTGAAGTGGATATTTTGTACTCGGAGTAAGTCAGAGTAAGAGAAAAAACGATTTAGAGAAAACGGCTATCAGAAATTGATGCCGGCCAATGAGATTGTGTGTTTAGATGCAAACCCTTGAAAAAATTTTTTTACTTTCACGATTGGTTGCTGAAACAAAGGAAATTACCATATTTAGATTCGATAACGTTGTGCTTTAGGAAATGAGCTTTACAGAGATATGCTACACTTATAGTTTTGATAAACTATGCAGAACTAAAAGATCGCTCAAGCACGCTAGCACTTGATAAAGTTACGCTACGTTTGCAGAGGCGGAGTCCACAAAATACCGTATAATACACATATTTTAGTGTAGTTTGATATTTTTACGATATCAGTGTTAATGAAGACTTGCTATAGAAGCAAAATAACGAGAAATCGCAAAATTGACAAGTGAATCTCGAAACATCATTTTTGCCTACCGTGTCTTGCCTTAAGGCCAGACACCACAGTCAAATAAGCTTTTTTCCCAACTTTACTCCTATCACAATGAAACTTCACAAGTTGAAAGTACACATAAATACAAGCTTATTTTAAATTACGATGTTGTTATGAAACAATATTTTGATATGCAAATTAGGTATTTCCCTCATTAAATATGCACACATTTGCATATCACAAAAATACATATTCCAGGATATTGATGAGTCAGATGGTATGTTGTTTTATTGTGATTACACACCAAATAGTCAGACATAATTATTATGATTATGATTTATCTGCCTTGAAAGGTGAGGAATATGACCTGGCATACGGGAAACATGTCATTTTGAGAACTGCTGTTTAAGATCAGTTAACGCAATAACAACACACTTTGCATATAGATGACTGTTTATATCACATGAAGCTTCGTTGAAGCTTCACTGTTTATTACTATTTAAGCTTCAAAGCCCAAAAAATTTTATTCGGGACAGCCCTAGAAAATGTTTATCTTTTATATAATGTGTTTTGAGTGATCGGATCGCAATGCGTATTGGTTGTCGTTTACACTTGTGTTCAGCGCAACCGGACAATATTGTTAATATACTGTGTACTGCATGTAGGGTTGGGTATTGATTCAATTCCGATTCCGCTTATCGAATCCGGTTCTTATCGAATCGTTGTTCCAATTTTCTTTTGAGTGAAACAAAACATTTCAACAACAAACATTAGCCAGAAATGTTTATGAATATCACTAGACTGGACTGTTGCCAAGCAACCCATAAACATGTTAGTACTAGGGATGCACCGATGTATCGGCCGTACATCGGTATCGGCCGATGTTGACCTTGTCGACTGCCATCGGCCTATAGGCAAATAAGATGGCATTTACCAATGGCAGTGGCCGATGTTTATGTCGCATCAATTTGCCTAAATGTTTTGTTCATCAATTTGCCTTTAAAAGAAAATTCAAATGTTTAATAAAATGTAATTTTAATTGAAATCAAAAGATACACATTTTGAGATATTTCAGGTTGAAGTTGGCGACGCGCATGTTTGTTTTCAAATTAGAGGGAAAGAAAATGTCAGCTGTGTGGTAATATTTCAGAGTAGGCTTTGAAATATTAGAGGTTGTTTCACACATTTGTATGATTGAATTTGTGTTCAAATCGAATTTTGGCAGCCGTTCAAATTTCGGCACACTGGTATTAACGTCAAGTGACGGTCGTTAGTCAGAAGTCAGATCAACATTGCTGTGGTGGCAATGCACTTGTTTTGTCGTTTTTGTGTGTGAAATCTTCCCACACTGGACTGTTTTAACTCGTTTCATGGTTGAACAGCTCACCCTAAGTCTTTGATTTGAAGTTAACATCCCGCACACACCTCAATAATTAAATTGTCACCCTTATGCGCCCTGCATAAGTTGGCAGACATAACTCCTCATCCATTATCCACACTGAAGAGGGATTGTTCAACTCAGTTGATCGAGTCACTGGAGGTAGGTTAAAACTGAAAAAGCATCTGTGCTTCCAATACACTAATCAACATGTGAATCAGGCAGAGATCGTCTTCAGCGCTAATGACAAACTAGCGTCTCCTAGCAACAATGTGATGACATCACTCATAAACAAATGCTTCTTAAAGGCACAGAACACATATACAGGATGAAACGCGCCGTGAATTTCAACCAAAAGACGAGACTGTTCTATTTAATGTTTAATTTGGATCTCTTGATCGATTAAATTCTTAATGAAGATTAACATCCCTATTCAAAACAGTTCATTTATTATTTTATAATGAAGATTTCTTTGTTTTCCTGGCACAAAAGGGGGAATAAATAACAAACAAAATAGGCCTAAAAACATGGGTATCGGCATTGGCCATCAGCCAAATTGCTATTTTAAACATCGGTATCGATCCAGAATTTCTCAATCGATGCATCCCTAGTTAGTACTACGTACTACATTACACGTTAGGCCAGCTTGCATAGCCTTATGTTCAGATGAATATGTTAATTTTTGCGGTGCGAAGTTTATTACAATCTAAGCTAGATAACCATTGTTAATGTAATTAACGGTTATTAGAACACCGGTAAAGCAGATATGTTTGTCTCTTTTCCATTCAAATTACTTGGTTGTATAACTAGCTGCACTGTTGTATAATCATGTTAGTTATTCTGTCAGGTGTTTCTGACAGGAAAATATCAAAGGCTTCAATATCAAGGCTAATGTGAAAGGATCGAGTTTCTGTTGGTGGGCGGGTCTCAGGGGAAGAACCAAAGGTTGAGGAGTGCACTCTGAAGTCGTATCTAAACAATTTTTTTTATCATTTCTAGACGTTTCTCTTCAATATAAAATTCTTATGTCAGATCATATGTTTCATATCTGCGCATGATACGTTGCTACTGCTAACGTTAGCTATATCTGGGGCAATATAAGCTGCCTTCACATGATAATAAATATGCGCTTCGTTCGCCGCAGGCGGTGTGCAGAGCATTGTGCAGACACCACATTAAAAGCGCAGCGCAGAAATACGTCATCAACAAACGTTTTCATACAAAACATAGCCCCTGTCCCTGTATCCGCATGGCATAGCAATGTACATAAACGGCTATTTTTTATTATTATTAAACCTTAATTTTACCAGGTGCCACCTTGCATGGAGTTTTTGGAATAATGGAGAAAAACGCTGTATTTTTTTAAACCAATCACAATTGTCTTGGGTGGCGCTAAACCCAGAATACAGCAACTGTGCCCTAGCAAAAAAGTGTCGGAGGGGAACTTGTTTTGGTGGAACATTTGCACCTGGGGAGGCAAGCCCTGGCAATTTATAATGGCTATATAATCCCCGCAAAAGAATACACCACATGAAACAATAAAATAGGTATGTCGACTCTGTGATACGACTTTTATTAATAAAAAAAGACAAACACAACTTAATCATCGATATCCTAGAGTTGAAGCCTGTCTATACTTTAGCATTGTAGCTCACTAGACCTGCTAAAACCATGGACGATTTAATAACTATGCAGTTCTTGCATATCGTTGTTATTAAATAGATATCGCATCAGCTCGTGTGACTGTGGAATGGATCTTAACAACGGATCAGAACATTGGTCAATGTCAATGAAGCATGCAGCTGCCAGTTAATATGTGCCAAATAAACTCAGACTGGCGATGTCCATGTCATAAAATGGATCAACATCGTGCATGAGAGTTGCGAGACTGACTGGGCTTTTCCAAGACACATTGACAAGTTACTGCGGTCCTGCCTTCAACTGTTGTAAAATAAGATTCGATACATAAAAAAGCTAAATCCGAGACTCATACAGTCCTGTCATTGATGATTAAACATTTTATGACTAGCTGTACAAACGTTTTTTCCATGACAACTTCCATATATATTTACATTTAACAATAGCATTCATGTTTTTGCCTGGAAAACAAAGCTATGAATGTGGTCCAGAGATGTATTAAGGTGGCCGTCTCATTTAACCAAAGTGTAGAGATCTGAGGAGCAGCTAACCATAGTCCTCATAAATGTGTGGTTTTATTGTAGCCAACAATTCTACATTTTTAACCTGTTGACAGTTTGTTTCTGTCACAAATAATTATTTTCTCCCCAATTGCGGCAAACTTCAAGGCTTGGGATGTTCGTTACCCTGCCATGCCTCAAATTATGTGGATAAGCCAGGGGCGTAGGTTTGGTTTAGACATTGGTGGGGACATAATTCTGAAACCACTGTTGGGTGGCGGCATAGGGACTGAAAGGAAACTTGCTTAAGATTGTCTTATAAGGACAGAATTATATGAACTAACAGACTTAAACAAAAAAGGGCGGGCTAAATTGGCTGGCTCTTTCCTGAAAGGCTGCCTGCAGATGCAGTGGCACTAGCTGCTATAAGTGAAGATTTGAGCCATTTGCATAAATTTTTTTTTATTATGTCATCCGACCCAGCAATCTTCTAACTGCTAGTACACCTCTCTATCTGTTAGGCTACTGACCGAGCTGGCTTCCTGTCGAGGTGGGTGGGGAAATGTCAACAACATTTACTGTTAAACCTTTTGTGGGGTCACTGGAGTGTATAAAATTACCTAACGAAAGCCATGTCCTAGATTATTGGAAGGGACAATTCAGTGGTCCATCGGCATTGGTAGGGACATGTCCCTACCGTCCCGCCCTAAATCTATGCCTATGGGATCCGCATTCATCCCATGATTTACTTTGACTTCAATGCTTCTCAAACAGGACTGTCTTTTGAAACTTCAAGGGAAGCGGTCTCCTGTTTTGTTACAGAACTTTAAAGTAACTCACTCTACCCAATTTAACTCAATATGTACTAACCGCAGCTCAAGCCATTTATTGGCCTATATTTATATGACCTATCTTAGACTCCTTTGCACTTATGTTGACAGATTTCACAATTTTGTTGCTACTTTTTTCTGTCACTACATTCCATATTTTTCTCTTTGCACTAATTAATCTCATGTTACTAAATTGAAGCACTAATTGGGTAACTTAAGAACATAATCAGTAACGTTGTTTTTCTGTCATGCTTTTGTGTACTTCAGTATTTTATATCACCCATCTTAGACTTGTTTGCACTTATGTTGTCAGATTTGTCTTTATTGCACAATTACAACTGAGAAGTAAAAATTGGTATTATAGCAAGTTTATAACGTGCAGTTTGACGTCCTCTGGGGACTCTGAATTGTACATGTCCATCTGTTTGCAGACACATATTTGGCACCTACTGGGTAACATGCGCTCTTACCCAGGGTTAGTCTTAAAACATCAAACTACAGCAGTGATCACTCGGCTACACTTTTATATTAACCCTTTCTGTTCTTGGCCACTTGCTTTCTAGGTCCCGGCAAAGCCATGCAAAAGTGTTAGCTGGATCCGAGAATACTTATTTTGTAGCAAGTCTGATGTTGTCCCTGTTGGGCTTGTAACAAGTTCTAAACATTTCTGCTTTTCAGGACTTTTACTCAAAATATGTGTCATGGCTTTGGAGGTTGTGGCAGTAATTGCCAGGAGAACAGGGTAAAATATCTTAGTCAACTTTTCCACTTCGCTCTCTGAAATGAACTTTCAGAGACCCCCTGACCCCCTGTCTTTCTCCCCTGTAAATAAACAAAGACAGTGACTAGAAGGGAGAAACATTATGATATTTATGCAGTATGTTTGCTTTGATTTGGGTTTAATTTGGGTATTAATTGAAAGATTAGGTGCTCGAGTAAGGTAACTGGGTGAAATGATAAATATAATTATGTAAATGTAATAGTTGTAACTTGTGATAATTATCTTTGCTAGTGTCAAATAATTGCACACAATACAGTCACTTTAAATTAGCTGGATATGAGGTAATTTGCTCTTACCAGTGGATCGCTCTATGCAGGCTACTTCGTCCACACCAATTGCTCTCACAACGTCGTTTGCAGGATGGCTAACATGCAATAACGTACTTGTTAGACAAATGTTCTAAACATATTCTTTGGAAATACAACCATCTAGCTAAAGAACCAAGCAGGTCTGCCTTACTGCACGATCCAACTCTTCGCCAAAACTTGCAATTTTAAGCATGTAGGTTGCTAGCTCGTTGATGTTGTTTCACGTAGCGGCGGGGACTTAAAAATTGTAGCAAGCAGATAGCTGAAGTGGAGGACTGTAGATTGATTCTGATTTGTGCAATGGCATTCTTATTCCAAAATCTTACAGCCGTTCAGCCAGGCTAATTATGACTTGACAATATGTCCACGTTCACTCGGGAGCGCGACTGAAATAAGCAAAAGTAAGGAACCGGGCAGCATAATCGAAATGCACGTATTTTATGAAATCCACGGTTCTTGGAAATTCGTTACCGGTACCGAGTTGGAACCGGTTCTCGATACCCAACCCTAACTGCATGTGAATTCAACTTCAATGTTTAACATTACAAACAATTCTGGTGACTTGAATTGGATATGGTGTTACATTGGTGCCACCAGAGTTTGAATTTGAATTCAATTCTATTTAGTAAGAACTACACATTTGTAATAATTTAATAAAAAAAGTACACATATTCGACCTCTTGAAATTGAGTGACATGAATTGAAACAGCAAATTTAATAACATTTTATGTTTTCTTAAAATTCAATGTCACATATTTTATTCATTTTCAAATTCTAATTACTAAATTCATTGCCAATAGACCAGATAAACAAGCTTTAAATTCAATAGTAACAATTAGGGCTGTCAAAGTTTGTGCAATATTAACGCAATGGATAAAGACATTTTTATTTTTGAATGAGTGTTCAGCTACAAACCCTGCCAAATGGGTCTGTCGACAAGACCCAAGTTGTTTGCAGGTACCGTCAATTAAATTTTAGTTACTACTGGAGAATATCTCATCTTAAATACTATTTGCTAGCCAAGCACAAAGCTAACACATACAGTCCCGTTAGCCCCGAAACATCTCGCTTGCGAGCCTTTATATTTCCCCATGTGACTCGGGTTGGACACAATAACTTTCTTGAGAAAACCAGAAGTGTGATTGAGCTTTGATATTGAAATAGTAGTACATTTAGCTGACCAATGTACCTGTTATTCAATGAACGCAGTGTTTTTAGTCAGAATGCAGCAGAAATTAAAGTTGGTTCGGCATGCAGTTGAACGCTGTCGCGAGCGCATTAGGGATTGGTTGTAAGCAATATTGGTCAAGCATGTTCGGTGCTGGAGTGAAACTTGCGTTGTCAATGAATACGTTTATTTTATTTTTTTTTGGATGCATCATTTCTTGGGCTTATAATTGTCGAGGTTAAGTGATCTGAGCATATTGGTACATGCTTGACCTGAATTGTTAGGGGTCAAATGAACGAATCGTTAATGAACGACACATCACTAGTCCACAGTCTACCCTAGTAGTGCTGCAGCGGCTATTTTAGGGGCTGCCCGCTGCACTGATCTAATTACTGCAACGCAGCGGAAAGGCATTTCTAGTTATTTATTCCTCCCAACCTGTATAAATTCCCGTGATATGGATCGTCATACAAAGCTGTAACTTTGCATGAGCATTGTCACCCGTATGTCCTACCCTGCCATACAAGTGCCATGCCAATTGACCCAAAGGGGGCGCTATACAAAGCAAGCAATAGTAAAAACTTGAAAAGGCCACGCCCTGCAGCCCATCATATTTTTTTAAAATTTGGTTTATATGTTAATAATTAATAATAATTCATTTTATTTAGATTTTAGCGCTTTTCTCGAGACTCAAAGCGCTTTAGACAAATTGGTCGCCAATTACACAGAACGTACAACGAATGGACCAACAGCTATCAAACACAACACTCAGTCTGAGTGATACCACGACAGCCAATTTGTGCCAGACTTGCTCACCCTACATATAAGGATGATAGTATAATTAGTTAGGCAAAATCAGTGGTGTGCAGAGCCTTGGTTGGACGTAGCAAGTTACACTGCGCATAATTTTTAAGCATTCAATTACACAATTTACAATTTCTACCATTATTAAAATTGACAAAGCTTAGCTAACAGCATATGTCTTGTCAATACCATAAAAGTGTTAAAGGTCATTGCTCATAGCACTGTCGTGACATAGTTATCTTGTCGTCCCAATTGTCTGTCATGATTCATAACAATGTACCATATGGCTGCCATCGCAGGTATATTTTTTCCTGAATGTGTCATCAAGTTTCTGTTGATGGATAATCATAGACAGATGTAACTTTTCATGAGCATAGACACCCTTAGCCCTTACCCTGCCATACAAGTGCCATACCAACAGACCCAAAGGGGGCGCTATACAAGGCCACCAAATACATGACAACTTTGAACGAAGTCCCGTGTCATATAAAAACATGGAAATTGCTGGACAGGTCCCTGTCCCCACGAGGAACAAATTAGCCTCAGAACCCAGCCATTTTGGATTTAGAGAAAAACAGTCAATCCACATATCCTCCTAGACCGTTTAACCCATCCTCAAGAAAATTGGTACGCAGCACCTATTGGAATAGAGCTTCCAAAATATCTAAGAAACAGTCTGTACCTTAAGCAACATGGTCGCCATGGACCAATAAAATTACAAATGAGTGTGTCTTCAAACTGAAAAGCTAGTAAAATTGTCATATAGTTTTAAAGCTAAACATGACTATGATCCCTAATAATACTACAAAAGTCAGCCTGTCTAGACTGAGAATCATTTGTTATGGTTAGTTTTCCTTATGTTATACCAGTTGGATGTAATATTTCACCTTATTATCCATAATACTTGCAACAATCTATTTTACAAATACATACTTTGTCAGCAACACACATACATTTTACAATGTGTCTGCATAAATGCTGGTGTTTGGTGTTTTTTTTCTTTTAAATGCTGTTGTTAGGTTAAATAGTTAGGCAAAATCAGTGGTGTGTATAGCCATTTTAGGACACAGAGTTACGCTGTGCAGCATTTTTAAGCAATGTATTGTATTTAATCGTAGCAATGTGTGTTGTTGCTATACCAAAAACATTTTGTCAATAAAGTATCAATACACAATGCACACATTGAAACAAATGAACTATTACTCAAATTTAAATGTTACCGCTGTTTAAATCATTCTTGTACTTATCAAAATATTGACTACAAGCTTGGGGGACCTTTTTATCCACAATTTAGACATGACATCCCATGTTTATGTGTGTCATTACTCATAGTACTGTTATTAGTCACATTACATAACAATATTTTTGGCTTAATATACATATCAAGAGTAGTAAAATTTTTACAATGCTTTTTTCAAACAAACTGTTCAAAGTGTACTTCACTGATTGCAATTTCGCCAGCATGCAATGAAATCTATACCGCCACAGAAGAGGAATGTGTGTTATCACAATGTTATCACTAATTCATGATGCCCGAACATTAAACCATACTAAGCTCTGCCATTAAATGTAATGTGTCAACGTAAATAGATGCAACTATGAACTTGGCAGAAAACAGTAACAAATAACCAACAATTTTTCGGACCTAACTAAAAACTAAAACAACAAAAGGCAAAGAACAATACTGACTCAAACGCCAAAACATTTTTCTTCCTCACCATTTTGATTCTCCATCATATGTTCTGAATTTCTCCAAAATGACAGTAAGAAAATTAGATAATTTGTATATTCCAGGGACAAATAGGTCTACTCTGAGTCCTTCGTGAGGTGATGCTTAAGGTCCGAGTTCAGATATTTCAATGGGTGCACGTCGTGGTGGGTATAAACTATAAACTTAGTGCAGGGTGGGCTGTCAGTCATAGGTCACACGTGCGAGGCGTACCTATTGAACGGCTTCATAGTAGACCTACGTGTTCAAATTAACACATTGTGGGAAACAATATTTGAGTTCAAAGTATGCATTTGCTGTGGCCTGGTTTATTTATTCCTGTATGACTGTAAAATGGAGTATACTTTTGAGCCCATTAACCTTATTACTCGGCAATATAACCTGAGAACTATGGCATCACAAGCATAGCCACACTTAGGCCTATGTTATTTTACTACAAGTCAGATAGCCTACACGACAGAGCCTACTGCTTGCTATTGCATTTATAAACGCATAATCAGTACCAGATAATCACCGTGTCAAAAATAAATATTTGTCAGAACTATCTCAGGAAAATATAGATCCCATTGCTCAGTATTATTTGTACATATCTGCTTATTTTGCCTATAAAGCTGCAATTAACAGGCATATTCTCTCGTTGAAATACTATCATTTTCCTTGTCTCCCCCACAGTTCTCACCCATTCGTGCTGGCAAAAGTTGCGACTCTCTGCCCAACAAACTCCTCCTATGTTATAGGCCTAAATTTAATTTATAATGATGATGATCTGGAATTTCTAGATGTCTAATTCTATATGACTTTTGTAAGTAGCTGCTTTGCTCATTTCTGCAGTCTGCTCTGCAAACTTAAAAAAGACAGTAAACCATCTGACTAATAAATAGGTTTTCTTGTTTTCTTGAGGCACTGATTTTTCATACACGCATCTGTGGTCACAAATACTGGACATTTCACTCAACGCAATCTTTAAAGAAACCAACGCTTCGGTAGACAAAATAAATACAGGAAAACAAAAGATGAAAGGAAAGGTCCAGCTTTTCTCATGGCAATTGATATACCTCAAACTTTTGTCATGCACATTAGTTATTTATTAGCAGAAGTATTTTAAATGTGAAAAGTTTTTCAAATCTGCTAGGTACATTAATATAGCCTCAACTGCCTTGATACTTAAAATGACCCCGCTACAGTCAAGAATGCAACAACTAGATTGTCTTTTACGCTTGGTACAGATAACATTACTGATGTGCATCACTTACATTCACAATCAATCAGCATAGCTAATGTGTTATAGGCCTATGCAATAGTAGCCAAACTGACTGACCTAACCATATGTAAAATAATGAAAATATGTCTCGCTTTATGGATTTCAACCACTGAATGAAATCTAAACCGAAACAAACTTGCTAGCAAGCCATAGTGGAGAATGACATTTGTTTTACCGCTGTCCTGAAGAAGTGAAGGCACAGAAAACTTTGAAGGGGCAGATCTTTTTTTGCCTTTGAACAACATATACTTTATTTTGGCTGAATATTTTCCAGAGGCCTGAATAGCCACGATGGAACTTTTTGATTAAAGTTAGTAGCGATTCAAGTTAAGTACATAACACGTATTTTAAATATACAGTGGGTACGGAAAGTATTCAGACCCCTTTTAAATTTTTCACTCTTTGTTTTATTGCAGCCATTTGCTAAAATCGAAAAAGTTCATTTTATTTCTCATTAATGTACACTCAGCACCCCATCTTGACAGAAAAAAACAATTGTAGAAATTTTTGCTAATTTATTAAGAAAGAAAAACTGATATCACATGGTCATAAGTATTCAGACCCTTTGCTGTGACACTCATATTTAACTCACATGCTGTCCATTTCTTCTGATCCTCCTTGAGATGGTTCTACTCCTTCATTGGAGTCCAGCTGTGTTTAATTAAACTGTTTGGACTTGATTAGGAAAGGTACACACCTGTCTATATAAGACCTTACAGCTCACAGTGCAAGTCAGAGCAAGTGAGAATCATGAGGTCGAAGGAACTGCCCAAGGAGCTCAGAGACAGAATTGTGGCAAGGCACAGATCTGGCCACGGTTACAAAATAATTTCTGCAGCACTCAAGGTTCCTAAGAGCACAGTGGCCTCCATAATCCTTAAATGGAAGAAGTTTGGGACGACCAGAACTCTTCCTAGACCTGACTGTCCAGCCAAACTGAGCAATTGTGGGAGAAGAGGCTTGGTGAGAGAGGTAAAGAAGAACCCAAAGATCACTGTGGCTGAGCTCCAGAGATGCAGTAGGGAGATGGGAGAAAGTTCCACAAAGTCAACTATCACTGCAGCCATCCACCAGTCGGGGCTTTATGGCAGAGTGGCCCGACGGAAGCCTCTCCTCAGTGCAAGACACATGAAAGCCCGCATAGAGTTTGCCAAAAAACACATGAAGGACTCCCAGACTATGAGAAATAAGATTCTCTGGTCTGATGAGACCAAGATTGAACTTTTTGGCGTTAATTCTAAGCGGTATGTGTAGAAAAAACCAGGCACTGCTCATCACCTGCCCAATACAATCCCAACAGTGAAACATGGTGGTGGCAGCATCATGCTATGGGGGTGTTTTTCAGCTGCAGGGACAGGACGACTGGTTGCAATTGACGGAAAGATGAATGCGGCCAAGTACAGAGATATCCTAGAAGAAAACCTCTTCCAGAGTGCTCAGGACCTCAGACTGGGCCGAAGGTTCACCTTCCAACAAGACAATGACCCAAAGACTCATGGCTGTACTAGCTCAAAAGGGTGCTTCTACTCAATACTGAGCAAAGGGTCTGAATACTTATGACCATGTGATATTTCAGTTTTTCTTTTTTAATAAATTTGCTAAAATTTCTACATTTGTTTTTTTCTGTCAAGATGGGGTGCTGAGTGTACATTAATGAGAAATAAAATGAACTTTTTCGATTTTAGCAAATGGCTGCAATAAAACAAAGAGTGAAAAATGTAAAGGGGTCTGAATACTTTCCGTACCCACTGTATATTGGTACTGATTGGTTAGTCCTCTTAAGGTCATGTCCAGACAGGGGTCTACTTCAAAATGAATCAAAGTTTGACTGTCAAAAATAATGAGACCAGTGAGGCAATTTCACTTGAGGACTAGGAGTGCTGGACTATTTCGTGCCCGTTTGAGAAAGAAAATATAGCATTACGACCAAGTCCAGCATCAACCACCATGCAGAGGCGAGTTTTGACAAAATAATGTTAACAGAAGAAATATGGAAAGCTGGAATCATCAGTGATTTAAGAATATATTCTTAAACCTGTTCATCAATCGTTTGATATTAAGAGCAGTTTCATTAAAAAACAGTTTATTTACGTTACGTTACCTACGCTCTTTTGAAGCTAACTGAAAATAAGCAAGAGCTCTATAGATATAAACACTTAGTTTGTGAAACTAAGTATTACTCTGGAATGACTAAAGACTCGGATCAACAAACACTTTTTATATTTGTGGCGATTTAAACAGTTTCAAAACGCTACTCAACGCGATTTTCTTCACCGCTACGTGCATGTGCTCCCGTTCTGACTACATTGTAGCCGTTCGGTTTGTCTTGGCTACTAGTGGATGGAGAAGTGGATTAGTAAGCAGAAGATTGCCGGCTGGAATCTCCGGTCAGATGGCGCAATAAAAAAATGTATGCAAATGGACAAAATGTTCATTAAAGTTGAAAATACAAATTTCTTCCAATCCATACACGAGTTAGACAGGTTATGCGTGTGTGGATTTTTTGAGAGCAACAGGGAATGTGAAGCTGACGTCGCGCCGCGTTGAATTTTGGGTAACTGATTGCATCATTTTGTGTACTCGTCATCTTTAAAGGACCCGGCTCGGTCCCACTGCCTTTCTGTTGATGAGTTGGAGGCTGTGTTTTGATTTTCTTTTGTGATTATGGAAAACATCGCCATGGTAGGTCAGTGCTGCTGCATTAAGAACTGCCATAGTAAGTCACACCATTGTTCGGGGATAAAAATGGATGAAGTTTTTTTGCCTTTCCTCTGTGGAAAAGACTTGAAAGGAAACAGGTTGACGAGAAGACTCCGGATGGCGTGGGTAGCTGCACTAAGAAGGAAAAATATTACTTTTAACCACATTTCTGCATCACTAAAAGTTTTATTATTATCTTATCTATCTTCTTATCTTTCTTATGATGGTGTGTGTGTGTGTGTGTGAGGGAGAGAGAGAGAGTGAGTGAGTGTGTAAAACAATGGGTGAAGTCAGAAAAACAGTGATGTAAAACCACAGCAAATGCTCAGGGATAGATATACAGCAATTTTGTAGGATATACACAATGATGCAATTCTGCATCATTTTAACAACATCTCATGCTGGCCGAAGAACTAAATGAAATGCCCTTGCAGGACAGATAATAAGTATTTTCTGTCTTGCCAGGGTTTTTCATTTAGTTCTTCTGCCTGCATGAGTTGTTGTTGTATGATATTAAGATTTGCATCATTGTGTATAACCTACAAAATTTCTGTAAAGGACAACCAACACATGAAAGGCTAGATACCCGTTATGACTGGATGCCATCTTTGCTTTTCGGCCACAATGAGATGAAAGTGACAGACAAAGAGAGGTTTGCATGTCGGTTAAGCAGACGCATGGCAGGAAAGGAAGTGGAGGAGAGGGTTCGGCAAGAAGCAGACAAGAGGGCTCAACAGGAGGTGGAGGAGATGGTAGGAAAGGAACCGGAGGAGATGGAACAACAGGAAGCAGAGAACAGGGCACAACAAGGTGTAGAGGAATGTGTGCTCTGCAAATCTAAGCATGATGAAATGAACTGTCTGCTAGAGGAAAATAGGCACCTGAAGCATGAACTTGAGGAACGCAGAATGACAGAGCAATTTTTGAAGATGATAGCAAGGTAAAATATTACACTGAACTTCCAAGCTATGCCACTTTTCAGGTGTTGTGCCATATAATGCAATTTCTGCCTCAGGGAAGATGAAAGCTGACACCTTTTCAGATGATCCTTCTTACATTTCTGCATCTGAGATTAGTTCTGCTGATCAAGCAAATCAGCCATCTATTTGATGTGCACCGAGCAGCTGTCTCAAGACACTGAGTATTTTGTACTCACGCTTGTCTCCACTGGTGCATTGGCCAGACAGAGAGTTTGAGGGTTAGTATGCCACGCCAGTTTGTGGAGACATTTGGAAATCGTGTCGCTGTCATTGTGGAACGATTTGAATTTATCATAGAAAGACTATCCAGTCTTCAGGCAAGGGCACAAACATTTTCAAGCTACAAACACAGGCACACAACGAAATACCTCATCGGCGTTACTCCAAGGAGTTATTTCTTTCATCTCCAAAGGGTGGGGTGGGTGGACTAGTGACAAACGCAACACAGAGAACAGTGGTTTTCTAGAGAAACTACTGCCAGGTCACAGTGTTGGCAGATCGAGGTTTTGACATAAAGGAGAGTATGGGAATGATATGTGCTGAAGTGAAGCTACCAGCATCCCCAAAGGGTCGCCATCAGTTGGGTGCAAAAAATGTGGAGGAAAGAAGATGCATTGCACATCTCAGAATCCACATGGAGAGAAAGATCAGTCTTGTACACAATAAATACCAGATACTCTCTTCAAAAATGCCAATAAATATGGTACTGCCATGTGAGGGAAGGATAATGTGACATTCTCTGACAAAGTTGTAGTAGTTTGCTGTGCTCAGACAAACTTGTGTCCAACTGTTTTGCAGTGATTGCTAAAAAGTACGCTGCAGCCCTGTGCATTTGTTGTGGTTTTACATTGTTCTGTTTTCATGATTTGCAATGTAACTTGTAATGTCAGTTTTAATAGCATATTTACTGTGTACAAGAAGGATGTTTTTAGCCGAAGGGCTCTGGCACCACCGTGCAGCAAGAGCCCGTCCTCACAAGATGGCGCCCCCATCCCAACATGCAACACAACGTGACGTACCTTCACATTCCGTGTGTGTGCTTCAATTCACTTTGCATTGCCCTGTGTGTGGGTGCCCACAATCTTAAAAATGCATAGCTGTCACAGCAACACCCCTCCGCATGCTAGAACAAAACGACACGAGGGGGTGGGCAGTGGGCAACTTTCGGTATGCAGCCTAAAGCCAGCCTCCAATCAAAAGTTAGAAACAGTACTGGTATTTACTGTGCAATTTTTCCATTGGCTGGGAAAATGTATCGTTCTTAAAACCTAATTTAGTCAGCATAAACCAAGTTCTGCGTTACGTTATTAGTTGTTATATAGGATCCTATTAACCACATAATTTCCCATCTAGATAACTTTAGCTTGCTTGCTTATTTACTATGATGTTAAGTTTGTGTTATGTTATTGCAGAGCTGCCTGCCTTTACAATATGAAAGGCTAGCTATGTTACAATACATTGTGATATGTATTTTTTGCACATAGGCTTAGCAAATTAATTACAGTATAATTAGAGATGTAACGGTTATGAAAATCGCGATTATAGTGACCAAAATTATCATTGTTATCAATATTATTGCGGTATTCTTAAAATGTGCTGAAAATGTTCAAAAGTACTGGTACACACACTGAAATAATTTTTATATTGAAAAACGTGAATAAAATTAGCAGTAACGTGCACTTTTTGTTTGCATACGTATGGAACAGCACTGATTGTATGTCTGTTCTTTTTTTCCATAAAGAAATAAGGTGCTGCTGGCCTAACATCCTGTATGTATGCATCTTTGTTCACTTGAGATTGAAAGGTAAAAATGTCAGCATATTTACTTTATCCAGTTTAAGTAGTAGGAAATACAAGGCCGGCGGTAGGCAGGGGCAAGTGTGGGCTAAGCCCACCCAAACGAACGTCTTGCCCACCCAATCAAAAGTTAAGAAAAAGAAAATATATATTTTTTTTTTTTCAGCCAATGATCTCAGCAGGAAACCGATGGATTGTCTACTCCAAGTAGGGAATGAGACTTTACCCCAAGTGAAGGAGTTCAAGTATCTCGGGGTCTTGTTCTCGAGTGAGGGGAAAATGGAACGAGAGATGGGCCGGAGAATTGGAGCAGCGGGTGCGGTGTTGCAGTCGCTTTATCGCAACGTTGTGACGAAGAGAGAGCTGAGCCAGAAGGCAAAGCTCTCAATCTACCGGTTTATCTTCGTTCCTACTCTCACCTATGGTCATGAAGGGTGGGTCATGACCGAAAGAACGAGATCGCGGATACCAGCGGCGGAAATGAGTTTCCTCCGGAGGGTGGCTGGCATCTCCCTTAGGGATAGGGTGAGAAGTTCAGCCATTCGTGAGGGACTCGGAGTAGAGCCGCTGCTTCTTTGCGTAGAGAGGAGCCAGTTGAGGTGGTTCGGGCATCTAGTAAGGATGCCACCTGGCCGCCTCCCTAGGGGGGTGTTCCAGGCAAGTCCAGCTGGGCAGAGGTCGCGGGGCAGACCTAGGACCAGGTGGAGGGATTATATCTCCACACTGGCCTGGGAACGCCTTGGAATCCCCCAGTCAGAGCTGGTTAATGTGGCCCGGGAAAGGGAAGTTTGGGATGCCCTGCTGGAACTGCTACCTCCGCGACCCGACCCCGGACAAAGTGGATGAAGATGATGAAAAAAATAGCACAGAAAATTCAAGTACCGTTTCAAACTTCTAATTGGGTGGGCAGTCTAAAGCCTGCGCGGCTCCAACGTCAACCACTGCTAACCCCCTCTTCTCATCATGTTCAGGCACAAACAAACAGAGCTCTGAAGATGCTGCACAAGTGTGTCGGCAACATTCGGAGGGGGGAGGGGTGTTTCTACGCCAACTATTAACTCTAATCATGATTACATGCATGATTGCAGGACATGATAGTGAATGAAGAATGATGTCAGTCGCACATAGGAAAAAATACCGACTTGGCAAGGCCAGGAGTGCAGGAGTTAATGCTTACGCAGTACTGCTCCTGAAAAAACACACATTCAAACGCATAACCTGCTCTAACTCAAGTATGGATTGGAACTAATTTGTATAAAAATATAAATTAAGATTGCATAAAAACATGAAACTGTCATTTAGCTAGGGACGCAAACTGGCAATCATTCAGCTACAAGTCCGCTTCTCTATCGACTAAGCTATCTATCGCCCACCTAATAAATATGTCAGCCCACCCAACTAGCAGGCTAAAACCGGGCCCAAGGAAATAACTAATGTTTTATTATTATGTGATTGCGTCAGCATGACGCAATCATATACTGTTATCGTCAAGTATTAGTAAGCCCCATTTTTCTGACTAACTACGGTCGTAGTTTTGAGCATTTCACCAAAATGTCCGTTCCAATGCCACGGACTGCACTTGTACACAGCAAATTAATCTGTCCACTAGTTATTTTTAATTGCATTTTTTACACGCATATTTTTCCCATAGACAATGAATGGGGAAACAGATTATGCCCTCTGGTGAATTTTGAATGAAGGAGCAATATGCGTCCGAGTGAGCATAACATGGACTCACGATAGCGCTACAAATCAATCCAAGTTTCTCATAATTCACCAGATTCCACCGGAAGTTGGAATAAACCCACAAACGGACAACATTGACAAGACACTGCGTACTGAATGTGAGTTAAGCTGTATTTGTATAACGTTAAAAATTATTTTGGTGCCTTGAATTGGAAAGCAAAGTGAACCAAAGTTATCTAGCCGAAAGTGTGAGTTGCTAATGACCGTCTCAAAGGCACCATTTAGCTAATGTCTAGCTTGCTGCATAACAAACTTATGTAACCAGCGTAGCTGGATTGAAATGTTCAAAATCCAACGTTACAAAACATCATTGTCAAAAAAAATATAAATAGTAAAACGAGTAGCCTATTAAACATGCATTTCCACAGAAGACAGTAGACCACTGTTGATTTAATGTCACAGGGTTGTACAGAGGACAGTTTTGATCACATGCTACTGCTACTTAAAATGATATGGTGCGATGTGAAGAGATAATGTAGTGGGTTGCGCTGGTATGCATTCATTTAAACAGAACACTATGAACTAATCAAAGTTACAAGTGCACATAATAATGCACTGCTCCAACTGCCGCTTCTACATTGACGAGAAAGTGTTTTTTGGCCCTGTGTTGTTAATAATATTTGCACGCTGCGCATATCCATGCGAAAGGTCCCGTCACATGAACCAAATAAACCTGTTAACCAGTCGCCCTTAAACGTATCAATTGGTTAGCCAACTAACGTTTGCCATGTCTACAAGTTTTAAGATAAGAATATATTTTAGACAGACACCGTTGAAATTGTTTATGTTATGTAAGCTATACTATAGTTAAGATTACAGCAGTGAGCAGGAGTGCCTTGTAAACGTTAGCTGCAGGGGCGTCGCTTTCACAGAAACACCGTATTACATTGACATAAATAAATACTTGAATAAAAATGTTGACAATGGTGTAGCTTTTTATGTTGAATTTCCCTTGGAGTTGCCTGAGTTTCTTATCAATGTTTAGGTTGACATGGTAATAATGCCAGCCCCCTCCCCCCAAAAAAATCTTGTACAGTAAATCATGTTTTATTTACTGTTATATGGTGTAGTAGTTGGTTAGCCTATGCCACTCCCCCAAAAAGTAAATTATTATTTTTTTTTTGACTGAACTGTCCACCCAGTGGTGTAGTGGGGATTTTTTTAGTGGGGGAACGCTAATTTAATGACGTCATCACAAAGAATGCCACATGCAGCACTGGGGGCACAGACCAAGAACTCAATGTAATGTATTGCTTGATAAATATGAGTTTGCAATCAACAACCACTGAACACACTTTTTTCTGACAAAGAAGACATTATTGAAGAGGTTTGCTTGATGTGTACACTTGTTACCATTGGCAAAACGCTGTTTAAATTTTAAAATAGAACAAAATTATACGAATAAAATATCATGCTCAAAGAAGTGAGGGAACAGCATTCCCCCGTGTGACACGCACACGTACAACCCTTTGTCCACCCGTGTGTGCTACTAAAGATTTCTACGGTCGCAGTTTTGAGCATTTTGCTTGCATTGCAACGCCAAAATACTGCTGTTACTGCATGTGAATTCTATTTGTTTGTTAGCAGGTGAAGTGAGTGTAGCTAACTATTACACTCTAGGCACCGTAGCTAACAATTATACTCTGAAAGGTACGATAAATAATTGCTTGCTGCAAAACTATTTCCTTTATTTGTTACCATAACGCGATTGAAACGACCAAATCCAACAGTACAATGGTAAAATAGTCAGTATTGAACAAGCATTAACACTTAAGATAATAGACTACAGCTGATTTTATGCAGCGCTGTCCACTTGTGATACGATCGCCAGAAGCCTTCAAACGAAGGTTGAGCTAACACAAGGACATAGGTGAGACTGGGGGCGGTTCTAACACTTTTTGTATTTCTCTGTTACTCACAGACTAATTGACATAGACCAGCAAAACTTCCATCCATTAACTTTACCGCTTATCCTGTACAGGGTCACGGGGGGGGGGGGGGGGGGCTGGAGCCCATCCCAGCGGACACAGGGCGAGAGGCGGGGTACACCCTGGACAGGTCGCCAGTCTATCACAGGGCTGACACATAGGGACAGACAACATCTCACACTCACACCTACGGGCAATTTAGAGTCACCAATTAACCTGCATGTATTTGGACTGTGGGAGGAAACCGGAGTACCCGGAGGAAACCCACGCGAACACGGGGAGAACATGCAAACTCCACACAGAAAGGCCCTTGGGTCAGGTGGGGATTGAACCCAGGACCTTCTTGCTGTGAGGCAACAGTGCTAACCACCGAGCCACCGTGCTGCCAGCAAAACTTGTATATGTTAAACTTATGTGTCTTCTAATTACCCATGCAATTTAAAGATGACATTAAGTTACAATATTTATATGAATGGAAGAAGTCAGATGTTGCAACTGGCCCCAAGTTGGCGTTTAGTTTACACTTGTGTTCCGTTCAGCGCTGTCCACCAACACACAAGTAGTAGAGCTGCAGTGGTTATTTTAGGGGGCTGGCTGCCCGCACTGTCTGGGTGCTGATGGTGAAAACGCAATCACATCTCGTGGAAATGCTTTTCTAGTTGTTATTGGTGTTGTTAATTTATTCATTATTCTGTCACACACACACACTAGAGTTTTTAACGGGCAGAAAAATTACTGCCCGACCTGGACAGAGCTAAAGGTTTATTTATGCCTTGCATTCGCTATAAAGTTGTGGATGGTTGTCACAAATATTAGAAGATTTAAAGTGTGGCCTCCTTTCACAGCGATTTTTCTTTCTACTCGTTCTACAGACTGGTTACCATCTTCAAACAAGTTTCCGTCAGCAATTTTATAAAAATCTAAATACTCCCAATTTTTTTTCGCTCAATGTGTTTCTCTTGGTTAAATTAAGGTTTAATAAAAATAGCTATATATATATATATATAATAATAGTTATATACGTTGCTATGCAAAGCAGACACCATGACTGGCTAAAAGCTTCGTATGCGTTGTATGCAAACGTTAGCTTGCAATAGTTAATTCCATCATGTTAAGTATATCTGCACTGCGCTTTGCACCATGGTGTTTTCGCCCTACCTCGCGACAAACATAGTGCAAATTTCTTAACATGTGAAGGTCTTTAGGTTGCAAAATCTCCCATGCACTGTCACTGCCTCTCCCATGTTTTCATTGAAGCAAAACAAACCCACTTTGTATGCCTGCGCGCCTGCTTCTGGCTACACTTGGTTGATCAGCAGTTAGCATTAGCGAAATGTTGTTAGTATTATCGTTAGCATCATTTGCAAAAAGCTAAGTATCATTGGTGTAATATTGCTGTTGAAATTAGCTAAACGTAATAAAGTATTTATATGGTTGTAATGTTAACATAACACCATATTAGACCTATTAACCTGTAGTTTTCATTTAACAGCGATATGTATGAGTCACGGCACTCACGTTTATTGCTGATACATTGTGAATTCCTGTTAGTCAGAAAATAGCCTTAAGTGTTTTTTTTTTCTTTCCTTTTACTGTTTCTTCTTCACCAAGACAACATTTCTAAGACTGTTGTGTATTTTTCAATTAGAATAAGTTACAACCCCATACAAAATATTGGAAGTCTGAAGCCAAAGTTTCAGAAGAGGTGGTTTTATTCAGCCGAATAACGTAAGCATGCAACTACAGACATCTACTAACACACTACGTGTACTAACCCGTACATACCCAGATCACCCCTTTTATGCCCTTTTCACAATCACCTGTGACCCATCTGTTCTTCTGGAGTCGGTAGGTCTCATGACCTTTAAAGCTTCACCCCACTTTATAACTAGCCCCATCCCATACAGTTATCATAAACTAAGGAAGCAGTGTCAATTAACCACCCTTCATTGTCCTTGTACATCTGTGCACCCCCTAGCACCTGTTATCCTATACTATCATGTTCTCTCTGGGTGACTAACAGTCTTGACAAATATTGCATTCCTAAAAAGGCCTCTTACAATCATTATGTGTTATAGCTTCCCTTCTTCCTGTCTCCCTCACTGTGTTGTTCTTCATTTGATGTCCGGCCGGTTCTCGCCAAATCTCAACCCCCTTCTTTCTTACACTCTCTCTCTTCTCAATAGTGACATCTGCTATTAAACTATGGTGTGTTTTACCTACTAACCTTTAATATTGATTACAAAAACTTGACTACAAAAAGGGTATCTACGTTAACAATAAATATACCATAAGACTAACTATCCAAACCACCTTAGAGCAAAGTACAGCAATTCATTTCCACAAGCCTAATATCAACATCATCACATTGCTTTTGGTTTGCATCTTTCATGTTGTGTTGCATTATTTCATTTTCTTGAGGCTTTATTGGTGTAGGAACCCTTAATTTATATGTTTTCTGAATTAAAAAATAAGGAATCCATAAAATTGCTATAAGACCTTTTTTTTTTTTTAAGCAGAGCCCATCATCAATAGCCTACATCAGCCACCCATATCTTCTTACCAATAGTGGATAGGCAGTAGCAATGAGTGACCAGACTATCATGTGTAAAGGGACATGTGACAGCCCAATGTAAAGCAATTCAATAAGTAAGTATTTGACATCCTCATCCTTGATTTAGTTATGATTCATACCTTTCCTTTCCTATTATTGACCCAAGGCAAAAACATTTAATGGACTACCTTTTTGTTGTGTTGCCTTTTGAGAAGGTAGGTTTTCACAGTGTAATTAAATAATGTAGATCAACTCTGCATTTCAGATGTATAGCGGTCCCTGGCACTTACTTTTGGATTAGTGTAGACCTCGAACATCAACAGGCCTGTACTAAATTACAGTGCTACACTGGTGATGGTGTGGACAGCAAAGCACTGCCCCACCTTAATGTTTACTGACCCTCATTCATGTTTCCTGTTCATTATGCCTTGTTCACGCTTCATAAAACAATCTTTATACTTTACAAAATGAACAGAGGTATCCCTTCAGGCCTTCAAACAAACATTACCTGCAACATAATGTGAGGGGCGTCAAAAATAAAAAGAAGGTCAAACTAAAAAATGTAATCTGGGTGCTGGCAGTCAGGGCACTGTCCCGGGAATTTGACATTCAAGTAATACCTCTGCTTGTGTCAGCTAACAGAAAATGGCACACTGCGTTCAAGCTTAATACTGGCTGGCAACCCTTCCAGTCAATCATGCCTGTTTAAAAATGGACAGAGATAAAAACATTAATGAGATGGTACAATTATATGTAAAGTACTAAAAAGCTAATTGTCTGAAAATGTAGTCTTTGCAGGCCCTGGGATGATCCTCTCATACACAGCTGATAAATCAAAGGAAACATTGTAGTCTGAACAGAATTATTTCAGTGAATGTGGTTGTGTGGGAACATGACTGCCAGACTATACAAAACCCATGCAATTTAACAATATGGGCAGGTCAAACGGCCAAGTTGGAGAATGGAGTCAACGTAATGTTCTTTCCCTGTGTGGTGTCAAAAACTCAAATTAACTATTCAGATGCAATTAACAAGACAATGCAACTGAATTCATGCCTCATCTCTGTAATGTCCTTGACCATGTACAAGCATTCATTTCCAGCCTGTAAATATGAAATGTATATCAGAATACCGTTGCAGAAACTTAAAGCCTACTTTCTTTAACTTATGAACGTTGAATTATTGATACACCATATACTAATAATACTTAAGAAAATGATGCAATACATATTCTACTTTACACATCTGTAAAACACATTGGTTGATTTCAGAATGGCATACTTTTACTACACTTAAGTTTGCTTTAAAATGTACCCTCCACGCATGTTTCACGTTCATCATTGCAATCGCATACCCTGATTTTTTTTTTTTTATTAATTGAGCACACCTGTGGGGCGTCCTTAGGCTAATATGAAGTAGAAGTGTGCCATTCTTAAAACTGTCATTGTTTTTTATTTACCAGTTGTTCCTGACTCACAGGACCACTCAGTGTCGACATCTCCTCACATTGCTCTCCACAACCTTAAACACAACTGTCCACTTCTATATATGGAATATACAATAGTTTTTAACCATATTAAAATGATGGAGGGATAGAATTGAACAGAGGCCTAGAGAGCATTGAGAAGTCAGGGTTGCCAGGAAAGCTAAAACTATGGTGCCTACAGTTTGGACTTCTACCCCGGCTCATGTGGCCATTCACAGTGTATGATATACCGATCACTAAAGTTGAAAAGCTAGAAAGAAGAGTCAGCTTTTATGCTAGGAAATGGTTAGGGGTGCTACGGTGTCTTGGAAGCCCGGCTCTTTATTGGAAAGGTGCTCTGGAGCTACCGCTTACCGGGCTTACAGAGGAATTTAAGTGCACTAAAGCTAGATTAGAAATGACACTTACGGAATCCCGAGATAGTTTAGTAAGAAAAGCGGCACCCACATTAGCAACAGGACGGAAATTGAATCCAAAAGAGGCAGTACTTACGTAGTAATTTACGCGAATTGAAAATACACTAGGAGTCGAGTGAATAAAACCGAGTAGGATTCCAGACTCCGACTAAATTGTACATTCACAGTTCATCTTTTTATACATTCCTTCAAGTTAAGCCTTTCCCAGATTTTTGGCAACTCCCTAGCATGCAAATTAGAACAAGCCCAATACCAATCACCTGTGATAATTCTGTTTCCTAGGGACCGTTGGTCCCATAAACCTTAAAGTTTGCCCCTTTTTACAACTAGCCCCATCCTTGTATATCATGAACTAAGGAAGCAGAGTCCATTACCTCATTTCCTTCTCCTGGTTAAAACAGCAAATGGATAAGTATTTAATCTCTTATGCGCCTGCTTTCCTTTAAACTTGTTTACTAAAACTGTTTTAATTGCTTATATATTTATGAATCTGTCAATTGTGAACTTTCTACCTCCTATCCATTCAAGAAACGGTCAATTGTGAACTTTCTACCTCTGCTCTCCCTCCTTAATTTAACCATAATTTAACCATAAGTGTCTTGGAGGACAACCAGGCATGATATTGGTTAGGGTTCTTGTTTATCTTTCACATACTTGGGCCCTCAATAAACCCTTCCCTAAACACAGCTGTACATCTGCCTTAGAATCGCACATTCTCTGCCTCTTCTGTTAACTCCATTTATTAACTAAATGTATTATAAAATGGCATATCTACTTAATTATCTTTAATATTGAGTACATATACTTGAATACAAAAAGGTATCTACTTTTAAGACTAATTATACCACATACTGCAAGCAAAAGCAGCCCTTAAACATACGGAAATAGTAGGACAAGTACAACATGGACGAGGAGGATTTGGACTTGGTACAAGTAAACAGAGATGGTCAAAAGCAACCCCTTTGGAACAACGCTAATTAGTCATAGAACAGATAAGCAAGCAAAAGGAAGCAGTAAGGAGCGCTAAAACTGTCTCACAAGCCAAACAAGGGCGATGGATGAACTGGGAAAGTGTAGAGCAAAGGAAAATTACCTGGAAGGACTTGTGGGGAATGGAATCCACAAGAATTAGCTTCATTGAATGGGCAACCTACGATGTACTGCAAACACCGACAAATCTTAGCCAATGGGTAGGTGAGGATCCAACATGCCCCCTCTGTGGCGGGACGGCTAATCTCAAACACATAATGGCTGGGTGCAGGACGAGCCTTACTCAAGGAAGATACACCTGGCGCCACAATCAAGTACTAAAATGCTTGGCGGAAGCAATAGCGCATAGGCGCTCCACAGTTAATTCCCTGCCAATTGGAGCAGTGGATGACATGCACCACATTCGCTTTGTCAGGGAGAGAGTACCGGGAAAGAAGAGTTATAGGGCAAAACAAAACGCAGGGCAGCTGAGGAGAGCATGTGTTTGGAAATGCTTGCTGATGTCGGCCAACAACTGAGAGTCCCATCGGAGATTGCAACAGCCAATTTAAGACCAGATTTATTACTCTGGTCCAACACACAGATCTGTAAAATAAACAATTTGCTAACAGTCCCGTGGGATGAAGCAATAGACAAGGCATACGAAAGAAAACTCCGCTATAGCGAATTGTCAGCTGAGGCAGAACAGCGAGGTTGGAGAACAAAGGTGTGTCCTGTGGAAGTTGGATGCCATGGATTTCTGGCAATATCAACAACCAAACTACTTACGGAGTTTGGGATCTGCAGCAAAGAATTGCGCCAGACCATAAAAGCTGTATCAGATATAACAGAAAGAAGTAGCCTGTGGCTGTGGCTGAAAAGGAAGGATTATATATGGGCACAAAAGTAAAGAACATCATGTTGGAAAACCATAAAAAGTAGTTTAATCTCAGGACAAAGGTATGAAAGGTAAGTCTTTCCTGCAGAGCGTAATTTCTTAAGCCTGCAGGAGAGTAGGGAAAGATTATCTTCTTTTCAGGTGTAGCAGCCAATAACGTAATAACTGCTGATATTGTAATAACAGCCAAGAACTTAATAATTTTCCCGTTCTTAATGTAATAAAAGCCGATAATGTAATAACTTACCAACAATGTAATGAAATGTCTGAACCAATAACGTAATAACTTTTTTCCTATAAGGTAATAAGTTATTACATTATTGACCGGTTATTACATATATTATTGGCTTGCTATGAAAAAAAAAACTGAAAAAATTAAATTATTGGAGCCAATAATGTAATAACATACTTATATCACTATGTTTAAGTTGTATTTATTATGAAGTGTCAAGACTTCCATAACACTTACCCTACTGTTAATCAGTTTCAGCTGCTTTGGTGTTAATGAAATTAACAACAGGTGCACTAAAGGGGCAACAATGAGCCAACCCCCAAAACAAGAATGGTTTTCCAGGTGGAGGCCACTGACATTTATTCCCTCCTAATCTTTTCTGACTGTTTTTCACTAGTTTTTCATTTGGCTAGGGTCAGTGTCACTATTGATAGCATGAGGCGATACCTGGACCCTACAGTGGTTGCACAGACAGTCCAACTCCTCCAGGATGGCACATCAATACGTGCCATTGCCAAAAGGTTTGCTGTGTCTCCCAGCACAGTCTCAAGAGCATGGAGGAGATTCCAGGAGACAGGTAGTTACTCTAGGGGAGCTGGACAGGGCCGTAGAAGGTCCTTAACCCATCAGCAGGACTGGTATCTGCTCCTTTGTGCAAGGAGGAACAGGATGAGCACTGCCAGAGCCCTACAAAATGACCTCCAGCAGGCCACTGGTGTGAACGTCTCCGACCAAACAATCAGAAACAGACTTCATGAGGGTGGCCTGAGGTCCCGACGTCCTCTAGTGGGCCCTGTGCTCACTGCCCGGCACCGTGGAGCTCGATTGGCATTTGCCATAGAACACCAGAATTGTCAGGTCCGCCACTGGCGCCCTGTGCTTTTCACAGATGAGAGCAGGTTCACCCTGAGCACATGTGACAGAGGGTCTGGAGAAGTCGTGGAGAACGTTATGCGTGACCGGTTTGGTGGTGGGTCAGTGATGGTCTGGGGAGGCATATTCATGGAGGGACGCACAGACCTCTACAGGTTAGACAACGGCACCCTGACTGCCATTAGGTATCGGGATGAAATCTTTGGACCCATTGTCAGACCCTACACTGGTGCAGTTGGTCCTGGGTTCCTCCTGGTGCACAACAATGCCCGGCCTCATGTGGCGAGAGTATGCAGGCAGTTCCTGGAGGATGAAGGAATTGATATCATTGACTGGCCCCCACGCTCGCCTGACCTAAATTCCATAGAACACCTCTGGGACATTATGTTTGGGTCCATCCGACGCTGCCTGGTTGCACCTCAGACTGTCCAGGAGCTCAGTGATGCCCTGGTCCAGATCTGGGAGGAGATATCCCAGGACACCATCCGTCGTCTCATTAGGAGCATGCCCCGACATTGTCAGGCATGCATACAAGCACATGGGGGCAATACACAGCACTGAGTGCCATTTTTAGTTGATGCAATGGAATTTCAGCAAAATAGACTAGCCTGCCGCATCATGTTTTCACTTTGATTTTCGGGGTGTCTTTGAATTCAGCCCTCTGTAGGTTGATAATTTTTATTTCAATCAAACGATTTGGCATCCTCTCGTTCCTAACACATTACCCAGTCCATATCAGTATAGATATCCAGCAGGATTTTTTCCCCATTGAGATCTGATGTGTTTTCAAAGTGTTCCTTTAATTTTTTTGAGCTGTGTATAATGCCCCACTGCTCTGACTGCCTCACCTACCCGACCCAGCTTCGCCCCAATTTATAAAAAAAATTTTGTGTGTGTGTTTGTCGATTTGGCTAATCATAAACATGCAACATAGAAATAGTCAAAGTTTACCTATATCTGATTAGTTGGTCTGACCATATGAAAAAGCATGTTGAACTTGCTATTTCACTTTGTCACTACAATACTCGGTTGCCTACTCTTGTTAACTCACACAAGCAGCATTACTGTACTATTCATTTAGCTAGCCAACTAGGGGCAGAGTTTGACGTCATGTCTCGTTTGCGCTTTTCAAATTTACAATGTTTAACTTTGTAATCTCTAAACCTCGCACTACTTTCAATACAGGTGCGAGTAATTTAAAGGGTTTTAAAGCAAATTCCTTGTATGTGTAAACCTACCTGGCAATAAACCTGTTTCTGATTCTGATTCTGGGTTATGTGTGTCAAAATGGAGGATGGAGGTGGATCGCTGTCCCTGGTTCTCTTCTAGCAACAGCCAGCTAGCACGCACCCTCTGCGTGTCGTGGCTGTGCCTTGACTTACGTTAGTGCCAGTGGAGACAGCACAAGGCACAGCAAGAAAAGTATTCTAGATATCGAGGAAAGTGGTGTGGCTTTTACAAGGAATAGTAGGTTAATGTTGTGGCTATTAATAAAAAAATATTATTATTGCCCCCTCGCCATCGGTCAGTGCCCCCTTAGACAATGCACTCTAGAACCGTACCTGCCTGAGAGACAAAGCAAGAAGAGCTTTCTATACAATAAAAAAAATCAAAATTTAAATCCTAATTTTAACCTGGATAAAAATATTCCAATCAGTCATAGAACCAATTGCTCTATATAGAAGTGAAGTGTGGGGTCCACTTTCAAATCAAGATTTTTCAAAATGGGACAAACACCCAAATGGAGACTCTGCGTGTGGAGTTCTGTAAAAGCATTGTTCAAGAGCAAAGAAAAATGCAAAATATATTGGAACTGGAAAAAGTTCTATAATCTCGAAATAAGCGACCCCCACTCCTACCATCACAATACCTTAAAATGCCAAGAGATGACAGCAGAAAAGAGTACCCTCTGCCAGTTGTCCACAGGCTCTGCTCCCTGGTCACAACACATAGAACCTCAACACAGCTCACAGACAATCTGGCCAAACCAAATTATTACAAAAGGAAAAATATATAGATTATTGGATTGAGTCATCCCAAGTTCATAGCAAACTTGAATGCTATTTGGCTTAAACAAAAAGTACACTCTTGCAGAATATCTGACTACAGTAACAGACAAAAACTTAAAAAGAATACTCACTAGGTACAAACTAAGTGAACAGTCTGGCTTTAGAGACCGGTCGTCACAGACAGACCTGGCTGCCCAGATAGGGCAGGCTGTGCTCCCAGGGAGAAGTAGAGACAGAGCTACACTTCCTGCTACACTGCAACAGATATGCTGACATTAGAGCAAACTTCTTACCCAGAATTATAAACAAATGCAGTGATTTTCAAACCCAAGCAGATACAAATAAACTAAAATACATAATAGGTGAAAACCCCTATCTGCTTCATAATAGCAGCCAAATATTTGGCCTCTTGTCACATAAGGGACAGCCAGTGGAACACTGCACTAAGTTGAATGTACCATTTGTTCATCCTATTGTTACTGTTCTTAGTATTATAGTGACATGCTATGTGCATGCACTGTTATGTTAACAGTGATTTCCCATGTATGTATGTTCAACTACATGTTCAACTATGTTAGCTTTGGCAATATAAGTGTTTGTCTTGTCATGCAGAGAGCGAGAGAGAGCGAGAGAGAGAGAGGTCAGAGTGAGCAGTCACTCTGGAAAGGAGCTCCTGATATATTTCAGCATTTAGATAAAGCTACTCAAAATGCAAAATAACTTGAAAAATAGATAACCGAAAACAAAGGAACAGAAGGATGAAAAAAATATCAGAAAAGAAGCAAGAAAACAAACTTATTCATGATTTTTTAAAACAAGGCTAAGGAATCAGGCTCAAGTCAACTGTCAACTGTGCTCAAACTCAAAACTCAAGACTGGCTCTTCTGTAGGTAATATAATAATAAGAAGAACAAAACCTTCAATAAGGTGAAGACAATCATATATGAAAGAAAAAAGAAAAAAAAAAGTTTTTGTAACACAGTAAGAACTGTTAATAGTTTTGTTGTTAGCATAGCTAATTTGGCAGTTGGAAAGCTAGCTAGCTATCATGGCAACAAAGAAGCCAAGCACAGAATGCATAGCAATAGTGTACCCTGACAAGTGTTGTAGTGAGAAAGCTAGACAGAAACACAAAGAAACCACTATGTCAGCTAATCCAGAACAACTTTATGTTGACTTTGTTGTGAAAGATAACATTAAGAAAATGAATAATTTAATTTTTCACACCACACACATCCCAAGATGGAGGGATGCATTTTGTACATACTACAATAACATTACTACAATGGGTGTGGGTCGAGGATGTAGACTCACTGTCTGCCTGGATGTGAAATTGGACATCCACAACCTTGTTCTCACCCTCACATACTACCCTACTAAAGGCACTGTTCTTATCCAGGCCAATGAAGAGAACCTAAACTCCTTTAAGGACATTTTTCACCAACTGAAATCGGAGGTTGAGAGTGTCAAGTCCACCGACACAGCAGTCAGCGCTATCGCACAAGACCCAGCACGCCAATGGCCCCTTGCACCTCCTTCTCCAACCAGCCACATCTAGAAGCTGAGAGAGAGCTTGGCTCTACTGGAGATGGACTTCACTGAGTTTAAAGAGAACACACAGGCCAAATTCACCCAGCTGAGCCCCACAGAGCCCAGCCACACCCAGCAGTTCAGAGAAGAGCTACAGAAGATGAAAGAGGAAAACCAGCTAGCCACCAGAAGAGTGGAAGAGACCATGAGGACTTTCAAAGAGGAGAACATCAACCTCCGAGCTCAGATGGAGAAAATCAAGAAAGATAATGAGGACTGAGAGAAGAACCTTACTCAGCAACTGCAGCTAGTTAGAGAGCAGCTCCAGAACTCTCAGGGAACCGGCACATCTCACCTGTGTAAGCCACAAATGCCCCTAGCCCGCCCTCTGCTCTAGTACCTCTTATAAGTCCAAACAGCACACCCCAGCAAAAGTCCTCTCCACCATCCCTGCAAAAGTCCTCTCCACCCTCCCAGCAAAAGTCATCTCCACCCTCCCAGCCACAGTCCTCTCCACCCTCCCAGCCACAGTCCTATCCACCCTCCCAGCCACAGTCCTCTCCACCATCCCTGCCACAGTCCTCTCCAACATCCCAGCCACGGTCCTCTCTACCATCCGAGCCACGGAGTCTAACCATTCCCAGCCAGAAGCAGAGGTGGTTCTTCTTATGGATTCCAACGGGAAATACATCAACACCCAACGCCTGTTCCCTGGACAACAGGTGAAATACATGCACTGCCGGAATACAAGCCACGCTCTATCCCAGCTAAACAGGGCGGCACTAGGGAACCCGCAGTGCATTGTGGTACACACAGGCACCAACGACCTCCACAACTTACATCGGGACACAGTTGGAGCAGTCAGCAGGGTAGGTGAGCGGGCCAGCAGAGAGTTCCCTGATGCTAGAGTGGTGATTTCTACCCTCCTTCCCCGGACAGACACTCCTCCCCATGTCATTAATGACTTAAACATGGAAGTAGCCAGGACCTGCTCGGCCTTGCCAAATGCTCACCTAGCCCATCACATGGCCATAGGCACATGGGACCTGTATGATGGCCTACACCTGCACAGGATGGTCAGAACATTTGCAAAAACATTAAAAGATGTGGCCCTCGGACGGAACCCCAACACCCACAGCAGCAACCACCCAAATCAGGGACCTTCCAGAACTCCCAGACTTTCCAGACCTCACAGACCTGAACCAAACCCCTAGAATCCTCGGCAATCTGTTACCACCCCTCTTCCCTCTGTCCATGATCAACATAGTCAGAGGACGCCCATGACCAACAGGCCACCCCACCAACAAGAGCATCCTACCTACGCAGTCGTCGCTGCCAGACCCCCTCCCCCACCGCCAACTTCAGAACTGGGAGAAATCAAGCAGATGCTGAATGTACTCTGCAGCAGACTTCTACAGTAAAAAAAAACAATAAATAAATAAAAAAAGATACACACGCTAAGTGTGTATGTATGAGCATGTGGGTATATACTAGATGTGTTTGTGTGTGTGTACATATGTATGGGTATGTGTGTGTATGTATGTATGTACCGTATGTGTGAATATGTATGTCTGTGTGTGTATGTGTATGTTTACATATGGGTATATATATGTATATACATATGTGTGTGTATGTAAATGGATATATATAATGATAATATGTTGGAGCGAGTGAGCAATGAGTATTTTTAGCCTTGATCAAGCCTCTTACGTAGAGCTATTATTGAGGCACCTGACATGCATTTAATTATTTCATCCATAGTTTTACATTCCTTTATTGAATCAGTTACCATTAAGTTATTGTTGTATCCATTTTGCTTTGTTTATACTTTAGTTGAATTTATCAAATGTGCTCATTTCAGATTAGTTTGTGGAATATACAGTGCATCCGGAAAGTATTCATACCCCTTCACTTTTTCCACATTTTATTATGTTACAGCCTAATTCCAAAATGGATTAAATAAAAAAATCCTCTCAACATTCTACACACAATACCGCATAATGACAAAGTGAAAAATGTTTTTTAGAATTTTTTGCAAATATATTAAAAATAAAAAAATTTAATATCACATGTACATAAGTATTCACACCCTTTACTCAATACATTGTTGAAGCACCTTTGGCAGCAATTACAGCCTCAAGTCTTCTTGAGTATGATGCTACAAGCTTGCCACACCTGTTTTGGGGCAGTTTGTCCAATTCTTCTTTGCAGATCGTCTCAAGCTCCATCAGGTTGGATGGGGAGCGTCGGTGCACAGCCATTTTCAGATCTCTCCAAAGATGTTCAATCTTTCAATCAAGTCTGGGCTCTGGCTGGGCCACTCAGGGACATTCACAGACTTGTCCCGAAGCCACTCCTTTGTTATCTTGGCTGTGTGCTTAGGGTCGTTGTCCTGTTGGAAGGTCAACCTTCGCCCCAGTCTGAGGTCCAGAGCGCTCTGGAGCAGGTTTTCATCAAGGATCTCTCTGTACATTGCTGCATTCATCTTTCCCTTGATCCTGACTAGTCTCCCAGTTCCTGCTGCTGAAAAACACCCCCACAGCATGATGCTGCCACCACCTTGCTTCACTGTAGGGATGGTATTGGCCAGGTGATGAGCAGTGCCTGGTTTTCTCCAGACATGACGCTGGCATTCAGGCCAAAGAGTTCAATTTTGGTTTCATCAGACCAGAGAATTTTGTTTCTCATGGTCTGAGAGTCCTTTAGGTGCCTTTTGGCAAACTCCATGCGGGCTGTCGTACCTTTTACTGAGGAGTGGCTTCCGTCTGGTCACTCTACCATAAAGGCCTGATTGGTGGAGTGCAGCAGAGATGGTTGTCCTTCTGGAAAGTTCTCCCATCTCCACAGAGGAACACTGGAGCTCTGTCAAAGTGACCATCGGGTTCTTGGTCACCTCCCTGACCAAGGCCCTTCTCCCCCGATTGGTCAGTTTGGCCGGGCCTGCTCTAGGAAGAGTCCTGGTGGTTCCAAACGTCTTCCATTTGCGAATGATGGAGACCACTGTGCTCATTGGGACCTTCAATGCTGCAGACATTTTTTTGTACCCTTCCCCAGATCTGTGCCTTGATACAATCCTGTCTCGGAGGTCTACAGACAATTCCTTGGACTTCATAACTTGGTTTGTGCTCTGACATGCACTGTCAACTGTGGGACCTTATATAAACAGGTGTGTGCCTTTCCAAATCATGTCCAATCAATTGAATTTACTACAGGTGGACTCCAATCAAGTTGTAGAAACATCTCAAGGATGATCATTGGAAACGGAATGCACCTGAGCTCAATTTTGAGTGTCACAGCAAAGGGTGTGAAAACTTATGTACATGAGATTTTTATTTTTTATTTTTAATACATTTGCAAAAAATTCTAAAAGTCTATTTTCACTTGGTCATTGTGTGGTATTGTATGTAGAATGTTGAGAATTTTTTTTTATTTAATCCAATTTGGAATTAGGCTGTAACATAATAAAATGTGGAAAAAGTGAAGGGGTATGAATACTTTCCGGATGCACTGTACGAAGAGCATACACCCTGACTTTGTAAATAGTATAAATAGATCAGATATAATAATACTTACAGAAACATGGTGTAAATCAAACACAGCCACACATTCCCCCCCAAATTAGAGAGATCATTCTACCATCACAAAAATTTGATAAAGTTTGTCATGGTAGAGAATCGGGAGGTCTGATAATTTGGTATAAATTAGCTCTTCACCAATCATTGCAAATCTTAAAAACCGGGAAAAACCACATCTGGATAAAAATTAGAAAAGAATGTATTCCGACACAGAAAGATGTATTTCTCTGTGGCATTTACAACCCTCCCTCTGAGTCCCCATATTGCCAGGAAGACATGCTCCCCAACTCAGTTAGAAATATGTCATTTTCAGGGACTGGGAAATGTTATAGTGTGTGGAGATTTTAATGCTAGAACAGGTACACAGCCTGATATTACAACTAAACGGAGATAATTTCATCACTGATCAATCAATTACTAACCATTTTGCTGTGCCCTTCAGAAACAACTGTGATGGTGTGATGAACAAGAATGGAAGGGACTTGCTGCAGCTCTGTAGAAGCCTGGGTTTGTACATTGTCAATGATAGGCTACAGGGGACTCTTTAGAGAGATATACATATTGCTCTCCTCTTGGCAATAGCACAGTTTTCTATACGATAACAGATATGGACCCACATTCTCTCAGTGCCTTCACAGTAAAATCCCTATCCCCTTTATCTGATCACAGCCAAATAACATTGTTCATTAAAAGAACTGGAAAAAGTGTAAATATTTATAGTAAGTCCAGTGAACTATGTGACCTGCCTGGGCCATACAGATGGGCTGATGACAGCAAAGAGAAGTGGGGAGAGGCTATGTCAAGCAAAGATATTCAGTTACTTTTAGACACTTTCCTCTCCACCACATACCCTAACAGTACAGAAGGTGTTAATCTGGCAGTAAATTATCTGAACAAAATTTTCCAAACAAATGCAAATGCAAATTAAAACGAACTGAACCTAAATTAAGTAACATAAAACGGGACAATTGGTTCGACAGTGACTGTCAAAATTTTGGAAACAACTTAGAATAGTATCCAATCAAAAACAGAAATCCTGCTGATGATCAGTTAGGCCTTCAGTACTGTGAGACGCTAAAGAAATAGAAGACAACAATGAGAATGAAAAAACTAAATTACATGAAAAACAATTGTTTTTTAATTGAAGAGTCCATAGAGAACAACTTTTTCTGGGACCATTGAAATTACCTGTTTAAAAAGAAACATGAGGAACTGGTGATCCAGGACAGTGACATCTGGACGAATCATTTAAAAAACGTATTTGATGTACCAGTTAGCATAGATTCAGAATCTGTGGCCATCAAAGAAAAACTACTAGTAATGGAAAATGTTTTTAATTACAATCAGAATCCCATTGACTTTCCCATAACTGGTATTGAATTAAATAAAAAAAACTACAAGTTTGAAATCCAAAAAAGCATGTGGCCAAGACGGCGTTCTAAACGAAATGTTAAAGTTTAGCAATGAGAAATGTCAACTGGCCATACTAAAATTGTTGAACATAATCCTTATGGTAGGTCACTTTCCTGGAATTTGGAACCAAGGTATTATCACACGTATTTACAAAAGTGGTGACAAATTTGACCCCCAAAATTACAGAGGTCAATGTGTAATCAGTAATCTAGGCAAATTATACTGCAGCATAATCAATTCAAGGATAAATAACTACCTCCAAAATCTGCAGTTATTAAATGAAAGCCAAACTGGATTCCTGCCAAATTTCAGAACCACAGACCACATCTATACACCATCATCATCATCATCTTCATCCGCTTTGTCCGGGGTCGGGTCGCGGAGGTAGCAGTTCCAGCAGGGCCCTCACGAATGGCTGAACTTCTCACCCTATCCCTAAGGTAGATGCCAGCCACCCTCCGGAGGAAACTCATTTCCGCCGCTTGTATCCGCGATCTCGTTCTTTCGGTCATGACCCAACCTTCATGACCATAGGTGAGAGTAGGAACGAAGATAGATCGGTAGATTGAGAGCTTTGCCTTCTGGCTCAGCTCTCTCTTTGTCACAACGGTGCGATAAAGCGACTGCAATACTGCACCCGCTGCTCCAATTCTCCGGCCCATCTCTCGTTCCATTTTCCCCTCACTTGAGAACAAGACCCCGAGATACTTGAACTCCTTCACTTGGGGTAAAGACTCATTCCCTACTTGGAGTAGACAATCCATCGGTTTCCTGCTGAGAACCATGGCCTCAGATTTGGAGGTGCTGATCCTCATCCCAGCCGCTTCACACTCGGCTGCGAACCGATCCAGTGAGTGCTGCAGGTCGCAGACCGATGATGCCATCAGGACCACATCATCTGCAAAAAGCAGTGATGCAATCCTCTGCCCACCAACCCGCAGCCCCCCTCCCCCGCGGCTACGCCGTGAGATCCTGTCCATGAATATCACAAACAGGATAGGTGACAAAGCGCAGCCTTGGAGGAGGCCAACCCTCACCGGAAACGAGTCCGACTTACTGCCGAGAACCCGGACACAGCTCTCGCTTTGGGAGTACAGAGATTGGATGGCCCTGAGTAGAGACCCCCTCACCCCATACTCTCGCAGCACCTCCCACAGTATCTCCCGGGAACCCGATCATACGCCTTCTCCAAGTCCACAAAACACGTGTAGACCGGATTGGCATACTCCCAGGCCCCCTCAAAGATCCTCGCGAGGGTAAAAAGCTGGTCCGTTATACCACGACTTACCGGAAACCGCATTGTTCCTCCTCAATCCGAGGTTCGACTATCGGTCGAACCCTCCTTTCCAGCACCCTGGAGTATACTTTCCCGGGGAGGCTGAGTAATGTGATGCCTCTGTCGTTGGCACACACTCTCCGGTCCCCCTTTTTGAACAGGGGAACCACCACCCCGGTCTGCCACTCCTTAGGTACTGTCCCCGACTTCCACGCAATGTTGACAAGACGTGTCATCCATGACAGTCCCTCAACACCCAGAGCCTTCAGCATTTCTGGGCGGATCTCATCAACCCCTGCGGCTTTGCCACTGTGGAGTTGTTTGACTACCTCAGTGACCTCCGCCAGGGAGATTGATGCTGATCCCCCATCATCCTCCAGCTCTGCCTCTACTATAGAGGGTGGGTTTGTCGGGTTCAGGAGTTCCTCAAAGTGTTCCTTCCACCTCCCAATCACCTTGTCAGTTGAGGTCAACAGCGTCCCATCCTTACTGTATACAGCTTGGATAGTTCCCTGCTTTCCCCTCCTGAGGTGTCGGATGGTCTTCCAGACATCTATACACTTTTGACATTAATTGACACATGTCACAAAAAACTATTCAAAAATGTACTCATGCTTTGTCGATTTCCACAAAGCATTTGATTAAATTTGGCATGAAGGGCTCTATAAATTACTCGAATGCGGCATTGGTGGTAAAACCTATGACTGTATCAAATCTATGTATGTGAACAATGAATTTGCAATAAAAATGGGACATCAACGATCAAATTATTTCTTACAAAAACGAGGAGTGAGACAGGGCTGTACCCTCAATCCAACACTGTTCAACATTTATATCAATGAACTAGCCCAGCAACTCCAAAAATCCAAATCAAGTGGTCCTATGCTGCTGGACAAGGAAGTTAAATTCCTTCTTTTACAAATTTATACAAATACAAATTTATACTTTATACAAATGTTGTATAACATGGGCTCTGAAAGTTAATTTAAAAAAAAACAAGGTGATGATTTTCCAGAAAAGGTCCAAGTCCCAGGAATAAATTGTAAAATCGACAAATAAAGCTGTGGAGATATTGAGAGAAAAGGCAAGAAGGGCTTTATTTGCATTTAAAAGAATACAATTCGACATACCAATTAGGACATGGCTCAAAATCTTTAAAACAATAACTGAACCAATTGCTCTGTATGGTTGTGAAGTGTGGGGTCCACTCACCAAACAAACAATTATTACAATCCAGAAACGAGCCGTCAAATTTTATAATCACTTAAAAATTTGTAACCCCAACTCTTACCATTATAATGCCCTTAAATGCCAAGAGTTGAGCAATAAAAAGGGTCCCCTCATCCAGCTGGTCCTGGGGATAAATTCACCCAATAGCACTACACCTTAGGACTATCCTCAGACAATCTGGCCCAACCAAATAATAAAGAATCAAAAAGAAAATTACATGTCATATTGGAAAGAATCAACAAAATCCCAAAGTAAACTTGATTTATATTTGGCACTAAACAGACAGTACACAATGGCAGACTACTTGACCTCGGTGACTGACAGAAAACTGAGGAAATCATTGACAATGTACAGACTCTGTGAGCACAGCCTGGCCATAGTGAGAGGCCGTCACAGGCAGACCTGGCTGCCCAGGGAGGACAGACTGTGCTCACTTTGCTCCCAGGGTGAGGTGGAGACAGAGCTGCACTTTCTTTTAAAATGTGATAATTACAAACTAATTCGAGAAACCTTCTTCCCCAAATTTCAAACCATATGTTCAAACTTTATTGATAGTTCAGATTTACAAAAACTTGAATACGTTCTGGGTGAAATTAGTGCCATAATGGCAGGACTCTATGTCACGTCTTGCCACACCACCAGACAAGAGTCACTTCTTCAATGAACTACAAATGATATGCTATTTTTATGTTTTATAATAATCAATACTTTTATATTAGTTTTTTTAAATGTATGCATGATTTGGCAATATTTACTTAGAGAGAGAGGGAGACAGGGGTCAGGATTGGTCGGGTTTTTGATAAAGTTATTTGAAAGAAGCTACAGTAGGGTAAGTGTTATGGAAGTCTTACACTAAGAATGGGAAAATTATTATGTTATTGGCAGTTATTACATTATCGGCAGTTATTACATTATTGGCTGCTACAAGGTGGTAAGTATCCCTGCAGAGTTGGCAGAAAGTGCCTGCTGGAATAGGTAATAGGGATAGGTATAGGGATATATCGCTCGGTTTAATAAACAACTTTTTGTTTCATTTTTTTTTCTTAATATCTGGCTGTGCCGAGAGCGGATATAGAGGGGGGTGGCTCTGAGACGTCATTGCTCACCGTTAAGCCTTCTGGAGGCTCAAATTAACTAAACATCCGGGATGGAGGGTGCCCACTTGAAAACCCCAATGACATATTTGCGCTCAACCCAAGTCCATTCTAAAATATTGTCTGTTGAAGTGCTCATCTTGGAGTATAATGGATATTATAACATCCTATCCTGTGTATATTTAAATGTAGGATATTTTTTGAAAAAGGCACATTAGTGATCTTGCAAAGGTAAATACACATAACTTTGCTTTACAACTCGTTTTCTACCCACCTGTTTTTTCTTAACTGTCTTGGACTTTCACCTGTGCTGCTGCACACACCACCTCTGTAAGAATCACAGATTAGGCTGCAGGAAACAATTTAATACACTATTTGCCTTCATTACAGGCAGCTGTGAATGTTCCCATGTAGGCTAGCAAAACGTTACTGTCGAAACGCGATAACCTTTTTCATACTGCAGTGGAGGAGCTGGACGTCGCAGAATAAAAAACTCTTAATGTGGTTGTAAACCTAAATACATACAGTTCCAGTAAAAAGTTTGGACACACTTTCCCCTTCACTTCACAGCATCCTAATGTTTCTGTCTACATCAGTGTGGTGAACGCTAAATAAAAAATTAGCATGCTACGTTAGCATTCTGACTACCACGCTAGAAGGTGACTCTGGATGGATAATCACTAAAGTAAGGCAAACTATTCAAAATACAAATGAACAAATGGATGCCATAAAAATATTCTTGTTACTTTACCTGTGCCATGGCGGAAACTGCAAACAGTGTATATTGTAATATAATAATAGCGCTCGAAGTCTATCTCAGTCGAGAACGACAGTTAGTGACGAAAAGACAGGAAGTGACGAGGAGGGGGTGTGCAAAGTAGAGCTCCATGATTCTGCATCCGGAGGCTGACCCGTACGTCTGGGGGCACCGCCATGTTTTTGTCTGCAGTTGGACCCTTCTTGCTTTTTACGAGAGTTTTTTTAAACCGGGGTAATGAACTTGCGACGGTTTTAATGATAATTAAAATTTAAACAGTAATACTAACCGTTGAGAGCTTTTACCGTTGTTTGCCTACAAAGAAGAGTTAGTGATAAAGAGCTGAGGGAGGCAGCTCAATGGTAAATTTTTTTGTTTTACAGAACATTTGCAATTTCTTGACAGCAAATATCACATTGACCAAAACAGTGCACCTGTTTAGGGATCGTGGTTAAACTAAGGCTACGTTCACACCATAGGCCTTAATGCTCAATTCGGATTTATGCTCAGATCCGATATTTTTGTTTGACGGTTCACATTAATAGTTTTTAATGTGGCCAATTTCAGATTCCAGTGTGAACCTGAACTGACCCGCATGCGCCAAGAACAAGAACAACGCAGTTTGCTGTTGTACGGAAGTAAACGTGGAGGCCACTGTAGTCAGCGTTTTAAGTTTCAAGTTGTGCTTGTATAGAAGCGTCACCCCAAATACTTACGAGGTTTAACACTTCACTGTCCCTGCACTGACTACCTCCTTCGCAGTTTTCTTCCGTGTTGTGTATTATTAACGAATTCCCGCTAGCGCAGAACTGGGACGAATGTCCATCGAGATTAACGTAAAGGTCGCATGGATTCCAAAGTGACTTTTCAGACTGGGGTCGCATTGCAAACAATCAGACCTGTATCCGATTTAGTATCACATATTAAGTGTCCCAAAGCCGAATTGAAAAGATTGGATTCCTTGTGATTTATGCTGTTCACACTGTTCGGAAAAAAACAGACTTGAGCAAAAAAAAATTGGATTTGGGCCACTTTTGCCTGCGGTGTGAACGTAGTGTTCACAAGTACCTTGTGATCTTCAAATTTAATAACCTAATTACTTTTGCAAATATTTTTTTACCTTATTTCTGTGAAATGGTTAATATTAATATTATTTTAAAACTGGCCCGTCCAGCTTTAATGTTAACATTAAAATACCTAATTTGGTCAATATAGACCACTTTTGGTGTTACATTATTAGTCGTTATATTGCTTCCTATTAACCACATAACTGGAAAACTTACTTGCAGCACTGCTACCAGTGTAAAATGTTAGTCTGGAGCCCTGCAATATTTAAACACAGTTCCTACTTAATCAATCTTTATTGCTCACTGATGACCCCATGACATCATAGGATGACAAGGAAAAGAAGCGATTAGAGGCCCTTGATAGGAAGAAGGAGAACCAACGACTTCTTGATGAGGAGAGTGCCAGGATTAAGGGCAAAGCAACTTCAATGGGGGCTGGAGGTGGCAAACTGACCCGGGCTCAAATTGAAGAGACGCTTCTTGCCGAACAGCAACAACTCAATCAGGAATCGAAACAAAAAGGCAATCATTTTTCAGTCCCTCATTAGCCTTTACCTTAATAACTTTAAATAGTAACTGTAGCCTTTTAAACATGTATCCTTAACTAACATAACTGTCCTCTTACAGAAAAGAGCCATCTGGAGACACCACTGGAAGAGAATGTGAACAGGATTGTCTTGGAGGATGGAACTGCGGAGGCCAGAACTATAGAAGATGCCATTTCTGTTTTAAGGTACATGTTGTTCTAAAAAGTTTAGGTAAGTGCCAAAAACAGCCCCCCAACCAGGTAAACTGTAGTGTCTGTTTACCTAAAATAGAAAGTGTTACAAATGTAGTGACTTAATCTCTGTTGTGGTTTGTAAAGCTTGTGACTATGAAGCTTATGAAATCTCTATGTATTTTCACATTATTTCTCACTGAATCATATCAAGCCAATAATCAAACCAAACTTATGCAATCTTATTTACTTGTATCCAACATCCCAATCACCACTCATACAAAGTAGGTGAACCCCCAAGAGTCATTAACTGCCAGTGGCACTAAATGATAAAAAAAAATTTGCACTAAAACATAGCACCTTGAAGAATTTAGCCCACTTATTCATATTAAATTTGTTTTATTCATGTTCAGTTAGTTTAACTTGGTGATGTTTGAGTTGATGTCATTTTAATTAATTGTGATGGCACTAAGGACTAATCTTTCTGTTGTCCTATATACGCAATCCTCAGATAAAACGCAAAACAACCTTTTTATTTGAAAGGGGATTTCACCCTACCTTTTCACTTAATATTTTGCTTCAAATGTTAATTACAGTACATCTCTGCCTTAAATAACAAAATAATCTCAAGATAGAGGATTATAAGCACGTTGTTTTCATTTTTAAAGCTTGGCGTTCAAATCTAGTTTGGCCATTCAGAGTGGACCACAACACCCAGAAATCCTAGAGTTACAGGTATATCACCACCCTCTAGGAAATGGGGCGTGTCTAACGATTGATTGACCATGCTGTGGCGTCAGGTTGTAAACACAGTTAGCTAGCTAGCTACGCTTTCGAAACATGAAGGACGGCCCCCTTGCTTGTTGTAGCCTTTTAGAAAAATAACAGTTGGAGGTGTCTATCTTCTAATGTAGAGAACAATAGACACATTGTTGAAACATGCCAAATGACTCCTTAAGAAGAGGACAAACATACCTGTTCCCATGTAGGTTTATACAGTGATCATGATTGTACAGATTCTTCACGGAATGCAAAACCGGAAAGGTACATTCATGTTTAGGATAAAAAATCCAAACAGTACACCCTCTGACGTCACTGGGTGTGCTCATGATGCGCTTTCAGTGTTCAGAATATAGATAGATATACCATTATGAAACGTCTTTTACTTGTCCAGTTTATAATAAGAGGAGAATAATTAATTTGTTGTTTTTGGGTAAAATTCCCCTTTAAAGATTTTCATTTTTATCTAGGCTTTAGTTCAGATAAATAACCACAAAAGATAACACTATAGCATATTACTTAATATGGATGGGATAACAATCTGTCAACATTTCGATAATGTTTTAATGGATCTTGATGGGATTTTGGCATAAAATGTTCAATTATTCTGATGATCATTTCCTGACCATATACCTAAGAATTGGCCAAAACTGTTCACGGTGTCACTAAGATATGAGTCATTAACTACAACAAGAGCTTGGTTGTAGTTTTGAACAGATTGTTATTATTATTATTATTATTATTATTATTGGATTATTGTTTCCAAAGGTTCACATCATTGGAGTTTCAAATAATATTTTGTAAAAACTAGGGACGCACAGATGTATCGGCCGTACATCGGTGTGGGCCGATGTTGACCTTGTTGACTGCTATCGGCAAATAAGATGGCATTCACCGATGGCAGTGGCCGATGTTTATGTTGCATCACTTTGCGTGGTCTTAATATTGTTGCTGCATCCATGTTTGTTTTCAAATAAGGGGGAAATAAAATGTCAGCTTTGTGGTAATATATGAGAGTGGGCTTTGAAATATTAAAGGTTGTTTCATACATTTGTATGATTGAATTTGTGCTCAAGTCGAATTTCGGCAGCCGGTCACGTTTCGGCACAACACCGGTATTAACGTGAAGCGAAGTTACAGAACAGCATCACTGTGGTGGCAATTAATGCACTTTTTTATCGTTTTGTGTGTGAAATTTTCCCTCGCTGGACTTTGTTTTAACTCGTTTCATAGTTGAACCACTCACCCTCTACGATTTGTAGTTAACATCCCGCATACGCCTCAATAATTTAATTGTCACCCTTATGCGCCCGGCATAAGTTGGCAGACTGATAACTCCTCATTCAATAACCACACTGAAGAAGAGGGACTGTTCAACTTAGTTTATTGAGTCACTGGAGGGGGGTTAAAACTGAAAAAACATGTGTACTTCCAATACACCAATCAACACAGTGTAAATCAAGCAGAGGTCGTCTTTAGCTCTAACGCAAGTAACTAGCATCTCCTAGCAGTAATGATGTCACTCAAACATGCTTTTTAAAGGCACAGAACACATATACAAGATACGAATACACACGCACCGTGAATTTCAACCCAAAGACTGTTCAATTTAATCGTTTAATTTGAATCTCTTGATCGATTAAATTCTTAATGAAGATTAACATCCCTATTCAAAACAGCTTAATTATTTTTTTATTCTGGAGATTTATTTGTTTTCCTGGCACAAAAGGGGGAATAAATAACAAAAACAAAATAGGCCTAAAAACATCGGCATCAGCTATCGGCCAAATTGTTATTTAAACATCGGTATCAGCCCAGAATTTTACGATAGGTGCATCCCTGGTAAAAACAACTAACAATCTTATTTGCTCACTAGTGCCTCCACTTATCAAAAATTGGGATTGGTTGATGGTCTGATATTATTCAGTGCCAAAAATATATTTATTTATTTTACCAATGTTAAAGTACTACTGTATTTAGTCACACTGAAATGAGGAATACGTTGTTTTGGGATGTGGGAATGTTTTGCTCCCAATACAGTGGCAATGTGGACAACTCAATTCAGATTATCTGGGGGGGGGGGGGGGGTGCATTTACTTTGTGAATAATTTGCCATAATGGCCTGGCTTGACTCCCTCTCGGGCCAAACCACCTCTGCTGTGAGGCATGTACATTTTCCCTTACCTATTCAGCCATTTCTTTTGTCTGTTCTAGCACAAGCGAGGAGTTAGACCGCCATCCTGAGCGTAGGGTGAAGGCAGCGTATGCAGTGTTTGAGGAGGTCAACATGCCACGCCTTAAAAACGAGAACCCCAATATGAGATTGTCACAGCTCAAGCAGCAGTTGAAGAAGGAATGGATGAAATCCCCAGAAAACCCCCTGAACCAACGTTTTAACAACTACAATGCCAAGTGAATCAACTCCATAAATACATAAAACTGTCTACCTGTGCACATTGGTGAACAATTGAAGATGCTATAATTAAATCAAGTTATGGAAATGTTTTACCTGCACTTATTCAGAAATGATAACCAATACCAGAGGACTCAACTTATGAACTTCTTTTGTTCTATTCAGTCTCACAATTGGCCAACACTGATTTTGTAGATCGGTTGAAGCATCTTGCCCGTCTGAAGTTGTTATTTAAGACACTTGCTTATAAAAGGGAGTTGTGCTTGAGTCACAACAGTAATATTAAGGTTGCAGGATGATGAGTGATTTTTTTAGTTTTTTTGTCTCTAGTGGTAACAAATAAATAAGGCTCAAGTCTTCTGAGCTTTTGCAGAACGCTTTTGACCTGGTGTTCTTATTGTGAGATTGTATTGTGAGATACATTTTTAAGAGATTCTAACTGTGTACTAGAGAGGCAGAACTAGTGCACATTTGATCACTATATTTCAACATAGTAATAATTATTAATTATAATAATTCAATGGATTTAGTTTTTTGCGTTTTTCTCAGGACTCAAAGCGCTTTACAAATTGGAAGCCAATTAGGTACACACAACGAACGGATATACAGCTATCACACACAACAATCAGTCTGTGTGATGAATCCTTATGAATCCTCATGTGGTGTTTATTAACTCGCTAAGCAAACAAAAATCTGCAAAACCACGGTTGGTTTGTTGACCAATCAGACATGACTTAGATTTGGGCTGGCCAATCCATGCTCGAATGTTTTAGCCAGTCACTGTTAAGTGAAATATCTCTGATAAAATTTGCGCATGTGGAGTGAAGATTTGAACTTGCAAAATGAAGACTTGCAAAGGCAAAACGAAGATTTGTAACTCGCATGAGACAATTTGTCGTACTTAAAGGAATACTTCTACAATATATATTGTTGTTTAGGTTAAGTAAGTTTATATACATGTATATTTATTTTTTTCACAATGATATGTAGTAGTAGTAGTAGTTTATTTATTTTGTTCATTTTGTAATTTTCGAGGATTAATGCTCATAGAAAGAAATTGGTAACAAAAACATTAAATTTCAAGGAAAACCAAGAAACAAAGATACAAAATTTGCCGAAAAAGTTGTAGGTTGAAGCAATAGCTTATAATACCTTCCCTTTTTACGTAACATAATTTAATAGGCAACTCAATTACTGCTGACTTTATTCAATGCAGAAGATGTTTACTACAAAAGACAAAGAAATAAAAGAAAAAAAGGTTTCAATACTCACAATACACAATAATGAGTTTTATACTTGTTGACCACCTTATTTTTAAATATTTTTTTAATTCGCAAAGTGAACTAACCATTCTTGGTTCCTTGTCACAACTGAGAAGACGAGCAGCAGAGTTTTGAACCAGTTGGAGTTTACGGAGGGAGGTTGTGCTGATGCCGAAAAGTAGTGAATTGCCATAATCAAGACGGGAGAAGATGAATGAGTGAATACGTTTGGCAGCTGCACTCTGGGAAAGGGATGGTCGGATATTAGCAATGTTTCTAAGATGGAAGAAGGATATTTTGACCAGGTTATTGATATGAGTTAAACAAAAGAGTGGAATCTCTTAATACGCCAAGATTGCATACTAAAGGGGAGGGGGAGACTTTAAGACCATCAATGGAGATCAAGGTAACTTGTTAGCCATGAGTGTGATATCCCTCTAATGCCATATATATCCAGTTTCTTCATTTGTAAGCCATGATCTATAGTATCAAATGCTTTTTTTAAGTCTATAAACATAATCGCAGTATATTCCTTGTCTATTGCGGTAGATATCTCTTCTACCATTTCCATCACTGCCATTGAGGTGGACATGTTTTTTTCTAAAGCCGTACTGGTGGTCACCCATTAAATAATTTTTTTCTATGAAATTGTCAAGCCTTCACACATAGTTTTTCTAAAATCTTGGAGAATTGGGAAAGCAGTGAAATTGGTCTATAATTGGAGAAGCTATGTCTATCCCCACTTTTATGAATATGAATTACTTTTGCTGGGAAATGTACCTGTTTGGAATAAGTGGTTTCACTATACATTCTATAACATTTTATGACAATGACATCAATTTCAGTACATCCATCCATTAGTTATTCCGCTTATCCTATGCAGGGTTGCGAGGGGGCTGGAGCCTATCCCAGCCGACACAGGGCGAGAGGCGGGGTACACCCTGGACAGGTCGCCAGTCTGTGACACAACTCACACTCACGGACAATTTAGAGTTACCAATTAACCTGCATGTTTTTGGACTGTGGGAGGAAACCCACGCAAACACGGGGAGAACACACAAACTCCACACAGAAAGACCCTTGGGTCAGGTGGGGATTGAACCCAGGACCTTCTTGCTGTGAGGCAACAGTGCTACCCACTGAGCCACCGTTTCAGTACAATCAGTGGATTTTTTATTCTGAAAATCTTTAACAATGTTAAGTGTTTCATTTTCAACAACACATAATAAAGATGGAATATGAGTTTTTATTTATAACTCATCTACACCGTCCTTATCACTTGGCTCCACAATCTGATTTGCAAAATTGTATCCTACTTTAACAAAAATAATCATTCAATTTGTTGGCAATTTCTTCAGTTTTTACTGTTTTATCACTTAAAAAGTAAGGTGGATATTCTGCCATTCCATTTCCATTTTTAATTATGCTGTTTAACACTCTCCTTGTTCCTTGAGTGTTATTCCTATACTGCTCCAAAAGATTATGATAATACTCCTCATTCGATCTCATAATGCTAATTAATCATTAGTTTTATATATACATCTTATATGCATTTTCTGCTTCTATTGTTCTATGTTTTAATAATCTCCTATATAAAACATTTTTCTTTTTACGTGCGTTCTCTATCCCCTTTGTAATCCATGGCTTATCCACATTTGTGTGCTTCCTTGTGAGATTTCTCAACAGGCAGTTTTTTTCCATATAGCTCTAGAAATGTGGACAAAAAAGCGTTGTTGGCTTTGTTAGGGTCGTAATTTTTATAAACCTCATTCCAATTTTGTTTCATTAGGTCCACCTCAGTTGAACATGTTCGTGTCATAGGATCAATGTAAGTGGACGTATTTTTACGACCACCGGCATTTAAGTGGTTAATTGTACACCACAATGCCTATAGATCATTGCGCGAATCAAACTCAGAACCAGCAAAGGCTCTCTCTCCCCTTGGCCTTAAAGTCACTAATTGAGCTTTTGCTGCTTGCACTCTTTCATACTATTTTGACATTTTCTCCAAATATTTGCTTGTTTAAACATACAATGTAAATTTGTAATTACAAATGGTTAGTTTTATGCATATTTCATCTTTTTGATAAAAATGAGCAGATATCCAATAGCACCCTTCCTACCACTGTGCAGTTCAACTTTCTGTCCTGTGTCTTCCTGTTGTTTCATGTGATCATCATGCATTATAACAGTTACTGGCATAATCCATTGATAATATCTACCGTTTATTAATATTTGTAATATGTTAGTCACTACAAAGTGTTTAAACTGTGTTGTAATATACAAAAAGGTCTTAAATATTGCTTTTACATCTTGTCAGACTTCTGTATGTGCACCAAAACAGTTTAACATTTTGTACTGTGATCCTATTTTTGTACACAATCTCCCATAATGTGCACTTTGAGAACATCTGCATAGGTGCTCCGCCCCGTTTCCCCGCTTTTCAACCATAAGTGGAAAAGGAGAAATTGCATCACCGCTGTTTTATCTGGGATTTTACAAAGAAATGTGTAATTATGTTGTTGAATGCTGTAATTTTTTATGTTATATTCTATGTCTAGGAAGGTTTTATCAAAATAACGAAACAGTTCAATTTGATGTTGAACTCATGGAATGATACAGAGAAAAATATACAGCTTAATGTGACATTTAAACAGAGAAATTCACACTACAATGCTCATACAGAGGAGGGCGCAGCTGCCCATGGAAGTAGAAGTGTGTAAAGAACAGCTTTGGGATGCGTGTGTACAGAGAGCAGAGGGCATAAAAAGGGGGAAATTTGCTCTTATTTTGATCTGTAGGACCTATTGTTGTTGCCTGACTTAAACAATGAGCAACGCTTTAAAAAAAACACATTCACCCAGTCTCTTCCAATGATATTATAATATATTAATAAATCAATGTTCAGTATGTCTTTCCAAGTCCAAACAGGAGTTGTCTAGTGTTACGAATGATGGACCACAGACTGAATGACAAGACTAGGAGTCTATGTTGATTTGCCTGTTATAGCTGTGGCATTTACAATTTAGGAGAAATTGGTCTTTTAACAGGGGCTATGGGAACATATGACAAGATGTGGGGGCAACAGATATTTCACTCCAGTCTTCACTAGATGTAAATACAAGTGTGTGTGTGTGTGTGTGTGTGTGTGTGTGTGTGTGCGTGTGTAGCTAGGTATAGTGTATTTTTAAAAAATTCTTTAGATTTAGTTGAGCAATCTTATGTGGGAAGTGAAAAAATATGGGTGCTCTTTTTAATTAATAATATCAGGAAAGGTTTACACATGGTTTGATCACCTCAACCGGACAAGTACAACTAGAAATGCATTTCTACAAGAAATTGCGGATGTGATTGCGCTTCCACCATCAGCGACCAGGCTGGCCAAGCAGGTGGCCATCCCCCTGTAAAAACCGCTGCAGTTCCTTGTGTGTTGGTGGACAGCACTGAACTGAACACAAGTGTAAACGCCCACTTGGGGCCAGTTGCAACATCTGACTTCTTCCATTCATGTAAATATTGTGAACTATATGTCACATGTAGTCATGTTTTTTCAA
>JAPMUY010007141.1:0-52350 GCA_026901105.3 Galaxias olidus
GCTATGCGTTTCGATAATACTTTCCCCTTACTGTATGTAAGCCCTTTGAATAAGGCCTGATTAATACTAAGTGTCAAACCCCTAGAGGCTTCCAGGGGGACTAGCCTGTATGAACCTGTCTACTGGTAGCCCCATTTCTTATCAAATAGCCTACATTTTATACATATTTATAGCTTCAAAAAATAAACAAATTCACTTTCATCTTTTGATTTCTATATAGTACTTTGCAATATTTGTTTTAAAATGTGCTTTGTACGTCCTCGTATCGCTTTGAGAATGTTTTTACAATTGTAAAGTGCTTTACAAAATTTTTTATTATTATTATTTATTATTATACATCCGACATTACGTTCCAATACATTACATTTGTTTGATTGCCTTATGCCAGTATTGGTTTCGGTACAGTTGAAGGCATCTTTTCCCTATGCTTTTTAGGCTTAGAACATATCTCTACATTAGGTCCAAAAATGTCATCCCATGTGCTTGAATGCACACGAGTAAGCTTAGTTGATGTCTTTTAATTTATTGTATGAGTTGTCGCTTTGGATCCTGACATTGACAACTTTCACTTTTGTTTTGTTTTTTTCCCAGGCCATTTTGTATCTGATCCCTTAGAATGCAAGGCCAGCTGCCTCTCTAAGGAAGGGTGATCCAACCCGTTAATCCAGACCCAAAGGTAGCCCACCAGCAAACCACATCATGGCCAGCTGTCTGCTCTGGATACTATTGCTGGGTCTCAGGGCAACACACAACCAGGCCAAGGATGGTAATGTGACTCCCTCACCATTTGGATCTGTTGATCATACATAGCCTAGAAATGTGTTCAAATGGAAAGAACCCAGTTTACTAGGCTAATGCTGGTCTATTTTAGTATGGTTTGTTACTGTACATCGCCAAGCCCTTTGAGTTTACAGTCTTTTCTGTGTTGTGAAGCCCTTGCATTGATGTAGTAATTTGCTCTGCTCTTAGCCCCCGCTCCACCGCAGCACTTGAGCCTGACTCCTAGACCAGCTACCCAGCAGCTTTCCATCTCCTGGGTGGGGGGCAGCGCCTCCTCCTTTGACCTGGAGATCCTCAGAACTGAACTCCAGGACGTGGTCTTCAATGTAAGAAAGCTGTGGGCCAGTAATGGGGAGTGTTGTGGACCTTAGCGTGATTGAAGGTCTCCAGTCTGGCATAGCCATTGGTTCAATACAGACTTCATGTTGTTCTTAGTAAATGTGCTCTCATTCATATTTCCTATCTTTTAGCTATCAGCTAATGTTAGAGAAAAGGAGCCGTTAGAATTAAGTTTAATGTTTAAAATGTAACTAACTTGATGTTGGAAATAATAGTTTAATAGTTTTAATAGTTTGTTTGATGTCCGCAGTGTAATATTTTAAACCTGAATATGTGTGACAGAAATGTGTAATAACATTTAATAAAAAAAGGTGAAACAAAAGGTAGTTCAATGCTTATGTAGAACAGTAGGATAGTACCCTTAGTGGTAATGTCCCCTGCTCATTCAAAGAACAAATGGAACTGTGCCTTTCTGCCAAAAAAGGCTTTAAGGCTTTCTCATCATATTTAAATAGATTTGTTTTAGTACTGGTGTATTTCTGTCCTTTCTGTAGGAAACCGTTTCAGTGAAAACAGATGCAGTGAGCGGTCGGCACCAGTGGAACTGGACCTCACCAGTACCGCTGGAGTGCACCTCCTTGTCGGTCCGGCTGCGCTCCCGAGACGGGGCTGACAGCAGCGCCTGGAGCCCCACCGAGATACTGGCTGGTCAGTACAGCACACAGATCCTATAGCCAATGGGCCGGGCCCTACATAGATACTGACTGGTCAGTACAGCACACAGATCCTATGGCCAATGTTCCCACCGAGATACTGGCTGGTCAGTACAGCACACAGAGATCCTATGGCCAATGTTCCCACCGAGATACTGACTGGTCAGTACAGCACACAGATCCTATGGCCAATGTTCCCACCGAGATACTGGCTGGTCAGTACAGCACACAGAGATCCTATGGCCAATGTTCCCACCGAGATACTGGCTGGTCAGGACAGCACACAGATCCTATGGCCAATGTTCCCACCGAGATACTGGCTGGTCAGGACAGCACACAGATCCTATGGCCAATGGGCCCTACAGAGATACTGGCTGGTCAGGACAGCACACAGATCCTATGGCCAATGGGCCCTACAGAGATACTGGCTGGTCAGTACAGCACACAGAGATATCCTATGAATGGGCCCTACAGAGATACTGGCTGGTCAGTACAGCACACAGAGATCCTATGAATGGGCCCTACAGAGATACTGGCTGGACAGAAATTCTATGGCCAATGGGAAGACAGAGATACTGGCTGGTCAGTTAAGCACACAGATCCTATAGCCAATAGGCCGACAGAGATACTGTCTGGTCAGAGATCCTGTGGCCAATAGGCCCACAGAGATACTGTCTGGTCAGAGATCCTATGGCCAATAGGCCCACAGAGATACTGTCTGGTCAGAGATCCTATGGCCAATGGGAGCACAGAGATACTGGCAGGTCAGAGATCCTATGGCCAATGGGAGCACAGAGATGCTGGCTGGTCAGAGATCCTATGGCCAATGGGAGCACAGAGATACTGGCAGGTCAGAGATCCTATGGCCAATGGGAGCACAGAGATACTGGCAGGTTGAGATCCCACTATGGCCAATGGGAACACAGAGATACTGGCAGGTCAACGTGTCTACACCATAAACCATAAGAGATCGATCTGGGCGTTAGTGGATTCTTCTCACTATCCGTATCCACAAGTACGTTCCCAGTTTCCATTCAGATGACCTTATTTACCATTCTGTGCTCATATCTAGATCTAAAGGGAATCCGTTCTGCGTGCCTCAAAGCGCTTAGTCTTTCTCCACTTCCACCCTCCGTACTGTCTTGACTTCATGTCCCTTGTCTTCCCTCTGTGCTCAGGGATGGACCTGCCCAGCAACGAGGGCTCTCAGATGTTCCCTCAGGACAGGGTGCTGTCTGTGGGCAGCAGCATGACCTTCTGCTGCATTGTGGCCGAGGGGCCAAGCTTCCACAGCCTGCTGACGACGGGACAAACATGACAGCACGCGGCTGAGCAGGCGGGCTACGCCGTCACCAGCACCAATCAGCAGCCGTCCATCCCCCTCTGGGACCAACGTGGTCTGCACCAGCCCCACCCACTTTCTGACCGGGGCCGTGGTGTTTGTGGGATGTAAGTCTGATGAGGAGGAGGCATTCTAACTGAGGGCCCCACAGAGCTGACAAACTGACAGAATGTGTTTGGTGTCTCATACTGTCTTTCTCTCTCTCTCTCTCTCTCTGTCTCTCTCTCTCTCTCTCTCTCTCTCTCTGTCTTTCTCTCTCTCTCTCTCTCTCTCTCTCTCTCTCTCTCTCTCTCTCTCTCTCTCTCTCTCTCTCTCTCTCTCTCTCTCTCTCTCACCAGATCCCCCTGAGCCCAGTGATCTGGTGTGTGAGACTGACGATCTAGTGTCCGTGATCTGCCAGTGGAACGAGGCGACACACTTACCTGTACGGGAACAGGATGACCTCCTACTCACTCAACGGGAGGTAGGGCACATCCACCCTCTAACCCAGGCTCTAGTGACTCCATCTGTCCTCCAACACTAACAGCGTAGGACTGTGTAGTGTGCTGAGCTCCTCCATGGAGGACTGTGGGGTTCTGTTTGGGACCGACTGTAAACCCAATATTGTATTGTATTATTATGTTATAATGTTTTCTTTTGTTGTTTTATTTGATGATTTTGCACTGCTGTAAAAGAGACTTAGTCTCAGTCAGTCGACCCTGTGTAAATCAAAGAAAGAATGATTGTATGTTCATGTACCCCAGTTTACAACCATAAATGCATGTACAGCAAGGGATGTAGATGACTCAAAGTTTAGCTTAGATGAACTATAGAATACTGCTAACAATATTTTCAATGGATGGATAGATATGGATGTACTGTATCTGGAGAGAGAGAGAGAGAGAGAGAGAGAGAGAGAGAGAGAGAAGGAGAGGAGAGAGAAGTCTACATACAGACGGCACCTTTACTGATTACATACATGGAGTTTAGAGGTTAGAGGAGCCAAATGATTAGAGAGGACTAAAGAAGTATGTGTTGTTTCTGTAGGAACTGCAGTGTCCTGGGGAAGAGCCCAGTGCGGGTGTGCAGGCTGGATCAGTGGGAGGGAGCTGGACCCTGCTGGCCTCCAACCCACTGGGCCGCGTCTCTCTGACCCACGGCGCCCAGCTCAACCACAGAGGTAGGGGACTCTTCATTTTAGTGTTGGGAAAAAACGGTCGCTGATCACAGAACGTTCCAGACATTATCGCTGGGTATGATATTGTTTTTGATATTTCACACTGTTTTAGTTTGCAGCTGCACCGAAGACCATAGTTAAGAGTCGGAAAAAAATGTTTTGAGTGATGACTTGCCTGCTATGAACTGAATTCAGGTTCTGCCCAGTTTAGTTGACTTCATGGTGGAAGGGACACACTCATTCTAGATTCTATGTGATGTAAGTGCCCTAATATAACGTCGTTGTTAAGGCCAGGTGATGTTAGAGCACCATAATGTTCTTAACCTGACTGACCTTTTCTTTGTTGCTGTTTGTCCAGTTAGCTCTTAATTTTAAAGAAGGAGATTTACCATCTTCCATTAGTCAGCTCCATAAGCCTGGCCCACATTCAGTGGAGGGCCAGACCACTGCCCCTCAGCCACAATAGCCTTTGTTTGAGTGTTCCTGATCTCTCCTGTGGTCTGCGGTCTCCCAGTGCACCCTGTGGCACCGCTCAACCTGATGGCCCTGGACGTCCAGGCCTGGAATAGCAGCCTGCAGTGGCAGTGGGCCTACCCAAGCTACCGCTCTCTGGGCCTCACCTGCCAAGTGGAGCTGACTTCCGACTGGCAAAATACACGGTCAGTGTATGTCTGAGAGGAGGAGGGAGGACCGTTTCATAAGCTTTTTTTTTCCTCTGTAATAGTACTGTTGGAGAGCAAACAGCTGTGGCTTGTCTCTTCAGCGCACCTTTTCTGGAGCAGGCCTAGAGTTCAGTGGTCCTGCTGGACCTGCAGCCTGATGAGGGCTACAGAGTCCGAGCCCGCTGTGGCTCGCTGGAACACTTCTGGAAGTGGGGAAACTGGAGCTCAGCCTTGGACTTCAAAACTAAGATGGACCGTAAGAGCAACCTCTATTGCTGAACATTAGTGTGAGGAATCAATTATCTAGGCCTTCTATTAACTTATTGAACAGTCATCACTCATTTTACTTTTTGGATTATTGTTAATACCCTAAAGATTATCTAGTGAGAGTGAGTACAAAAAAGACTTGTAAGTTCATAAGAATTATATTCAAAGTGCCAACAATGCTTGACACTAAGGGCTCATTTAAAATGTGATGCTCAAATATATTTTCACAGTATTATAGGTGAAAAAAAAGTTTTAATAGTCCATTGGTTTTAGTTTTTAAAGAGACCCCTGCTTGTGTAATTTATGACTGAAAGCCAATTACATTTATTATAATTAAGAATTCCCCTAACCGCTGTAATACAGAAGTTTATTCAATCAACATTTCATTTATCGTCCATACCATCACTGTCTTATCCAAATTGAAGCAAGCGGTTGATAGAGTGCTCTGGTGGTGTTGGGGTTTGTAGTTTCTTGTCTGTAAAGTATCTTAGGTTAGCACTTCCTTATTATTTTGTAAAGAAAAATCCAGACTAAAGCAATAACTGCCGTGAGTTACTCCTGATTTGTAGAACTCAGACACCAGGCAGTCTATTACTTTGGGTGGACTCGCTCAGATGGCCTCTTCATTGGCTTGTGTTTGCTCCCAGGTCCCAAGGCTCTGGACTTGTGGGTGTGGATGGACAGTGACGATATGGGACGCCTCGTATGGAAGGTCAGTAACACTGCAAAGACTTTTGAAGCTGGACAAACTGAGTAATGGGAAAGAGAGTTTTGGTTATATCGGTTCTGGGAGAATCTCAATGTCTGAAAGGTTGAAAGGTAGTACTTTTCATATCAAATGACTTGGTGTGTGTTTGTTGCTAGGTAATTATTAGCTACTCCTATCTTTTGGTTCAATATTTAGTAGCACATTAGTTAATGATGAACGTTTCTGATCGTAAACATTAACTCTGTCTGTCTGTCTGTCTGTCTGCCTGCCTGCCTGCCTGTCTGTCTGCCTGCCTGCCTGCTTGCCTGTCTCTCTCTCTCTTGTCTGCCTGCCTGCCTGCCTGCCTGTCTGCCTGCCTGCCTGTGCCTGTCTCTCTCTCTGTCTGCCTCCCTGCCTGTCTGCCTGCCTGTCTGCCTGTCTCTCTCTCTGCCTGCCTGCCTGCCTGTCTCTCTCTCTCCTGCCTGCCTCTCTCTCTCTGCCTGTCTGCCTGCCTGCCTGTCTCTCTCTCTGCCTGCCTGCCTGCCTATCTCTCTCTCTGTCTGCCTGCCTGTCTGTCTGTCTGCCTGTTGTTCAGCCTCCAACGCGGTGGGACAGCCACGGTCAGATCACTGGCTATGAGGTGACCCTGTGGAGCCCCCTGGAGAACAGACTGCTCACATTCCTGCTGTCTGACACTGCCCACACACTTCCCATCAACCTCACACGCACTGCTGCTGCTGCCCGCAGCCAGGCCAAGGCTACCGTTACAGCCAGGAACGCAGCCGGAGTGTCCCCACTGGCCACCCTGGTCATCCCTGGACGGCCTCATGGTAGGAGGAGGGAGGAGGGAGGAGGGAGGAGGGAGGAGGGAGGGAGGGAGGGAGGAGGGAGGGAGGAGAGAGGGAGGGAGGAGGGAGGAGGGGCCGTGGCTTCACTGTCCACTATGGACCTGAAACTTTGTCTTGAAGAACGCTACATTGTGCTGTTGGTCAAAAAGTGTTTGATGAAACACGTGAAAATAAGTGAGAGTATTGGCAGGACACCTCTTACCTCTTTGTCTTACTTTTCGTTCCAGACACGGAGGTGCCCTCCTCAGGGTGGTGTTCCAGAACCAAGGGTTCCCCTGTCCTGGGAGGGCCAGCCCAACGCCAGCTGTGGCTACGTGGTAGAGTGGCGCGAGGCCAGCTGCTCTCATCACTGTCCTGTGGACTGGACCAGGGTGCCCGCCGGCACCACCAACGTCTCCGTCCAGTCTGGTAGGAGGAGCCCTGACGCCCAGAGCAATACTGACGGGATCACTGACATGCTGCAAATACTGCCTCTGCTTTGCTGGACTTTGGCATGCTTTTCTACTCAGGAGCAAGGAGCAGGACCTCCTTCCATCAAACACATTGAATCTCCATGCTCACATGTCCTTTCCCTGTCTCTCCTTCCAGACAGCTTCCTGATGGGAGTGCGCTACACCTTCTCCCTGTACACCTGCTCCTCAGAGGCCCCCCAGCTGCTGAAGACCTGGCAGGGCTACATGCTGGAACTGGGTACTGACCAGCCTGTCCACACACACACACACACACACACACACTACTGTAGAATAAAGAGATTCAGGGGTCCTACGCTCACTCATTTCTCTTCTAAAATAGGCCTGGTGGGATTTTGAAAATAACAATATACAGACGATGTCATAGAATAGTTCAGAAATATTTTTTATTTTATATAGATGTTTGTTTTCTGATCATAAAATTCAGCGATATGGATCTGTTAAATATAAAAACTGTACAAAGATGCCACAAAAGCATAAAATAAATGTGTATAAAGTGGTACAAACAAATTGGAACCCTGTATATTGCCAACTGCTCATAGGATACACTGTAATGATGCATTTACATTTTTCATGAATAATAACTCCATGGGGCAGTTTTACCTGTTCGGTAGACATGTGCGTTAAAGCAGCATGCGTTTACTTGCAGTGATCATTGCCAATGTTTCTGGAATGACCTTGATGTCCTCCTGTGTGTCTGCACTGCAGCGCCCTCCCTCTCAGTGGGCCAGCCATCTATCAGTCAGCAGGGCCCTGGTGCTGCTGAGCTGGGCCCCCATCCCCCTGGAGCACAGGAGGGGCTTCATCCTGGGCTACCGCCTCTATCTCACCAACAGTTCACAGCTCACGCTCATAGGTAACTCAGGTTGTTCCGTTTCAGTGTTCTGGAACCAAGTACGATGTCTTCTGTCTGCCTCTATTTGGCTTTGGAAGTGGGGATGTAGTCACATACTGTTTACCACATGAATGGGTTTGTTCATCTTTACTGTAAGGCTATTTCTGTCAAAATATGCATACAGTCATTGAATTTATTCTTATTAAATTGTCTTGTCCAACTTCTTTCTTTAAAGTACATTTTTCTAAATGTGAAACCATTTTGGTCATCTCTAATTGTCTGTAAAGTAATTGCCTCCATATTAAACCAACAGTACATATTTCACCCCTGCTTACCTTCCCTCTGCCTCTTCCTCTCTCCCCAAGCCAACATGTCGGACCCCAGCCAGCGCTGAACTACACCGTGAAGGGCCTCCCCGTGGGCACCCACAAGTTCACCATTAAGGCCTTCACCTTGGCAGGGGAGGACCCAGGCACCCCCATCTCCATCTCCCTGGAGCCCTACGGTACACTGGCTGCCCAGTCTTTACTGTCACAATGTCTGTAGGTTAGCTCACAATAGCGTGGACTCCACTCTACAACACATGTGTCTCCCTGTGTTTTGAAAGGGCCGTGAGAGGAAAGATAGACAGTGGCTTTGATCATTGAGCTCCAGAGCAAAACGTGGTGTTTAGCTCTACAGACGTCTAAGGGAGCTGCAGTGGATCGGTGTGGTGTTGTATAGAAAGTAAAGTACTGACACCTTCTTGCTGTTCTTTTGTCACAGTGGATTGGTTGATTCTGGACATCCTGGTTGCTTTGGGAACTATGGCCTGTCTCTTCATCCTGGTCACCATTGTGTGCTACAAGAAGAGGACTTGGTAAGATGGAATCGCTGCGGAAAGCTTGAAGTAAAAATGGTTTGTCCCCAGCATGTCTCTCAGAGGTCTGTGGACACAGTGAGCACACCTGGAGACCTCTCCTGAGCCCAAGCCCTTTACCAGAGCTCCTAGGCCAAACTCTACCCTGTCTAAAGAGGGTGTGAATAGAATCACCATGAATGCGTCCTGGGCTGGGCTATCTCTTGCCTGCACTCTCCTCTCAAACACAGGCCAAGGTCAGCCAGTCACTGTCCTAGTGAGAAACTAATTGTACCCAGGCCTACATACAGTGTGCTTTCCATGCGGACCACAGTCAGATTTAAGATTAGCCCATAGGCTATGTCAGTGATCAATAGACTGTCACACAAGTTACAAAGGTACTGTTCTTTAACAAGAAAAATGTATATGAAAATACCATTATAAACCGTATACTGTATGTATTAATAAATACTTGCAAACAAAAGCATAAAGATACATACTATTGAATGCTTGCTGGTAGAAGAGCTTGAGGGGAAGAGTGACATGCAGCCAGTCCTCACCATTGCACCTCTGAACGTTAATAAGATAAGACCCTGCTCTAAGCCCAAAGGGACAGTCATACTAATAACTACCGTGCTCTAAATGGACTGCAGAGATCCGTTTGTGAAACAAACAATCAGAACCCCACCATTTGCTAGAACATCGCAACCCCTTGTGTCTTGAACAAAAACAAAGGGGAACTAACAAATAACCACAGCATGTTCTCGTGATCAGAGAGTTTCGGTAATCATGGTTATGTGTTCAGTGTCATGACACGCTGATTCATATTTTCATGTTGCTGTTCTGACAGGGTGAAGAATGCCTTCTACCCACACATCCCTGAGCCCAAGCTGGCAGGAGATTGGTCTAGGACCCAGGTAAGCTTTCTGCTTGTGTTCAGACTGACCTCAGCATTGGGCGGATTCAAAGAGAGGAGATACAGGATGCTGTGTGTTCCGTAGGGTCCACTGGACGTCAAGCCATCTCCCCACAGCATGGTCCACATTGTGGAGAACCCAGAGTGGGACTCCAGCAAGGAGGCCCTGGTGGCGGTCCCAGAGGAGGATGAGGACGGGCCAGGCTTTGGGGACGAGCCCTCCTCGCTGCGCTACTACAACCAGGTGGTGGACGAACGGCCCATCAGACCGCGTTACCCAGACTCCTCAGACTCCTCTGCTTCCTCTGCCTGCTCAGCCCGCACCAACGTGACCTACACGGGCATCCAGACCTCCGCCTCTGCTCCCGGGATGCAGCCCCAGCCACAGGCTTCCCTGTGGGGCCAGGCACACGATGACGCCTTGCCAACCTCCAGTGGTGCTGGAGGTTACAGGCCACAGAGGCAGCCTGTAGCCCCAGAGCACGGTCCAACAGATTCCCAGGCTGTTCCAGGGGCTCAGCCTGTCACTGGAGGCCCAGCGGGGGGATACCAGCCCCAGTGCTCCTGGCATCTGGACTCCCCTGTAGAGGAAGAAGGATCAGGGGGGGTGGCTCCTTCTTTGGGCAGCCCCACCTCCGTCACCTCCTCCCAGTTCCTCCTGCCAGCTGAAGGGTTAGAGGACATAGAGGTCAAAGGTCAAGGGTCGTCGACCTGGTTCCACAACCTGCTGTCATTGGGGAAACCCTGATGAAGCCGCTGGCTGTTAATGACTCTGGGGCTGCGTTCAGGGACATGAAACAGCTCACTTATATTGCAGACTGGAAAGTAATACAACAGAACCAAATTGACAGGATTTGCTGTCTTTAGTTGCGTAGTACTAGGGCCGTCCCCGACTAAGAATTGACATTGTAGAATCTGATTGGTCTTGGGTTAGGGTTAGTCTTGGCTGTTAATTTACAGTAAGGCTAATATTTACACCAAAATAGGCTATATTTCTGTCTCATAATTACATTTTGTGACTGTTCGACTGCCAGTTCTACTCTTCAGACTGTCTCAGATCTAATCATTGAATAGTCAACTAGTAGTTCGGTCACCATCAGGCACCTAGCGTTAGTTGTGTGATAATGATGAGTGTAACGTTACATCCTCATAAACAGAAACGCAAACGCAAATCAACTTCACACTCAAATAACAACTGCTGTTCATTAAACACAATCCAGACATTAATCCCAAGATAACTACTCAACTTTGATCACTCAGTTCTGTACAAAGAGGGCTAAATAATTCAAAAACCAAATCCACCCTGATCTGCAACATTTGGTTCTACTACAACGGACCTGAACGCACTCCTAGCCTTACGTGTGTCCGTATTCGCTCCTATCCATGACACACAGTGGTTCTTCCCTTACAAGCATTTGTTGATGTTCCGTCATTTCTACGGTAGTTTTCTGTTTTCTTAACACTTGTTTAACTGTTGAAATCAAGAATTCTTTATAAGACAAGTAATCACTACAAGACCTCTTATGGAATAACACTGTCAGAGAAAGACACTAGTGTGTTATGTCTTATGGAATAACACTGTCAGAGAAAGACACTAGTGTGTTATGTCTTATGGAATAACACTGTCAGAGAAAGACACTAGTGTGTTATGTCTTATGGAATAACACTGTCAGAGAAAGACACTAGTGTGTTATGTCTTATGGAATAACACTGTCAGAGAAAGACACTAGTGTGTTATGTCTTATGGAATAACACTGTCAGAGAAAGACACTAGTGTGTTATGTCTTATGGAATAACACTGTCAGAGAAAGACACTAGTGTGTTATGTCTTATGGAATAACACTGTCAGAGAAAGACACTAGTGTGTTATGTCTTATGGAATAACACTGTCAGAGAAAGACACTAGTGTGTTATGTCTTATGGAATAACACTGTCAGAGAAAGACACTAGTGTGTTATGTCTGGTGTTTGACGATGGTGGTCCTACGGCTGCAGGGAGCGACTGAACAGTCACATTTCCTTAATAACACTCATAGAACAGCAGATGTGATGCTACACATCTGCAAGTAGTAATACAGGCACTTTGGTAGCTTTAATAACTGCTTATGATTATGTGTGTGTAAAATGTAAAATGTGTTTTTTGTCTGGAAATGTCGGAGTAATGAGCATAAAAATATTCACTGATATAAGCTAGAATACATTTCACAATTCTGTTTATTGTTGTTGGTTTGTGTTTCACTGTGCCAGAGGCAATTTAGCATCAGGATAGATAGCCAACTCATTTGTAAAATATTTTTATAAATACATGTCAACATATTTCCTTAGCACTATTGCCAGTGTTTGGTGTAATTGGATTATGATGTGCATTCAGATCATATCTGCCATTGGGTTGATGATTGTTGCTCCACTGCCTTTCACCAAAGTCAATGGCATTGGTAATACATTTCCATAGAAGGTATACATCATGTATTTCCTTAAATGTTATTTTATAAAAGATTTATAATGCTTCAAACCAATTTAACCTGACCTCTGCTGACTGATAGAAATATGCCTGAGCACGTCATTGATCAGATTGGTTCTGATCATAATGGCACTGCAGGTGACAGCCAGTGGAGCAATGGAAACTCCAGTTAGAATTGTAGGCAATGTACCAAATCAGGCTATTTGAATCCATGAGCCAATTATTTTGTTATAATGGCATTATTTTATAAATATTTTTTGAGTGACTGTGAAATCTTGTGTGATTGACTACACACATAACTAGTCCTGGAGTATGTAAGAGTCTGTCCACTGCTGTGTCTGTACACTGCAGCCCTGGGTCATAAAGAGAGGTGTCATTGCAGTGGACCACCTGATGGTGTGTTTCAGGGAGATCCAGGGCTCAGTGACTAGAACGTCCTTTGATCTAGCCCTGGGGCTGTCCTTTTGGATACTGCTATAGAAACGGATATGTCCCTACCTGGCTTCCCTCCCCTTGGTTCTGTCCTGGATCAGGAATGGAGAGGAGAAGTGGCCTAAATGGTTTGAACTGGAGTTCTACCTTTGGAATAGGTCAAAGACTGGCATTGGGGAGAATGCGATGAAGTGCTATGCTGAGTTTCGAGATGAGACCTTGTTAAGCTGTGCAGAAAACCTGGGTATTGACGTTACTTATCAATTTCTCACTCCCTAGCTTAGTGATGTATCTGTCTGATTGTGAGTTGTTAACTACAGATGCATAATGCACGGATCTTATTCTCAAGAGTCTCGTAGTCTCCAGCAAAGAAGCTTTAAGTACTACTGTGATGTGAATTTCCCATGTGTGGAGTAACCCTTGCAGGTGGCTTTATCCATGACCTGGCTTTATTCGAAACTGTAAAATGCTCTAGTCTTCCTTCCCAAATGAAGCCGCTGGTATAACACAGTGACTTGGTCATGCTTTAATGGGAGTGGTCCCGTTCGGTCAATCAGAGTACTTTGATTACTTCAAGGAAGGATGTGGTTTTTTTTGTTTTTTTTTAGTGGCCAGGTATGCATCTTTGGAGGAAGCAGCTCTCTGGCAAATGTTTGGTATTTTGATATCAACAATCCAGCACATTCCTTTGTTTTATTTGTTAATGTTTTTATATCACAGCTTGAGTGCTGACTTGTGTTTTTCTATATTTGCAGTTGTTCAGAGTGCGCTTCTTAGTTTTAGAGGTAGAATTGATTGACTTACGTTTTCCAGAGGGAACTGGAATTAGAGGTAGGGTTTCCGCGTCTACAGTAGTCCTCTGAGCGTCTACAGAGCATGCTGTGTAATACTGATCTAAGCCAGTGGATGCAATGTGTGTATTCAACAAGTTAGTCTTCAGTGGAAGCAATGTGTGCATTCAACAAGCCAGTCTTCAGTGGAAGCAATGTGTGTATTCAACAACTAGTCTTTGGTGGAAGCAATGTGTGTATTCAACAAGCCAGTCTTCGGTGGAAGTGGATGTCCCACCATCATGTCTTCACTGCTTATAGTAACGCAGACTGGTTAATATCAAACCTACTATAGCCTAGCAAGATAATATCATCTGGTCAAATGACTGTGGATTTGGGTATTTCTGGTGCCTGTGGTTTTAACAGGATCTTTTGTATACGTCCTCTGAACGTCTCTCATCTTCTTCCTTGGCTGGCTCTGTCTATAGAGCCCTGTATATGTTATAAACTATAACTGTTGAAAATGGTCATATTTTTGGGCAATTATATAACCCCTTTAGTATTATGATATCGGCTTCTGCTTCCTTAACACTAATGTTAACTAATTGTGCATGACGGCTTGACAGGAGATTTCTAAAGAAAATTGTGCAGCTGAACATTTGTGATGCTTAAAATTGTGTTTTGGGATGTAACACTGAATTATAAGTATAATGCTTATGTCATCTGAAATATTAAACACTAATCGTAAAACACTGCTAATACAACCCGCAACCTGTTTTAAGGCAATAAAGAATTTAAAAGTTTGCTGTTGTATCTCTTAAGTGGTTGTTACACTTGTAATGGGCATTTAGTACAGGAATAAAGATGTCATTATGAAACACGGTCAGCCTTGTCCAACACTTGTGTTGCAGAAACAACTATGTGGTCATGGTTATTATGCAGTGGATACACTAAGGCACCTCTGGGAACCTTAACAGTAAATAACACAGCAGAGCTGTATTAACATACTTGTTGAACACGGGTAAAAAAAGAGAGAATCTCTTTGAATCCATAAAAGTACACTTTAAAAGATAATAAAAGGCTAAATGTACTTCATAAGGAGGCTCCTAGCTATAATTAAGCTTTCTACAGCATCCTCAAATATCTCTTCCTTTAATTCTCTCCACTGCTGCTCCACAGAGCTGTCCAATTTATTTCTGAATTTGTATAAATATTGGTCATTATCAAATTGCATTAAATGAATACACATGATCAGTGCACAGCCCTAGCCCTGTATATGGTTGGACCAGTGGACTTCACTCAGTAAAAGATCCCATGTTGACATTCTAGTATAATCCACCCAACGAGCTATGCTACAAAGTGTTTTGTAATGACTTCACTCTTCTTCTTCTTTGATGTGTAGGTCGACTCCACTCTGAGGCACTGGAGAGGTCAGTCCATAGGATTCACTACATCATTCAGTACTCAATCTCACAATCGGGAAATCATGCCATCCTGAACACTTTATCACAGGAATATGTAATAATTCCTAGAATATTAGTTCAGTCAGACAAGATCTTCGTCTTTAAAGCATTTATTACATTCGATTTATAAATCAAATTTGGCATGGTTGGGTCTACTACATATTGCCGCTCCCTGCTTAATTTATCCGGTACGTCATCCAGAGGCAGGGAGCACTCATACTTCGATACCCCTTTTGAAAAGATTAGCACAACAGATTAGCAGCACAGAATAGCAGAACAGAATGGCAGAACAGATTGGCAGACCCAGGCAGTAGTTGGGGTGGAGGTGGGAAGAAGCATCATTCCCTTGTTGATGCATCGTATTAGTGATTGCCGGTTGTTTAAATAGTCTCCCCCACTTCCTGGATCGGAGCAGATTGAGTACGGGTTTGTGTGTGATTGGTCTGTGTGGTAGTGTGCATTATGACGAGTTCTCATCATAGGCCAGACTCTGATCTGACTGCCTGAATTTCAGCTAAAGCTCCATGCAATCTATCCTTTTCAACTATATTAATATTTTTTCAATTGGTAGACTATGAGTCCAAACGGCGATTTCAGTTAAAGTGCCATCAGCAGTGGCCTAGAGGTTGGAGGTGATGCCTATCCAGTGTTTGACCAGCTGATGGGCGATGGCTTGTCTTGGAGGCATGACGAAAGCAGCCTTGGCTCCTACGATGATGGCATCTACTACCTGTGATGAACACAATACCAACACCAGAGGTAGATAAGCCTCCTTCATTAGGGACAGCTACATACTTTGCAGTTGCTGAAACCAAACGGTGTACAAATACATTTTAGAAAGCGTGGGTTTATGTAAGAATATGCAAGTTAATTAACTGACGTAAGTATGTAAAAAACTACTAGCAGCAAAATGCATAACATACATCATCAGTTAAAAAGCCAAGAAGCCACTCCATGACAACAGCTAGCTCACCTGTTGTCTTGTGAACCAACGCGCCTCCTCAATCTCTTTCTCATCCACTTTGATGACAGTGGACAGAGCAATGGCCAAGCATCCAATCATGAGGGAGGATGGCATGGGCCAGGGTTGGCAGGAGACATACTGGACAGAGCCCACCTTCACACCACTCTCCTCCTCCACCTCCCTCCTCACAGCGTCCTCGATGGCCTCGCCTGGACAGAGGGACAGAGAGACAGAGGGAGAGAGAGAGAGAGGGACAGAGAGACAGAGGGAGAGAGAGAGAGAGGGACAGAGAGACAGAGGGAGAGAGAGAGAGAGGGACAGAGAGACAGAGGGAGAGAGAGAGGGACAGAGAGACAGAGGGACAGAGGGACAGAGAGAGAGAGGGACAGAGAGACAGAGGGACAGAGAGGGACAGAGGGACAGAGAGACAGAGAGATTGAGGGACAGAGGGACAAAGAGAGACAGAAGGACAGAGAGACAGAGGGCCAGAGGGACAGAGGGACAGAGGGACAGAGGGACAGAGAGAGAGAGGGACAGAGGGAGAGAGGGACAGAGAGACAGAGGGAGACAGAGAGAGAGAGAGAGAGAGAGGGACAGAGAGACAGAGGGAGACAGAGAGAGAGAGAGAGAGAGAGAGACAGAGAGACAGAGAGACAGAGAGACAGAGGTACAGAGAGACAGAGGGACAGAGGGACAGAGAGAGAGAGGGACAGAGAGACAGAGGGACAGAGAGGGACAGAGGGACAGAGAGACAGAGAGATTGAGGGACAGAGGGACAGAGGGACAGAGAGGGACAGAGGGACAGAGAGACAGAGAGATTGAGGGACAGAGGGACAAAGAGAGACAGAAGGACAGAGAGACAGAGGGCCAGAGGGACAGAGGGACAGAGGGACAGAGAGAGAGAGGGACAGAGGGAGAGAGGGACAGAGAGACAGAGGGAGACAGAGAGAGAGAGAGAGAGAGAGAGAGAGAGAGAGAGACAGAGGGAGACAGAGAGAGAGAGAGAGACAGAGAGACAGAGAGACAGAGAGACAGAGGTACAGAGGGACAGAAGGACAGAGAGGGACAGAGGGACAGAGAGACAGAGGGAGACAGAGAGAGAGAGAGAGACAGAGAGACAGAGGTACAGAGAGACAGAGAGACAGAGGGAGATGGAGCCTCGGTCCTATGGTGTTCTACCACTATAGAGCAGATCAAGAGAAAGTGCCTGTGTGTGGGTCAGAGAGAAACAGTAAACCCTATATGCTGTCAAAGCTAGGCTCCACATTCATTAACTTGCTACCCTAATTGGTACACCCAATTTACTGACCCTTCACAATTCAAACTCGGGTGGATCTTTACCTTTTCTTAAATGTAATCATTTATGGATATGACATGGAAAGGAAGTTTGCTTTGGCATCAGGGCTTCTTCTTCTTGAGCTGGCTGCGTAAGTCTTAGTAATAACCAGACATTGATGTAAGGCTACACATCTGGTTAGTTTAATTACAGAAATGCAAGTGGAATGTGAGAAAGCAGCTATTTGGCTGGGCTTACAGTCAACTGCCCCAACAGGTGCCAACTGAGGGACCTGCTGAGTGACCTGCACCAAACAACTACAAAAGATCCATTGGATTGTAGTGGCTTCTGCCTGTGGATTCCTAAAGTCCCCACCTGGTTCTATGAAGCCAGCCAGACAGGAGAACATCCCCACAGGAAAGACCTTCTTCCTGCCCAGCAGACAGCGATTCCCATCTGGATGGATGACCAGCATGATCACCACAGGGTCTGAGGGGAGCGCAACGGCTGTCGTCACCAGCTAACTCCAGCCACAACGATAGAACTAACAGTATTTTCTACCAACAGTTTCCTCCAAAATGGTTGATTCAAGGGTTAAATGGTTTAGATGTGCTGAAAATGCACACCTTCTAACAACTCCTGATTTAATAGTTGAAATTAGTAGGATGAGAGAAAAATTGGACACTATAAATGATCTTTGTTTAATAGACAAAGATCAGATGGAGGTTTTAGCGCTGGAGCATCTTTGTTTAATAGATGCTCCAGGGCTAAAACCGAGGCGGTAGCTTACCCACACGTGGATAGCAGGTGTTGTGTACACCCTGGAGGCTTTTACAGTCTGTGTTCAAGCAGGTCCTCTTGTAGCCCCCCTCCTCCACTTTGGTCCCCGTGCCACATGTGGGGCAGTAGCTGTAGCGGCTGTGCCATGCCAGGACAGACCGTGCCTGGGCAACAATGCCTGGTGGACGGAGAGAATGAACACCAGTACCACTATCACTCTCCTTCTATAGCCATGTACTCGGACAGACAGAAAGTGACAGAGCAATGCAGACACACTCATACACAAAGCCAGAGCAACACCTCTATTGTCATTCCTTTTGTTCCCTTTATACTTTTCAATGTAAAAAGGTAAGGTTTGCCCACCAGCATCGTCTTCGCTGAGCTTCAGTAGGCTGGGTGTGGGACGCTTAAGGAAGGAGCCCTTTGTGTTTAGATGCTTGAGAAGCTCCTCTGGGTCCTCGTCTGTGTTGAGGGCAAACCATGTGGGAGGGTCCCGGATGCTGCCATCTGTTGGCGGAGCAGAGGGGCCTTGCTGCTTCTCTACCCCCAGGAAGATCAACACAGTCCCTGGCTTGTGTAGCAGCCCTCGGACGTCTTGGGGGCTCAGCCGACACAGCCTGACCTCTGGCTGGGGGTTGGTATCCCCCCCTGAGCCTATAGTAACGAGGGGGTTGAGGCTGGAGAAAAGAAGGTAGATGGTTTCAGGTCTGGTCTGTCTGGCCTCCAGCCAGGTGACATCAGAGCGCTTCTCGCTGAGCCTGTCCAGGGTCTCCCTGTTAAAGTAGTTCTCTTGCTCCTCAATGGCATGGCCAGGTAGAACCTGCTGGCACTTGTCATCTGTCCGGGCCAGCAGTTTGGAGATGTGCCGATGGCCCCAGAATTTAGCAATGTCGTAGGCTGTCTGGGAGGACTTGTTGATGGAGAACTTGTCACTCCTAGATAAGGTAAACATAACTATTGACTAGTGTGCACTGCTATAGTAATATCACTCACACTAAAAATAATAATAATAACTTTCTTTATACAGCGCCTTTCAAAACAGGGTTATATTGTACTTTACAATAAAAAAACTGTAAAAGAATAGAATATAACTAAAACACAGTAAAATCAGGTAATAAAAATAAACTAAAATAACAAAATTAAAAGTGTCAGTTAAGAGAAAGCTTTAAGATAAAAGTGAGTTTTAAGAAGTGACTTAAAAGAGGAAACGGACACAGCCTGCCTGAGATCATCGGGCAAGGAGTTCTAAAGCTTAGGGGCTCCAACAGCAAAGGCCCGGTCAGCCAAATATCATTGCATTTACCCAAATGATAGTAGTGCTTCCACTATGTCATAATGTCCGTTTCGTGCTGCAAGCATCAGAGCTGTCCAGCCGTTCTCTGCTGACTGGTGGACTAGGGATGGGGAGTGAGACAGCATTGAAGCCACCTCAGACAGTTCTCCTCTGGCTGCGGCGTCCAGGAACCGCCCCACCATCTCCTCTAGAGCACTCATCTGGATATTGGCCATGGAACAGGTCAATGAACTGTCTGTCAACCTGGGGGCATTCAATAATAAGGTAAGGTTAGTACAACTGACAATGAACCATTAATGGGCAATAGATGGTATACAACATACCCTGAGGCGAGCAGGAAAGATTGTGGCTGACCCCTCCCACCCCGGACACAAACTCTTTGAGCCACTCCCCTCTGGCAGGAGGCTGAGGTCCATCAGGACCAAAACCTCACGCCAGAGGGGAGAAGACCCAAGAGTTTGTGTCAGGGTGGGAAGGCGCTGTCTGCCCGCCCTGTCAAGCCATCTATTGCTGATATGGTTCATTGTCAGTTAATAACCTTGCCTTGTGTGTGCCTAGGTTGACAGACAGTTCATTGACTTGTTCCATGGCCAATATCAGATGAGTATGCAAATGCAGGGCCGGTTCACCCTCAGCCAGAGAGAAAACGAGTTGGGTAATGCTTCTGTCACCTAGTCCACCAGTCAACAGAGAGCTGACAGCGTCTGTGCTTGCAGCCAGCAGGACATTATGACATAGTGGAAGCACTACTATCATTTGGGTAAATGCAATGATATTTGGGTGACCGGGCCTTTGCTGGTGGAGCCCCTAGGCTTTAGAACTCCCTGCCCGATGATCTCAGGCAGGCTGTGTCCGTTTCCTCTTTTAAGTCACTTCTTAAAACTCACTTTTATCTTAAAGCTTTCTCTTAACTGACACTTTTTATTTTGTTATTTTAGTTTATTTGTATTACCTGGTTTTACTGTGTCTTAGTTATATTCTATTCTTTTACAGTTTTTTGACTGCAGAGTACAATATAACCCTGTTTTGAAAAGCTGTATAAAGAAAGTTATTATTATTATTTCAGTGAAACGGTGATATTACTTAGCAGTGCACACTCTGGTCAATGAGTTATGTTTACCTTACTAGGAGTGACAAGTTCTCCGTCAACAAGTCACTCCCAGACGGCCTACGACATTGCAGAATTCTGGGGCCATCGGCACATCTCCAACCTGCTGGCCCGGACCAGATGACAAGTGCCAGCAGGTTCTACCTGGCCATGCCATTGAGGAGCAAGAGAACTACTTTAACAGGGAGACCCTGGACAGGCTCAGCGAGAAGCGCTCTGATGTCACCTGGCTGGAGGCCAGACAGACCGAAGACCTGAAACCATCTACCTTCTTTTCTCCAGCCTCAACCCCTCGCTACTATAGGCTCAGGGGGGGATACCAACCCCCAGCCAGAGGTCAGGCTGTGTCGGCTGAGCCCCCAAGACGTCCGAGGGCTGCTACACAAGCCAGGGACTGTGTTGATCTTCCTGGGGGTAGAGAAGCAGCAAGGCCCCTCTGCTCCGCCAACAGATGGCAGCATCCGGGACCCTCCCACATGGTTTGCCCTCAGCACAGACGAGGACCCAGAGGAGCTTCTCAAGCATCTAAACACAAAGGGCTCCTTCCTTAAGCGTCCCACACCCAGCCTACTGAAGCTCAGCGAAGACGATGCTGGTGGGCAAACCTTACCTTTTTACATTGAAAAGTATAAAGGGAACAAAAGGAATGACAATAGAGGTGTTGCTCTGGCTTTGTGTATGAGTGTGTCTGCATTGCTCTGTCACTTTCTGTCTGTCCGAGTACATGGCTATAGAAGGAGAGTGATAGTGGTACTGGCGTTCATTCTCTCCGTCCACCAGGCATTGTTGCCCAGGCACGGTCTGTCCTGGCATGGCACAGCCGCTACAGCTACTGCCCCACATGTGGCACGGGGACCAAAGTGGAGGAGGGGGCTGCAAGAGGACCTGCTTGAACACAGACTGTAAAAGCCTCCAGGGTGTACGCAACACCTGCTATCCACGTGTGGGTAAGCTACCGCCTCGGTTTTAGCCCTGGAGCATCTATTAAACAAAGATGCTCCAGCGCTAAAACCTCCATCTGATCTTTGTCTATTAAACAAAGATCATTTATAGCTGTCCAATTTTTCTCTCATCCTACTAATTTCAACTATTAAATCAGGAGTTGTTTAGAAGGTGTGCATTTTCAGCACATCTAAACCATTTAACCACTTGAATCAACCATTTTGGAGAAACTGTTGGTAGAAAATACTGTTAGTTCTATCGTTGTGGCTGGAGTTAGCTGGTGACGACAGCCGTTGCGCTCCCCTCCAGACCCTGTGGTGATCATGCTGGTCATCCATCCAGATGGGAATCGCTGTCTGCTGGGCAGGAAGAAGGTCTTTCCTGTGGGGATGTTCTCCCTGTCTGGCTGGCTTCATAGAACCAGGTGGGGACTTTAGGAATCCACAGGCAGAAGCCACTACAATCCAATGGATCTTTTGTAGTTGTTTGGTGCAGGTCACTCAGCAGGTCCCTCAGTTGGCACCTGTTGGGGCAGTTGACTTGTAAGCCCAGCCAAATAGCTGCTTTCTCACATTCCACTTGCATTTCTGTAATTAAACTAACCAGATGTGTAGCCTTACATCAATGTCTGGTTATTACAAGACACGCAGCCAGCTCAGAAGAAGAAGCCCTGATGCCAAAGCAAATTATGTCATATCCATAAATGATTACATTTAAGAAAGGTAAAGATCCCGAAGTTTGGAAATTTAATGAGGTCAGTAAATAGGTGTACCAATAATTGTAGTCCAATGAATGTGGAATTTGCTTTGGCCTTTAGGAGTTTACTGTTTCTCTCTGACCCACACAGAGCACTTTTCTGCGGTCTACTCTATAGTGGTAGAACACCATAGGACCCGGGGCTCCATCTCCCTCTGTCTCTCTGTCTCTCTGCCTCTGGCCTCTCTCTGTCTCTCTCTCTCTCTCTGTCTCCTCTGTCTCTGGTGCCTCTGTCCCTCTCTGTCCTTCTGTCTCTCTTTGTCCCTCTGTCCCTCAATCTCTCTGTCTCTCTCTCTCTCTCTCTCTCTCTCTGTCCCTCTGTCCCTCTGTGTCTCTCTCTCTCTCTCTCTCTCTCTCTGTCTCTCTGTCCCTCTGTCCCTCTCTCTCTGTCCCTCTGTCTCTCTGCTCTGGCCTCTCTCTGTCCCTCTGTCTCTCTCTGTCCCTCTGTCCCTCTGTCTCTCTGTACCTCTGTCTCTCTGTCTCTCTCTCTCTGTCTCTCTCTCTCTCTCTCTCTCTCTCTGTCTCCCTCTGTCTCTCTCTCTCTCTCTCTCATGTGTCTCCCTCTCTACCTCTGTCTCTCTCCCTCTGTCCTTCTGTCTCTCTGTCCTTCTGTCCCTCTGTCCTTCTGTCTCTCTGTCCTTCTGTCTCTCTGTCCTTCTGTCTCTCTTTGGTCCCTCTGTCCCTCAATCTCTCTGTCTCTCTCTCCCTCTGTCCCTCTCTGTCCCTCTCTCTGTCTCTCTCTCTCTGTCCTCTGTCTCTATGTCCCTCTCTCTCTCTCCCTCTGTCTCTCTCTCTCTCTCTCTCCCTCTGTCTCTCTCTCTCTCTCTCTCTCTCTCTCTCTGTCTCTCTGTCTCTCTCTCTCTCTCTCCTCTCTGTCTCTCTGTCCCTCTGTCCAGGCGAGGCCATCGAGGACGCTGTGAGGGAGGGAGGTGGAGGAGGAGAGTGGTGTGAAGGTGGGCTCTGTCCAGTATGTCTCTGCCAACCCTGGCCCATGCCATCCTCCCTCATGATTGGATGCTTGGCCATTGCTCTGTCCACTGTCATCAAAGTGGATGAGAAAGAGATTGAGGAGCGCGTTGGTTCACAAGACAACAGGTGAGCTAGCTGTTGTCATGGAGTGGCTTCTTGGCTTTTTAACTGATGATGTATGTTATGCATTTTGCTGCTAGTAGTTTTTTACATACTTACGTCAGTTAATTAACTTGCATATTCTTACATAAACCCACGCTTTCTAAAATGTATTTGTACACCGTTTGGTTTCAGCAACTGCAAAGTATGTAGCTGTCCCTAATGAAGGAGGCTTATCTACCTCTGGTGTTGGTATTGTGTTCATCACAGGTAGTAGATGCCATCATCGTAGGAGCCAAGGCTGCTTTCGTCATGCCTCCAAGACAAGCCATCGCCCACCAGCTGGTCAAACACTGGATAGGCATCACCTCCAACCTCTAGGCCACTGCTGATGGCACTTTAACTGGAAATCGCCGTTTGGACTCATAGTCTACCAATTGAAAAAATATTAATATAGTTGAAAAGGATAGATTGCATGGAGCTTTAGCTGAAATTCAGGCAGTCAGATCAGAGTCTGGCCTATGATGAGAACTCGTCATAATGCACACTACCACACAGACCAATCACACACAAACCCGTACTCAATCTGCTCCGATCCAGGAAGGGGGGAGACTATTTAAACAACCGGCAATCACTAATACGATGCATCAACAAGGGAATGATGCTTCTTCCCACCTCCACCCCAACTACTGCCTGGGTCTGCCAATCTGTTCTGCCATTCTGTTCTGCTATTCTGTGCTGCTAATCTGTTGTGCTAATCTTTTCAAAAGGGGTATCGAAGTATGAGTGCTCCCTGCCTCTGGATGACGTACCGGATAAATTAAGCAGGGAGCGGCAATATGTAGTAGACCCAACCATGCCAAATTTGATTTATAAATCGAATGTAATAAATGCTTTAAAGGCAGAAGATCTTGTCTGACTGAACTAATATTCTAGGAATTATTACATATTCCTGTGATAAAGTGTTCAGGATGGCATGATTTCCGATTGTGAGATTGAGTACTGAATGATGTAGTGAATCCTATGGACTGACCTCTCCAGTGCCTCAGAGTGGAGTCGACCTACACATCAAAGAAGAAGAAGAGTGAAGTCATTACAAAACACTTTGTAGCATAGCTCGTTGGGTGGATTATACTAGAATGTCAACATGGGATCTTTTACTGAGTGAAGTCCACTGGTCCAACCATATACAGGGCTAGGGCTGTGCACTGATCATGTGTATTCATTTAATGCAATTTGATAATGACCAATATTTATACAAATTCAGAAATAAATTGGACAGCTCTGTGGAGCAGCAGTGGAGAGAATTAAAGGAAGAGATATTTGAGGATGCTGTAGAAAGCTTAATTATAGCTAGGAGCCTCCTTATGAAGTACATTTAGCCTTTTATTATCTTTTAAAGTGTACTTTTATGGATTCAAAGAGATTCTCTCTTTTTTTACCCGTGTTCAACAAGTATGTTAATACAGCTCTGCTGTGTTATTTACTGTTAAGGTTCCCAGAGGTGCCTTAGTGTATCCACTGCATAATAACCATGACCACATAGTTGTTTCTGCAACACAAGTGTTGGACAAGGCTGACCGTGTTTCATAATGACATCTTTATTCCTGTACTAAATGCCCATTACAAGTGTAACAACCACTTAAGAGATACAACAGCAAACTTTTAAATTCTTTATTGCCTTAAAACAGGTTGCGGGTTGTATTAGCAGTGTTTTACGATTAGTGTTTAATATTTCAGATGACATAAGCATTATACTTATAATTCAGTGTTACATCCCAAAACACAATTTTAAGCATCACAAATGTTCAGCTGCACAATTTTCTTTAGAAATCTCCTGTCAAGCCGTCATGCACAATTAGTTAACATTAGTGTTTAGGAAGCAGAAGCCGATATCATAATAATAAAGGGGTTATATAATTGCCCAAAAATATGACCATTTTCAACAGTTATAGTTTATAACATATACAGGGCTCTATAGACAGAGCCAGCCAAGGAAGAAGATGAGAGAAGTTCAGAGGACGTATACAAAAGATCCTGTTAAAACCACAGGCACCAGAAATACCCAAATCCACAGTCATTTGACCAGATGATATTATCTTGCTAGGCTATAGTAGGTTTGATATTAACCAGTCTGCGTTACTATAAGCAGTGAAGACATGATGGTGGGACATCCACTTCCACCGAAGACTGGCTTGTTGAATACACACATTGCTTCCACCAAAGACTAGTTGTTGAATACACACATTGCTTCCACTGAAGACTGGCTTGTTGAATGCACACATTGCTTCCACTGAAGACTAACTTGTTGAATACACACATTGCATCCACTGGCTTAGATCAGTATTACACAGCATGCTCTGTAGACGCTCAGAGGACTACTGTAGACGCAGAAACCCTACCTCTAATTCCAGTTCCCTCTGGAAAACGTAAGTCAATCAATTCTACCTCTAAAACTAAGAAGCGCACTCTGAACAACTGCAAATATAGAAAAACATAAGTCAGCACTCAAGCTGTGATATAAAAAACATTAACAAATAAAACAAAGGAATGTGCTGGATTGTTGATATCAAAATACCAAACATTTGCCAGAGAGCTGCTTCCTCCAAAGATGCATACCTGGCCAATAAAACAAAAACAAAAAAAAACACATCGTTCCTTGAAGTAATCAAAGTACTCTGATTGACTGAACGGGACCACTCCCATTAAAGCATGACCAAGTCACTGTGTTATACCAGCGGCTTCATTTGAGAAGGAAGACTAGAGCATTTTACAGTTTCGAATAAAGCCAGGTCATGGATAAAGCCACCTGCAAGGGTTACTCCACACATGGGAAATTCACATCACAGTAGTACTTAAAGCTTCTTTGCTGGAGACTACGAGACTCTTGAGAATAAGATCCGTGCATTATGCATCTGTAGTTAACAACTCACAATCAGACAGATACATCACTAAGCTAGGGAGTGAGAAATTGATTGAAGTAACGTCAATACCCAGGTTTTCTGCACAGCTTAACAAGGTCTCATCTCGAAACTCAGCATAGCACTTCATCGCATTCTCCCCAATGCCAGTCTTTGACCTATTCCAAAGGTAGAACTCCAGTTCAAACCATTTAGGCCACTTCTCCTCTCCATTCCTAATCCAGGACAGAACCAAGGGGAGGGAAGCCAGGTAGGGACATATCCGTTTCTATAGCAGTATCCAAAAGGACAGCCCCAGGGCTAGATCAAAGGACGTTCTAGTCACTGAGCCCTGGATCTCCCTGAAACACACCATCAGGTGGTCCACTGCAATGACACCTCTCTTTATGACCCAGGGCTGCAGTGTACAGACACAGCAGTGGACAGACTCTTACATACTCCAGGACTAGTTATGTGTGTAGTCAATCACACAAGATTTCACAGTCACTCAAAAAAATATTTATAAAATAATGCCATTATAACAAAATAATTGGCTCATGGATTCAAATAGCCTGATTTGGTACATTGCCTACAATTCTAACTGGAGTTTCCATTGCTCCACTGGCTGTCACCTGCAGTGCCATTATGATCAGAACCAATCTGATCAATGACGTGCTCAGGCATATTTCTATCAGTCAGCAGAGGTCCAAGTTAAATTGGTTTGAAGCATTATAAATCTTTTATAAAATAACATTTAAGGAAATACATGATGTATACCTTCTATGGAAATGTATTACCAATGCCATTGACTTTGGTGAAAGGCAGTGGAGCAACAATCATCAACCCAATGGCAGATATGATCTGAATGCACATCATAATCCAATTACACCAAACACTGGCAATAGTGCTAAGGAATTATGTTGACATGTATTTATAAAAATATTTTACAAATGAGTTGGCTATCTATCCTGATGCTAAATTGCCTCTGGCACAGTGAAACACAAACCAACAACAATAAACAGAATTGTGAAATGTATTCTAGCTTATATCAGTGAATATTTTTATGCTCATTACTCCGACATTTCCAGACAAAAAACACATTTTACATTTTACACACACATAATCATAAGCAGTTATTAAAGCTACCAAAGTGCCTGTATTACTACTTGCAGATGTGTAGCATCACATCTGCTGTTCTATGAGTGTTATTAAGGAAATGTGACTGTTCAGTCGCTCCCCTGCAGCCGTAGGACCACCATCGTCAAACACCAGACATAACACACTAGTGTCTTTCTCTGACAGTGTTATTCCATAAGACATAACACACTAGTGTCTTTCTCTCTGACAGTGTTATTCCATAAAAGACATACAACACATAAGACATAACACTAGTGTCTTTTCTCTCTTTCTCTGACAGTGTTATTCCATAAGACATAACACACTAGTGTCTTTCTCTGACAGTGTTATTCCATAAGATATAACACACTAGTGTCTTTCTCTGACAGTGTTATTCCATAAGACATAACACACTAGTGTCTTTCTCTGACAGTGTTATTCCATAAGACATAACACACTAGTGTCTTCTCTGACAGTGTTATTCCATAAGACATAACACACTAGTGTCTTTCTCTGACAGTGTTATTCCATAAGAGGTCTTGTAGTGATTACTTGTCTTATGAAGAATTCTTGATTTCAACAGTTAAACAAGTGTTAAGAAAACAGAAAACTACCGTAGAAATGACGGAACATCAACAAATGCTTGTAAGGGAAGAACCACTGTGTGTCATGGATAGGAGTGAATACGGACACACGTAAGGCTGGGAGTGCGTTCAGGTCCGTTGTAGTAGAACCAAATGTTGCAGATCAGGGTGGATTTGGTTTTTGAATTATTTAGCCCTCTTTGTACAGAACTGAGTGATCAAAGTTGAGTAGTTAGCTTGGGATTAATGTCTGGATTGTGTTTAATGAACAGCAGTTGTTATTTGAGTGTGAAGTTGATTTGCGTTTGCGTTTCTGTTTATGAGGATGTAACGTTACACTCATCATTATCACACAACTAACGCTAGGTGCCTGATGGTGACCGAACTACTAGTTGACTATTCAACGATTAGATCTAAGACAGTCTGAAGAGTAGAACTGGCAGTCGAACAGTCACAAAATGTAATTATGAGACAGAAATATAGCCTATTTTGGTGTAAATATTAGCCTTACTGTAAATTAACAGCCAAGACTAACCCTAACCCAAGACCAATCAGATTCTACAATGTAAATTCTTAGTCGGGGACGGCCCTAGTACTACGCAACTAAAGACAGCAAATCCTGTCAATTTGGTTCTGTTGTATTACTTTCCAGTCTGCAATATAAGTGAGCTGTTTCATGTCCCTGAACGCAGCCCCAGAGTCATTAACAGCCAGCGGCATCATCAGGGTTTCCCCAATGACAGCAGGTTGTGGAACCAGGTCGACGACCCTTGACCTTTGACCTCTATGTCCTCTAACCCTTCAGCTGGCAGGAGGAACTGGGAGGAGGTGACGGAGGTGGGACTGCCCAAAGAAGAAGCCACCCCCCCTGATCCTTCTTCCTCTACAGGGGAGTCCAGATGCCAGGAGCACTGGGGCTGGTATCCCCCCGCTGGGCCTCCAGTGACAGGCTGAGCCCCTGGAACAGCCTGGGAATCTGTTGGACCGTGCTCTGGGGCTACAGGCTGCCTCTGTGGCCTGTAACCTCCAGCACCACTGGAGGTTGGCAAGGCGTCATCGTGTGCCTGGCCCCACAGGGAAGCCTGTGGCTGGGACTGCAGCCCGGGAGCAGAGGCGGAGGTCTGGATGCCCGTGTAGGTCACGTTGGTGCGGGCTGAGCAGGCAGAGGAAGCAGAGGAGTCTGAGGAGTCTGGGTAACGCGGTCTGATGGGCCGTTCGTCCACCACCTGGTTGTAGTAGCGCAGCGAGGAGGGCTCGTCCCCAAAGCCTGGCCCGTCCTCATCCTCCTCTGGGACCGCCACCAGGGCCTCCTTGCTGGAGTCCCACTCTGGGTTCTCCACAATGTGGACCATGCTGTGGGGAGATGGCTTGACGTCCAGTGGACCCTACGGAACACACAGCATCCTGTATCTCCTCTCTTTGAATCCGCCCAATGCTGAGGTCAGTCTGAACACAAGCAGAAAGCTTACCTGGGTCCTAGACCAATCTCCTGCCAGCTTGGGCTCAGGGATGTGTGGGTAGAAGGCATTCTTCACCCTGTCAGAACAGCAACATGAAAATATGAATCAGCGTGTCATGACACTGAACACATAACCATGATTACTGAAACTCTCTGATCACGAGAACATGCTGTGGTTATTTGTTAGTTCCCCCTTTGTTTTTGTTCAAGACACAAGGGGGTTGCGATGTTCTAGCAAATGGTGGGGTTCTGATTGTTTGTTTCACAAACGGACCTCTACAGTCCATTTAGAGCACGGTAGTTATTAGTATGACTGTCCCTTTGGGCTTAGAGCAGGGTCTTATCTTATTAACGTTCAGAGGTGCAATGGTGAGGACTGGCTGCATGTCACTCTTCCCTCAAGCCCTTCTACCAGCAAGCATTCAATAGTATGTATCTTTATGCTTTTGTTTGCAAGTATTTATTAATACATACAGTATACGGTTTATAATGGTATATTCATATACATTTTTCTTGTTAAAGAACAGTACCTTTGTAACTTGTGTGACAGTCTATTGATCACTGACATAGCCTATGGGCTAATCTTAAATCTGACTGTGGTCCGCATGGAAAGCACACTGTATGTAGGCCTGGGCACAATTAGCTTCTCACTAGGACAGTGACTGGCTGACCTTGGCCTGTGTTTGAGAGGAGAGTGCAGGCAAGAGATAGCCCAGCCCAGGACGCATTCATGGTGATTCTATTCACACCCTCTTTAGACAGGGTAGAGTTTGGCCTAGGAGCTCTGGTAAAGGGCTTGGGCTCAGGAGAGGTCTCCAGGTGTGCTCACTGTGTCCACAGACCTCTGAGAGACATGCTGGGGACAACCATTTTTACTTCAAGCTTTCCGCAGCGATTCCATCTTACCAAGTCCTCTTCTTGTAGCACACAATGGTGACCAGGATGAAGAGACAGGCCATAGTTCCCAAAGCAACCAGGATGTCCAGAATCAACCAATCCACTGTGACAAAAGAACAGGAAGAAGGTGTCAGTACTTTACTTTCTATACAACACCACACCGATCCACTGCAGCTCCCTTAGACGCTCAGAGCTAAACACCACGTTTTCCTCTGGAGCTCAATGATCAAAGCCACTGTCTATCTTTCCTCTCACGGCCCTTTCAAAACACAGGGAGACACATTTGTTGTAGAGTGGTGTCCACGCTATTGTGAGCTAACCTACAGACATTGTGACAGTAAAGACTGGGCAGCCAGTGTACCGTAGGGCTCCAGGGAGATGGAGATGGGGGTGCCTGGGTCCTCCCCTGCCAAGGTGAAGGCCTTAATGGTGAACTTGTGGGTGCCCACGGGGAGGCCCTTCACGGTGTAGTTCAGCTGGCTGGGGTCCGACATGTTGGCTTGGGGAGAGAGGAAGAGGCAGAGGGAAGGTCAGCAGGGGTGAAATATGTACTGTTGGTTTAATATGGAGGCAATTACTTTACAGACAATTAGAGATGACCAAAATGGTTTCACATTTTGAAAAATGTACTTTAAAGAAAGAAGTTGGACAAGACAATTTAATAAGAATAAATTCAATGACTGTATGCATATTTTGACAGAAATAGCCTTACAGTAAAGATGAACAAACCCATTCATGTGGTAAACAGTATGTGACTACATCCCCACTTCCAAAGCCAAATAGAGGCAGACAGAAGACATCGTCCTTGGTTCCAGAACACTGAAACGGAACAACCTGAGTTACCTATGAGCGTGAGCTGTGAACTGTTGGTGAGATAGAGGCGGTAGCCCAGGATGAAGCCCCTCCTGTGCTCCAGGGGGATGGGGGCCCAGCTCAGCAGCACCTCAGGGCCCTGCTGACTGATAGATGGCTGGCCCACTGAGAGGGAGGGCGCTGCAGTGCAGACACACAGGAGGACATCAAGGTCATTCCAGAAACATTGGCAATGATCACTCGCAAGTAAACGCATGCTGCTTTAACGCACATGTCTACCGAACAGGTAAAACTGCCCCATGGAGTTATTATTCATAAAAAATGTAAATGCATCATTACAGTGTATCCTATGAGCAGTTGGCAATATACAGGGTTCCAATTTGTTTGTACCACTTTATACACATTTATTTTATGCTTTTGTGGCATCTTTGTACAGTTTTTACATTTAACAGATCCATATCTATGAATTTTATGATCAGAAAACAAACATCTATATAAAATAAAAAATATTTCTGAACTATTCTATGACATCGTCTGTATATTGTTATTTTCAAAATCCCACCAGGCCTATTTTAGAAGAGAAATGAGTGAGCGTAGGACCCCTGAATCTCTTTATTCTACAGTAGTGTGTGTGTGTGTGTGTGTGTGTGTGGACAGGCTGGCCGTACCCAGTTCCAGCATGTAGCCCTGCCAGGTCTTCAGCAGCTGGGGGGCCTCTGAGGAGCAGGTGTACAGGGAGAAGGTGTAGCGCACTCCCATCAGGAAGCTGTCTGGAAGGAGAGACAGGGAAAGGACATGTGAGCATGGAGATTCAATGTGTTTGATGGAAGGAGGTCCTGCTCCTTGCTCCTGAGTAGAAAAGCATGCCAAAGTCCAGCAAAGCAGAGGTAGAATTTGCAGCATGTCAGTGATCCCGTCAGTATTGCTCTGGGCGTCAGGGCTCCTCCTACCAGACTGGACGGAGACGTTGGTGGTGCCGGCGGGCACCCTGGTCCAGTCCACAGGACAGTGATGAGAGCAGCTGGCCTCGCGCCACTCTACCACGTAGCCACAGCTGGCGTTGGGCTGGCCCTCCCAGGACAGGGGGAACCCTTGGTTCTGGAACACCACCCTGGAGGAGGGCACCTCCGTGTCTGGAACGAAAAGTAAGACAAAGAGGTAAGAGGTGTCCTGCCAATACTCTCACTTAGTTTCACGTGTTTCATCAAACACTTTTTGACCAACAGCACAATGTAGCGTTCTCTCAAGACAAAGTTTCAGGTCCATAGTGGACAGTGAAGCCACGGCCCCTCCCTCCCCCTCCTCCCTCTCTCTCCTCCCTCCCTCCCTCCCTCCCTCCTCCCTCCCTCTCTCCCTCCCTCCCTCCTCCCCCCTCCCTCCCTCCTCCTACCATGAGGCCGTCCAGGGATGACCAGGGTGGCCAGTGGGGACACTCCGGCTGCGTTCCTGGCTGTAACGGTAGCCTTGGCCTGGCTGCGGGCAGCAGCAGCAGTGCGTGTGAGGTTGATGGGAAGTGTGTGGGCAGTGTCAGACAGCAGGAATGTGAGCAGTCTGTTCTCCAGGGGGCTCCACAGGGTCACCTCATAGCCAGTGATCTGACCGTGGCTGTCCCACCGCGTTGGAGGCTGAACAACAGGCAGACAGACAGACAGGCAGGCAGACAGGCAGGCAGGCAGGCAGGCAGAGAGAGAGAGAGAGAGACAGGCAGGCAGGCAGGCAGAGAGAGAGACAGGCAGACAGACAGGCAGGCAGGCAGTCAGACAGGCAGGCAGACAGAGAGAGAGACAGGCAGGCAGGCAGGCAGAGAGAGAGACAGGCAGACAGGCAGGCAGACAGGCAGGGAGGCAGACAGAGAGAGAGACAGGCACAGGCAGGCAGACAGACAGGCAGGCAGGCAGGCAGGCAGACAAGAGAGAGAGAGACAGGCAAGCAGGCAGGCAGGCAGACACACAGGCAGGCAGGCAGGCAGACAGACAGACAAACAGACAGACAGACAGACAGACAGACAGACAGACAGAGTTAATGTTTACGATCAGAAACGTTCATCATTAACTAATGTGCTACTAAATATTGAACCAAAAGATAGGAGTAGCTAATAATTACCTAGCAACAAACACACACCAAGTCATTTGATATGAAAAGTACTACCTTTCAACCTTTCAGACATTGAGATTCTCCCAGAACCGATATAACCAAAACTCTCTTTCCCATTACTCAGTTTGTCCAGCTAAGTCTTTGCAGTGTTACTGACCTTCCATACGAGGCGTCCCATATCGTCACTGTCCATCCACACCCACAAGTCCAGAGCCTCGGGAACTGGGAGCAAACACAATCCAATGAAAAGAGGCCATCTGAGCGAGTACACCCAAAGTAATAGACTGCCTGGTGTCTGAGTTCTACAAATCAGTAGTAACTCACGGCAGTTATTGCTTTAGTCTGGATTTTTCTTTACAAAATAATAAGGAAGTGCTAACCTAAGATACTTTACAGACAAGAAACTACAAATCCCAACACCACCAGAGCACTCTATCAACCGCTTGCTTCAATTTGGATAAGACAGTGATGGTATGGACGATAAATGAAATGTTGATTGAATAAACTTCTGTATTACAGCGGTTAGGGGAATTCTTAATTATAATAAATGTAATTGGCTTTCAGTCATAAATTACACAAGCAGGGGTCTCTTTAAAAACTAAAACCAATGGACTATTAAAACTTTTTTTTCACCTATAATACTGTGAAAATATATTTGAGCAGCACATTTTAAATGAGCCCTTAGTGTCAAGCATTGTTGGCACTTTGAATATAATTCTTTATGAACTTACAAGTCTTTTTTGTACTCACTCTCACTAGATAATCTTTAGGGTATTAACAATAATCCAAAAAGTAAAATGAGTGATGACTGTTCAATAAGTTAATAGAAGGCCTAGATAATTGATTCCTCATACTAATGTTCAGCAATAGAGGTTGCTCTTACGGTCCATCTTAGTTTTGAAGTCCAAGGCTGAGCTCCAGTTTCCCCACTTCCAGAAGTGTTCCAGCGAGCCACAGCGGGCTCGGACTCTGTAGCCCTCATCAGGCTGCAGGTCCAGCAGGACCACTGAACTTAGGCCTGCTCCAGAAAAGGTGCGCTGAAGAGACAAGCCACAGCTGTTTGCTCTCCAACAGTACTATTACAGAGGAAAAAAAAGCTTATGAAACGGTCCTCCCTCCCTCTCTCTCAGACATACACTGACCGTGGTATTTTGCCAGTCGGAAGTCAGCTCCACTTGGCAGGTGAGGCCCAGAGAGCGGTAGCTTGGGTAGGCCCACTGCCACTGCAGGCTGCTATTCCAGGCCTGGACGTCCAGGGCCATCAGGTTGAGCGGTGCCACAGGGTGCACTGGGAGACCGCAGACCACAGGAGAGATCAGGAACACTCAAACAAAGGCTATTGTGGCTGAGGGGCAGTGGTCTGGCCCTCCACTGAATGTGGGCCAGGCTTATGGAGCTGACTAATGGAAGATGGTAAATCTCCTTCTTTAAAATTAAGAGCTAACTGACAAACAGCAACAAAGAAAAGGTCAGTCAGGTTAAGAACATTATGGTGCTCTAACATCACCTGGCCTTAACAACGACGTTATATTAGGGCACTTACATCACATAGAATCTAGAATGAGTGTGTCCCTTCCACCATGAAGTCAACTAAACTGGGCAGAACCTGAATTCAGTCTGGGTAGCAGGCAAGTCATCACTCAAAACATTTTTTTCCGACTCTTAATCTATGGTCTTTATGCAGCTGCAAACTAAACAGTGTGAAATATCAAAAACAATACCATACCCAGCGATAATGTCTGGAACGTTCTGTGATCAGCGACCGTTTTTTCCCAACACTAAAATGAAGAGTCCCCTACCTCTGTGGCTGAGCTGGGCGCTGTGGGTCAGAGAGACGTGGCCCAGTGGGTTGGAGGCCAGCAGGGTCCAGCTCCCCTCCCACTGATCCAGCCTGCACACCCGCACTGGGCTCTTCCCCAGGACACTGCAGTTTCTACAGAAACAACACATACTTCTTTAGTCCTCTCTAATCATTTGGCTCCTCTAACCTCTAAACTCCATGTATGTAATCAGTAAAGGTGCCGTCTGTATGTAGACCCTTCTCTCTCTCTCTCTCTCTCTCTCTCTCTCTCTCTCTCTCTCTCTCTCTCTCTCTCTCTCTCTCTCTCTCTCTCTCTCTCTCTCTCTCTCTCTCTCTCTCTCTCTCTCTCTCTCTCTCTCTCTCTCTCTCTCTCTCTCTCTCTCTCTCTCTCTCTCTCTCTCTCTCTCTCTCTCTCTCTCTCTCTCTCTCTCTCTCCAGATACAGTACATCCATATCTATCCATCCATTGAAAATATTGTTAGCAGTATTCTATAGTTCATCTAAGCTAAACTTTGAGTCATCTACATCCCTTGCTGTACATGCATTTATGGTTGTAAACTGGGGTACATGAACATACAATCATTCTTTCTTTGATTTACACAGGGTCGACTGACTGAGACTAAGTCTCTTTTACAGCAGTGCAAAATCATCAAATAAAACAACAAAAAAGAAAACATTATAACACATAATACAATACAATATTGGGTTTACAGTCGGTCCCAAACAGAACCCCACAGTCCTCCATGGAGGAGCTCAGCACACTACACAGTCCTACGCTGTTAGTGTTGGAGGACAGATGGAGTCACTAGAGCCTGGGTTAGAGGGTGGATGTGCCCTACCTCCCGTTGAGTGAGTAGGAGGTCATCCTGTTCCCGTACAGGTAAGTGTGTCGCCCCTCGTTCCACTGGCAGATCACGGACACTAGATCGTCAGTCTCACACACCAGATCACTGGGCTCAGGGGGATCTGGTGAGAGAGAGAGAGGGAGAGAGAGACAGAGAGAGAGACAGAGAGACAGAGAGACAGAGAGAGAGAGAGAGAGAGAGAAAGAGAGAGAGAGAGAGAGAGAGAGAGAGAGAGAGAGAGAGAGAGAGACAGAGAGAGAGAGAGAGAGAGAAAGACAGTATGAGACACCAAACACATTCTGTCAGTTTGTCAGCTCTGTGGGGCCCTCAGTTAGAATGCCTCCTCCTCATCAGACTTACATCCCACAAACACCACGGCCCCGGTCAGAAAGTGGGTGGGGCTGGTGCAGACCACGTTGGTCCCAGAGGGGATGGACGGCTGCTGATTGGTGCTGGTGACGGCGTAGCTCCGCCTGCTCAGCCGCGTGCTGTTCATGTTTGTCCCGTCGTACAGCAGGCTGTGGAAGCTTTGGCCCTCGGCCACAATGCAGCAGAAGGTCATGCTGCTGCCCACAGACAGCACCCTGTCCTGAGGGAACATCTGAGAGCCCTCGTTGCTGGGCAGGTCCATCCCTGAGCACAGAGGGAAGACAAGGGACATGAAGTCAAGACAGTACAGAGGGTGGAAGTGGAGAAAGACTAAGCGCTTTGAGGCACGAGAACGGGATTCCCTTTAGATCTAGATATATGAGCACAGAATGGTAAATAAGGTCATCTGGAATGGAAACTGGGAACGTACTTGTGGATACGGATAGTGAGAAGAATCCACTAACGCCCAGATCGATCTCTTATGGTTTATGGTGTAGACACGTTGACCTGCCAGTATCTCTGTGTTCCCATTGGCCATAGGATCTCTGACCTGCCAGTATCTCTGTGCTCCCATTGGGCATAGGATCTCTGACCTGCCAGTATCTCTGTGCTCCCATTGGCCATAGGATCTCTGACCAGCCAGCATCTGTGCTCCCATTGGCCATAGGATCTCTGACCTGCCAGTATCTCTGTGCTCCCATTGGCCATAGGATCTCTGACCTGCCAGTATCTCTGTGTTCCCGTTGGCCAAGCATCTCTGTGTTCCCATTGGCCATAGGATCTCTGACCAGACAATATCTCTGTGGGCCTATTGGCCATAGGATCTCTGACCAGACAGTATCTCTGTCGGCCTATTGGCTATAGGATCTGTGTGCTTAACTGACCAGCCAGTATCTCTGTCTTCCCATTGGCCATAGAATTTCTGACCAGCCAGTATCTCTGTAGGGCCCATTCATAGGATCTCTGTGTGCTGTACTGACCAGCCAGTATCTCGGTGGGAACATTGGCCATAGGATCTCTGTGTGCTGTACTGACCAGCCAGTATCTCTGTAGGGCCCATTGGCCATAGGATCTGTGTGCTGTCCTGACCAGCCAGTATCTCGGTGGGAACATTGGCCATAGGATCTGTGTGCTGTCCTGACCAGCCAGTATCTCGGTGGGAACATTGGCCATAGGATCTGTGTGCTGTCCTGACCAGCCAGTATCTCGGTGGGAACATTGGCCATAGGATCTCTGTGTGCTGTACTGACCAGCCAGTATCTCGGTGGGAACATTGGCCATAGGATCTGTGTGCTGTACTGACCAGTCAGTATCTCGGTGGGAACATTGGCCATAGGATCTCTGTGTGCTGTACTGACCAGCCAGTATCTCGGTGGGAACATTGGCCATAGGATCTGTGTGCTGTACTGACCAGTCAGTATCTATGTATCTGTGTGGTACAGACCAGGCCCATTGGCTATAGGATCTGTGTGCTGTACTGACCAGCCAGTATCTCGGTGGGGCTCCAGGCGCTGCTGTCAGCCCCGTCTCGGGAGCGCAGCCGGACCGACAAGGAGGTGCACTCCAGCGGTACTGGTGAGGTCCAGTTCCACTGGTGCCGACCGCTCACTGCATCTGTTTTCACTGAAACGGTTTCCTACAGAAAGGACAGAAATACACCAGTACTAAAACAAATCTATTTAAATATGATGAGAAAGCCTTAAAGCCTTTTTTGGCAGAAAGGCACAGTTCCATTTGTTCTTTGAATGAGCAGGGGACATTACCACTAAGGGTACTATCCTACTGTTCTACATAAGCATTGAACTACCTTTTGTTTCACCTTTTTTTATTAAATGTTATTACACATTTCTGTCACACATATTCAGGTTTAAAATATTACACTGCGGACATCAAACAAACTATTAAAACTATTAAACTATTATTTCCAACATCAAGTTAGTTACATTTTAAACATTAAACTTAATTCTAACGGCTCCTTTTCTCTAACATTAGCTGATAGCTAAAAGATAGGAAATATGAATGAGAGCACATTTACTAAGAACAACATGAAGTCTGTATTGAACCAATGGCTATGCCAGACTGGAGACCTTCAATCACGCTAAGGTCCACAACACTCCCCATTACTGGCCCACAGCTTTCTTACATTGAAGACCACGTCCTGGAGTTCAGTTCTGAGGATCTCCAGGTCAAAGGAGGAGGCGCTGCCCCCCACCCAGGAGATGGAAAGCTGCTGGGTAGCTGGTCTAGGAGTCAGGCTCAAGTGCTGCGGTGGAGCGGGGGCTAAGAGCAGAGCAAATTACTACATCAATGCAAGGGCTTCACAACACAGAAAAGACTGTAAACTCAAAGGGCTTGGCGATGTACAGTAACAAACCATACTAAAATAGACCAGCATTAGCCTAGTAAACTGGGTTCTTTCCATTTGAACACATTTCTAGGCTATGTATGATCAACAGATCCAAATGGTGAGGGAGTCACATTACCATCCTTGGCCTGGTTGTGTGTTGCCCTGAGACCCAGCAATAGTATCCAGAGCAGACAGCTGGCCATGATGTGCTTTGCTGGTGGGCTACCTTTGGGTCTAGATTAACGGGTTGGATCACCCTTCCTTAGAGAGGCAGCTGGCCTTGCATTCTAAGGGATCAGATACAAAATGGCCTGGGAAAAAAACAAAACAAAAGTGAAAGTTGTCAATGTCAGGATCCAAAGCGACAACTCATACAATAAATTAAAAGACATCAACTAAGCTTACTCGTGTGCATTCAAGCACATGGGATGACATTTTTGGACCTAATGTAGAGATATGTTCTAAGCCTAAAAAGCATAGGGAAAAGATTCCTTCAACTGTACCGAAACCAATACTGGCATAAGGCAATCAAACAAATGTAATGTATTGGAATGTAATGTCGGATGTATAATAATAAATAATAATCATAAAAAATTTTGTAAAGCACTTTACAATTGTAAAAACATTCTCAAAGCGATACGAGGACGTACAAAGCACATTTTAAAACAAATATTGCAAGGTACTATATAGAAATCAAAAGATGAAAGTGAATTTGTTTATTTTTTGAAGCTATAAATATGTATAAAATGTAGGCTATTTGATAAGAAATGGGGCTACCAGTAGTTCATACAGGCTAGTCCCCCTGGAAGCCTCTAGGGGTTTGACACTTAGTATTAATCAGGCCTTATTCAAAGGGCTTACATACAGTAAGGGGAAAGTATTATCGAAACGCATAGCCGATTGTGTAGACATTACCAAAACTGGCTTATTGTGCTCAACAAATTAAAACTTTGTATTGACGAAAATGAATATGGTTCCAAGTTCCGCTATTACGACCATGTTTGTGTGAACAAACTGCATCAAAGTGCACCCGAGTGACAGAGGAAAAGACTGTGACTTTACGTAGTGCATTTGCAGTTTGTACTTGTTGATGAGACAGCAGTCAGTCAAGCTTCTACCGGACAAGTTTGAGCCCATCTACAGATTAAAACATCACTACCAACTGCCAAACCCTCTACGCAACAGATTTTTCACCCAGTTGTTCTTACTAATGTGGAGGCTTTGTGGCACGCTGCCATGGAAACCTGTTCTCTCAACCCTAACCGACCATGACCTGCCCAGTGCGGTAATGGTTGTGTGAGTGTGTGAGTGTCATCAAAATCAAGCACACAAGCTTCATGTGTGCTTAGACCCAGGCAGTTTGGAAAAAATTAAATTGTTTAATGAGCATTAAAACGCGTAAACCTATTCCAGTAAAACTCCTAAATAAAAGTTATGAACCTGAAAATGAGCATAATATGGGCGCTTTAATATATTACTTGGTATTAGCTTGTAAATAACACGACACACTTACATGAAACTTACTTCTTCAGTTATTGGTTGTTCAATTTAGGTAGCCCTGTATTTTTAGACAAACACTTGAAAACAGAACCCTACTGAGACATTAAAGTACTCTTTTCAAGAAGTAAATTCCGAAAAAAGTTACCGTTGGGTACCGAATTCCGGGTACCGGTACCGATCCCGGTATTGATTTAAATGTGATAGGTACCCAACCCCAGGCAGAACAGGAGCCTGCTGTGAACCAGCATTTTGGAGTCAAGCCGCATGTGCGACCAATATCATAAAAAATGCAAGCTAACCTTTAGGACATATCCTAAAGCCCTAAATTTGCCAAAATGTGCCACGATGGATAAGTATGCATAAACATCTGATAATTTGCAAGCCTTTCTCATTTCAAACAAATTTTACATAACTATTGGCGATAACGAGAAACTGTAAGAACTCAGTGAAAATAATATTTTACAATTTATAGGCTAATTGTTGAAAAACCAACAACTCAGTCAAAACAGGGGGTGGCAACCAATCAGAAAACGGACTTCTACTGTGCTCAGCCATTGTCTAGCAGCATAGGGATTTGGCTGTTGACAAGACAGGATGTGTTTCGAGAGCTTGTGTGTGTGTGTGTGTGTGTGTGGGGGGGGGGGGGGGGGCATCTTGTTCCCAGTATTTCTACTGAAGCAGTTATTGAGCCTGCAGATTCCTTCTCCCCCTTGGCTTCCTTCCTTCCTTTAAGTTAAAGTCCAGCTCTAACATTTTCCATTTCAAATATTACTGTTCTGAATGGAGATAGGCTGATATATTACCTACACACTCCTACTCACAAGTCTACAAAGGCAGAACACAAGCTATTAAATAACAATATATACTTAATTATTTTTTGCAGCAAGGTAGTTACATTGTCTGCCTCTTTGGGTTGGCTAGAAGTAGGCTTACCACGACATTAACCACGACAACCATGCTCACACCAAACCAACAGACCTTTCCCAGCTAGTAAGGGAACAATTTTCGTCATTCATCACCTATTGACATAACAGGTCAGCCACTGTGTCATATATCATAGTTACACTGACAGTTACTCTGTGTAAACATATCTCATCCTAATGCAAAAAAAAATGATATGGCATTTAAAAAAGCCATTCAAGAGTAGAGGTGCTTGGACAAAAGTAAGGATTAGGCCTATCTCTAAGACCTTCAACGCCACTTAACTGGAGATCAGCTACAACACAGCTTTGATCTTTTTTGGGTGTTTTAACTAAACTACTGCAATACAACTTTAGAGGACTCTTTCTCGCTTTGATGTAAGATCATGAAATCCTAATTATGGGTTTACTCATTGTTTTGTTAAAGGGCACTCAGCAGATATTAGATTGACCTAATATGAATCACAAATATCGACTTCCACCCTGAAAAAAATAAACCTGGCTGCCTCAACATTGCCTGAATACCACCCCCTCGAAAAGTGGAGGTAGTCTACCAGTTGTGGTTTTAAACATGATGTATTATTCCCAATCCGATTTGTAAAGCCGCTATAAGCAACTTTTTTGTTTTAACGTATTATCAATACCTTTCTACAGTTTGCACATTGTAATGTCCATCAGAGAGTGAAAGAAATCGCTGTTCAGATCAGTCCTCTTGAAGTCTCAATATTCAATGTAACAGTTGTCTCCCGCCAGGCGCGCTCTCCCGCGAAACAGTGACGATTAGCTTTAAAGCACAAGAGAGTGCGTCACTAAATCAGGAATCGATCCCCATACTTGGAGTACTTTGTTGTTGATCATGATAGCAATATGTGACCACGAGCATTCTGCAGGTCTTCTTTGATACATATGAAAAAGAACTACAGCAAACAAACTGTAGAGGACGCCAAAACCACCTCTTTTAAGTAACTGCTGCTCAACAAGCTATCTATATCTAGACCAAGTTTCACATTGGGTGCGTGACACTGGCTGGCTTGTAGGCCTTTCCAGGTCTCTGTATGACCATAAAAATTGGTGGAGGATCGATGCTGATCTGGGGGTGCTTGAGCAAGGCTGGAATAGGGCAGATTTGTCTTTGTGAAGAATGCATAAATCAAATCACGTATAGCCATGATTATTCCACCAAATATTAACTTCTGAACTCTTCCAAAGTTAAAACATTAGTATTGTGCTGTTTTAAAATAATATGAACTTGTTTTCTTTGCATTATTGAGGTCTGATAACACTTTGCTTTCGTTATTTTGCATGTTCTGCTCATAAATAATATAATGACAATACATTTAATTGGAATTTGGGAGAAATGTTGTTAGTAATAATAATTTTTAAAATAAAAAATCGAAATGGTAAAACCAAAGAAACTGATCATTTGGCAGAGGTCTCAATTTTTTTTAGAGCTGTGTACATCCCTAGTTTTTTACGATGGCATATACTTTTCAGTTTTAGCATATATCATTTATTATGCGAACGTTAATCTTTGGCATTTTATCTTATAAAATGAATATATATATATATATATATATATATATATATATATATATATATATATATATATATATATATATATAAAATTGTATAAACTAGTTATTACGTCAGATGGGACTGCGCGTGCTAGCAATTATTAGGCTTACCAATAACAGTAATGATCTGTCTTGCTATCGTCGATAACTCTAGTGAAGCCTAACGCGTTAAATACATGTTTTGATAGCAGCTACTGAGCTAGTATAGTGTTAGCTGCCGTTACGTTACTAGCATTATACATCACAAACACAACAGTCAATGCAAATCGTTAGTTAACCTAGCCTACCTCTGCTTAGGCCTCTTCTTGGACCGTTCAACCGAGTTCAAAATCAATAATAAAACTGATACCGTCTTTTTTCTTTACAATTTATCAAATTAAAACTGTCTGAATAGCTCACGTACACGGCTGTAAATCTAATTATTCGGGCTGCCTGAAATTAATGATCTGTCTGTACCTTGCTATAGTATTCCATTGTAGAATTCCCAACCAGGCCAGGATTTTACTGGAAAAGGCGTAACGAACAACAAGTTCCATAGAAAACGTCACCGACGTTGCTTCGTTTAGGCCGCGCCCTCTTTTTCAGGAAAACAAACCATGCCTAGATCTTGAGTCCTTGGCAAACTTCGTGTTAAAGTTTTTTTTTTGTTGTACATATTCAAGTAATACAATATAGTCATGATTGTATACTCCTTTATACCTCCTTACCGACGGCCCTTCCTGTGCCTGGAATTAGTTGATCACCAAAACTGTAGATCCAAACATTATTGAATTGAATATACTGCTGTATACAGCAACAACAAAAAAAAACTAAAACATTTTAAAAAAATGTAAGAAAGGGGAAAGGAGTAGAACTCATGTAACCATTCCAAATGCCTGAAGTTCACGTCAAACGTAGCTGCTCAGTGGTTGTTAATGAAATTACAGCAAAGTATTATCCAATGAGGGTCGGAAAATACATTTGTTTCATTATGATGTGAAAGAATCTTCAACACAAAATTAATCCAGTTAAAATAAACTTAATCTAAGGGGGAACATCACTGTCTTGTTTGGGAACAGCATAGAGCGGGACCACAAGGTCCTGAAGAGAGTGGTTCGTTCGGCAGAACGTTCCACTCGCGGTGCTCTTCCCGACCCCAAGGACATCTACTCCAGGGCTTGTCATTGTCTGTAGGTAGCAACTGATCACGACCCTTGTCCCATGCTCCCTGCTGACAACTGCAGGTACCAGCCCGGACGCATCCCAACAGCGTCCATCTGAAAGTCTGTATGAGTAAAGTGCCGTCCTCTGCAGAACCTGGAGAGGCTTAGTGTACTTAGACTTGAAATACGTTGTAGTATACCCTCATGTGCCAAAAGATTGCCTACCTAGATTTATCCCCATTTACCTTGATCTTTTATTTTACATCAAATCACAAATCAAAAACTGAATTCAATACTTATTAAGTAATCTATGTACCTCATATGTTCACAAAAATTGTTTACCGGCATCGTTATTCATATGGACCTAGAAGGAGTGACAAAACCTTGATGATGAGCAAAAGATGTGATGTCACATCTAAATAGAATCAAGACGTCTTTACGTTTTGACACATAATTACCACGCGGGGGTGCTGTGGGAAAACAATTTAAGTCTTCGTACTCAGTTGTCACTGATACAATATTTGTTTTGTGAGAGAAAGATACTAGATTTATAGACAATGGATATACCTCAAATGTAATTGAGTAACAGGTCTGAGGTGACGCATTACACCATTTATATAAAAATGTAAGCGCTGCATACAAGAAAAGTGTAGGGCCAACATAATTTATCAAGGGGCTTTGAAAGGTTTGGAATACCTAGTTGCCAGGTTGTCAATCGGTATATGTACATACATTCTGTATCTAACAGCTGCATCCAGAGCAAATGTAGCTTGTAGTATATTTATTCTATGAGCTTTCAAATATAAGCAGGAATGAATGCATTTTAAAACCATTATAGGCCCTATTCAGACTGTTTAAAAATGCCGGGAAACCTGGCAACCCGAAAGGAGCGCCCTCTCGCTTTCTTCCGGGGGTCAGCACCATCATTATTAGCTAAAGCTATCACAAGTCATCCTCTCGAAGGTGTCATTTGGGTTTTATACTTCATTTATTGTTTTGATACCGACCTCGTTTGGATAACTGTTATTTTACGCAACATGAAAGGAATCAAAATACTCGTGATCTTGCTGGTGCTCTTTGCGTCTTTGCTTTCTGCAGCTGAAGCAGCAAGAAGCAGGAAAGATTCTAGCAACCAGAACAGCTTCAGGCGGGCAGCGAATAGTGTCTACCAAACGTTAAGCAGTGTGTTTGGAGAGGATAATATTAGGGGGTTATACAAGGTTGGTATATTCAAGAGAATTTCACATATTTAGTGCTATTTCAGGTAACCTTTAGAGATAATCATACAATGAATGATGAGCTACTGTTAGTGTTTGCGGTCAGGCCATAACTTCACGGTCACCATTTTGAAAATTAGCCTCTTTCCTGGATACAACGTTACTAGTCAGTGCTTGTAGATGTCAATGTGTAACGCGGCGTAGCAGGTCCGCATAGTGGTGAAATGGTGACGTTATTATTTGTCGTGTATACCTTCAATTTGACATGATTGTCAGCATCCCTGCATCTTTTTTGCGAGGTGCAGGTACAGAAAATATTAAGGGACCATTTGAACATAATTTGATGATCCTCCTAGTCCCTACTGCTGATGTGCAATATGCCAAAGGCATCCCGGATCTTCCTTTCTTTGCCCTTAGGATGAGAAGTAGGGATGGCATTGGGCCTTTTTATAGGAATGTAAAGCAGAGTATGGACAATTATAATGTCCTGTGTAACCACAGAGTGGGACTAGACCAAAAATAATCTGGTGGGTTTGGCCCCATTTGTTAAAATTCAAAACAAATAGTGCCGACCACACCAGGGGTGTAAGAAAAAAATCAATTCACTTGAGTATCGCTATGTATGAACTATTTTTGTGATAGGCAAATGTTAATTTGATTGCTCAGATTACACAAAAAGTTGTGCTATGATGTTGGATATTACCGGGACTGAAAAATACCGATGCAGATCCCAAGGTTTTTTTACTCAGATTTTATGCACATAACTGTTCTTTACACTATAACAGTAAAATCGCAATATATCATCTATCGCGATATTGAATCGTAACCCCTGTATCGTGATACGTATTGTATCGCCAGGTTCTTGCCGATACACTCTCTGTTTGAATGTTTTTGATTGTTTAATCAATTTGTTAGTGTTACAAGCGTTAACGTAATATGAGCCCATCAAACTTACTTTCATTAGAAACAATGATAGCAGGGGACGGGGGTCACGTGAAGATTGTAAACTGACTTCCGACTTGTAACCGGAAGAATTGGAAATATGAATTGCTTCAAATTTTAAATGTTAGTTCAGAGCTACGAGGGTTTATGAGCCATCTCATAGATATAGATTTTCAAGTGCTAACAACAGGACGCTTGAAGTTTTTATCTGTTTATTTTTGACTAGTAAACTAATCAATTCCCACCCCTGCCTGTGACCGTCCATCTTCCTCTTGATCACATTCCAGAGGTTTGTCCACGTCAGGGTCTTGATCGGGTCGTATTCCATTCACACCTTGATCTAGCTGTGTGGCATGGAACGTTGTCCTGCTGGGAAAAACAATCCTCAGAGTTGGGGAACATTGTTAGAGCAGAATTGAGAAAGTTGTCTTCCAGGACAACCTTGTACGTGGCTTGATTCATGCGTCCTTCACAAAGACAGAACTGACCGATTCCTGCCTTGTTGATGCACCCCCAGAGCATCACCAATCCTCCACTAAATTTCTGCTTTGCCCAACATCAGGTAGTCTAATGGTTAGACGGAGACCTGGAGAGGCTACAAGCCACAGTGTCTCACACCCACAGAACATTTTGTGGAGGATCAGTACACAAATAATTTGTACATACAGTTCTAAAATGAAGGCACCTAAATTCGTACAAATTGTTTTCTCCAAATAAATACTCTGAATGACAATATAGTTATTTGGAATTTTACCATAAGCAGATATATTCAAATCATTTTAAATAGATGTGGTCTGTCTTTATTTAAACTCAAAACATATTACTGCTGAAACTAAGTATTGCTTACTAGAAATTGTTTAAAACTCCTAAACTACTCTTCCTCATCAGTTCTTCTCAAAGACCACAGAGCGCTTTGTCCATGGAGTGGACTCCCTCCTTGACACCGTTTGGAAGGTCTGGAGTGATCTGCTGGATGTTATGGGTATTGATGGTACGTTTACAGGGGATTGGAACCAAAGTAACTTTAGGCTTAGGTTTTTTATGAACCGTCTGTGATTTTAAGACTGGAAAACAAGCATACTTATTCCTTTTTTTGGGACAAATTTATTGAATTAGTAGTATCCTAAATGTATTTATTGTAATCACAATCTAACATTTTAAATGTTTATATAAATTATGGTATGATTCAAGATACTTTATAAATAAATAACTTATCTGGCTGATCTAATAAATGTTATTCCTTTCTGTGTGACAGCCTCCAACTTAAGCCACTACTTCAGCCCTACCTCCCTGACCAACTCCCCAGCCCGGGCCCTGCTTCTAGTTGCTGCTGTGCTGGTGGCCTACTGGTTCCTATCCCTGTTCCTGGGAGGATTCTTTTATCTGCTGCACGCGGTCTTTGGTCGCTTTTTCTGGCTGGCCCGTGTGGCTCTCTTCACTCTGTCCTGCCTCTACATTCTGCAGAAGTTTGAGGGCGACCCTGAGCGGGCCGTGCTGCCACTGTGCTTTGTCATGGCTGTCTACTTCATGACAGGCCCTGTTGGGGCTTACTGGCGGAGAGGTGGAGGAGCTGGCTCACTGGAGGAGAAGATTGACCACTTGGACACCCAGATAAGGCTACTGAACATTCGGCTGAGCCGAGTGATCGACGGGCTGGAACGCACTGGGGAGCAGTAAAGATGGAGGGTTCCTGGGTTTGAGTAGCGGTGGGAAGCAGGCCTGGTTTTATTCCAGAAAGTTCTTTGTTTCCTTTGTTCATTTGTACTCCAAACCCTTCAAAGACTGATGACATGGCTGTGCCAGGTGACCCAAGAAATCCATCTGTATCAGATCTGAGCAGGAGTTAACAATGGCAAGGAAATAAGAACTCTCTGGAATGATACACTCCCCTCATCTTAATTATTCCTAGGCTTCACTTGCAGTTGAGTATAGCTGTACAGGATAGGGAAGATGTGAAGCGCTTCAGATGAGGTGTCTGTGCTAAAAATGAGCGTGCGTTTTAGTTGTTTTTTAAGTCCTTGTCATACTCAAGAAATAGGGGTTGTATGTTTTATCGGCAAACAACTTTCCCCCCTCTCTTTTGAAAATTGTAATCGTATTAAGAAATAGGCAGGTTTATGATCTAAGGGGTAAAAACCATTGCCGTATTTATACCTATTTAAAGATGTAATGAGAAATATTAGGTCCTAGGCAAATTTATTTATGCATTTTCCGTCCTATATGTAGTTAGATGTTTGTTCCTGTGGTAACCGTTCCATTGTAGCAAAAGTTGATATCGGGACCTCTTTTTTTGTAGTTTATGTAGAAGCCTGTGTGTGTGTGTGTGTTTGCTTCTACCTGTTTGAAGCACACTAAATGGAAATGCACTGGAAATTGTGAAGTAACCAACCATGTAGAAAAATATTACCAGGCATCAATATCTCAGGGACATAACTTTAATATCCAGATTTTATGTAAATATTCCCAACATCAATATCTAAATATTATCATAATTTGGAGTAATAGTTATTTACACCGTCTTAGATTTAAGATGTAGATATATTTGGCCATCTTCAAACATTAGAAAGCAATGCCTATACAAACTAGTTTGAAAAGTATATTGAGTCAAGTTATTATAGTTTATTTCAAGTATTGTAATAGTAAAACAAAGCTATGATATTGTTTCTCTCAATGGGTTGTGGTTTGAATTGCGCTGTTTTTGCAATTCAACTTGTTTAGTTTCCAACACTTGCTCAAGGGACCTACAATTATGCCACTGCCCTGGGCTTTGTGGCCACGGTGTCTAATAAAATTTTTTTGGGTCACGTTGCCTTTATTTTCTTTGATTTGGATATAATTCTAAATATATAGGCTATATATAGTATTCTGAGGCTCTGCCCTGTCATGTGTTGTCCTCTTCTGAATCATGTCCATAGTGCACTCATCATACAAAACATACTGTATATACTTTGCATTTGTGTTGTTACGATTTAGAATGTATGTTTAAATGATTTTCCAAAATGTTTGCTAAAAACTGTATTTAGCGTTAAGATAATTTGTCCAAATGCTGTTTCTAAATCAATATGGATTATGCCAGGTCCAGTTTGCATTTTAGTTTAACAAGAGAATCTATTGGTTTCTGTCAGTATTGAAGAGGTCTTTCGCTTAACTCTTAAGGCTAAACGTCTTGCTTGAAAGTGTTTTCTCCCAACACAGTAACTTCTATTCAATCATATTTTCTAAGTTCAAAGAGTAACACCTTAGTCGTTAAGATGCTTTCTACAGCATGAAGAGGCTGTTTCAAATAGTCTTCACAGGAGGGAGGTATATTGTAAGAGGCACTGGTCTTTCACAATAATTTCACTTGGCTTTGGTAGGGGAGGTGCCGGACAATGATTTGTAAGTCACTCCAGGTTGCAAATTTAGTAAATACTCAGTTTGCACTCTAGCTCATCATAGCCTTATGCAAGCTGTTCTGCCCTCTTTAAGTAATTTATATGGGTAGTCTCTGTTACATCATGTTATGGCCTAAAATCGCCGTCTCTTTAATTGTAAACGAAATTGGTCTTTTTCATTTTGTATATTTTGCTGTTATCTGATTGTGAGTATTTTGAATGTGATAACTTTGTGTCACAAAGCCAGTGTGAGAATTATTTTTTTTTGTGAAAAATTCTGAATATTTCATTCACTGTTCAATATCTTTGTAAAATATGTCAGAAAAAACAAATCTGCACTTATATATTGTAAGCCAACCATGCTCAATGTTTGAGATTACTAGCAAATCAATATATGATTATAGATTATGATACTCATATTTTGCAATTATGTGGTTATTTTACAATAGACTACACTAATTCTTAAAAGACCATGCCAGACTCCTTTGTTAATGTACTGTAACATTGTGGGATGTACTATAAGATACACTGTATACAATTGCTACCATATTATTAAACAGTTTTCTCTCAATATGGAGATGGACGATGTAGTATTAGGAACTAAGTATATGTGTATAAAATGCTCTCTTATCTAATTGAGAATACCTTGTTTTTTAAGACCTCAAGACTGTAGAAGTCTATTGACATATCACTGGTTCAAACATCATGGGAGCTTTATAAAGGGTAGACTGGGTTAATTGCATTACGTCCTGTGAAGAATTTTCTTACTGCATGTCAACTTGGACCAACCATAGTGTATCTGTTCACAACTGCAGGCACAGGAGCCGATGTTGGGGTGGATGTGTTGCGTAATGAAGCCAACAAAGTGCAGCTCTAAGTAACTTTAAGATGCATGGACAAATTGTGCAACTGTGAAAATTGTATCGACACCATTTAGCCTCAATATATATAATTGTTTAGAAAACTAACCAGTGACTAACCTATTGTTTTCTCATGAACTTGAACTTGTCCAGAACTCCACATTCCATTTAATCTAGATAATACTTGTGTCCTGTTCCATACTTTCTAGATTGACATTTTACTTGAGGAACACCATTATGTTTTAGATCCAGACAAAGTGAAGTACCTTATTACTCTAACCAGACTTGTGAATTTATTTATATGCTGTGCCAATATAAGTCTTATAAGTTTGATCAATTACTGCTGTTATGTAATTTCAGACACTTCATCTGTGGGACAAACCTGAGTAGCAGGATTCCTTGGACCATTTCGTTGTTTTTAAATACGTTTATGCTTTGTATCTACATATATTGTGTTAGTGATGTGGGGAAAACCAACCCCTCTGCCTGCTTGTTGTCAGCGCTGTGTTGTGGATTGGAATGTGCTTGTTTGGAAATATTTGTCCTGTAAAGGCATTTTACTGTGAAAAGGAGGTCCAGATGTGAATAAATTATCTTTAACGCCGCATAATGAAGTGTTGGAAATATTATTTTTAATTCAAGAATGTATATTAAACACACTTAATTGGTTTTTGTTTGCCCTGCGTTTGTTGAAGATGTGTCAATTGGACAATGGCTGTCCAGCATTCCATGATGACATGCCACAGCAAATTAGTGCAATACTAATCATATTAAAAGAATAGTTACATGCTGTAAGTTGTGCTAATTATAAGTGAAACTTGCTTGCCTCAATCCTAAACTGTAAATGCTTAGTGGTTTCTTAGGAGAGATGGAAGTTTATTGCACTCCCTGCCTTGTAAGGATGTCCTTTATGGTATTGCCAATTATAAAGCCTAAGCAAGAGGCTCCAGAAACCATAATTTAACAGCAAACTGCATTACCAATATTAGATTGAAAAAATGGCTTAACTTGAGAGGGTGTCAATTCCTAATTCAATTTGATCCAATGACTAGTAGTGGCACCACCCTTACAAATATTTTGTTCACAGCTTTATTTAAAAGTAGTTACAACATTATCTCAAAGCCCAGCTGCTTTGCTTTTGAAACTACTGTGCTCCTGTTCCACTGTCAGTCCAGAGTAATCCTGACTAACTTCACTGCTGGTTACAATCCTCTGGTTCATGTCTCCTGCTGCTGAACATCACCTACCACCCCAGCTTCACCAGTACCACTGGGTAAAGACCCTGCCAGACGCCAACAGGAACTCTGTAAGCCTTCACAGATCATCAAACAGAGAAATAAAGCTAAGATAAAATAAAACAACAGATCAAAACATTTTATTCTACTTTGAATGACAATGTAGTATAAAAATTGTTTGATGTGTATCAGCAGCTGTTATTTAGCTATCTGAAACACGACGTAGCTATTTCTAAATCAATCTCATCAAAGCATGGATATTCTCGGGCTCTAGATTTAGCCAAAAATGTATTTGCAACATCCATCCAACTGTGCTTAGTTGGCAACAAATGCCCATTAGCACAGACCACTCGAAAGGGTGCGGACGCAGTAGCGGCCATTTAAAAAATTCACTGTAAGTACTGGGTAACCATATCAACCAAAGTAACGCTAACTGATTAGTCTAACATCAACTGATGTTTTATTTCATACTATGGGAAGTCTGTCACTTTCCACTGTCTAACAGTGGTTACAGTACTTTTCTTTTCTTTTTTAATACAGGATTGACTGATCAACATTTGCAGCAGTGCCTTGTTTACAAAGGTAATGAGAAAAGAAAGTGTTCAATCCAATCCAGTACATCCCATATAAAACCCCACAGCAGTCAGTCCTCCACCTGCATCTGCTGCACCTTGTCTGTCAAATGCAGTTATGTGGACATTAACTTGATGGCTTGATAAAACATTATTTCATAGTAAGTCAAGCCACATAACTACATGAATGTGGGTTTCTTTTAAGGAATTCAGTAGGATCCCACTAATTTCTGTAAAATTATTTCTGCATGAGCTATCCCTGAAAGCCCTGGAGAGAAAACAGAACTTGGTTTTCAGATCAGTTCTCTTGAATTCTCAATATTCAATATAAAGTTGTCTGGTGCCAGGCGGTATCTACCGCGAAACTGTGACGATTTGCTTTACGGCACAAGGAAGTGTGTCACTAAATCAGGAAGAGATGCCCATACTTGGAGTATAGTCGTTCATCATGTTAGCAATATGCTGCATGTCTTCTTTGTGATGGTTTGGGAAAATAATTACAGCAAGCCAACTGTAGAGGCCGCATGTATGCTGCATGCTGCATGTATGGCAAGGAACCAAGTCTGCAACTTTCTGTCTGATCTTACACAAAAATGGGGAGGGAGTATGTTCACCTCAGGGAGACAGAATTCACAATTTTCTATGGAGTGCCTCTATGTTCATTAAAAAGGCAGATTTTGTA
>JAPMUY010007157.1:0-53070 GCA_026901105.3 Galaxias olidus
TAGGCTGCCAACCTGTGCTTTGTCAGTGCTGTTCAAAGTTACGGACACTTCTCTCCAGACACCTTCCTTCATGGCCGGTGAGGCCCAGACTTCAGTTTGACCATTGAGCAGAGCTCTCAGTTCAGAACCTTTTCCTGTCGGCAGTACTTGGTACCAGAACTCTAAGCAGGCATTTTTTGACAAATTCAGGATAGTACTTTCCAAGAAGGCCACACCTGATGAATTTCCTGAGACTCCTCCGGGAGTCAAGTAGTATTCATCTAGAAGTACAGTAAAATTACATTACAAGTTACTCACAACAGGACCAGGTCATTCAAACATTTCAGAAACACTGCAATCCTCTTTACAAAAAATTTAACATTTATATATTCTATACAAGGTAACTTAATGTTTGTTGAGGACTAACACTGAGGTAGAATATATTTATTTAAAGCACATTTGAGTGCTTAAAGTAAACCATACCTATCCATGAAAAGCAAACCGTTTGCCACCATTAAGAACTTTGTCTTTAATTGATCTAAATAAAATTGCCTTTTAACTCAAAGTTCAGCCCATTGGTGTGTATTTTACCTTGTCCTATACTGGTTCTTATCAGACCCTTAGAAGTCCAATCACAGAAAGGATTGCTGTCATTGTCAAAGTCACACCGTGAAATGTATTCTGTAGGTGAAGACACAAGTTGGGGAATTTTATAGATATCCACAGAGATACAGAATTAAGACAGACAAGCTATACAGAGGAGCTGCACTTCAAAAAGATAGTACTGCATAATCAAACACAGGCAAGTGGGACCAAATTTCAGTGTACATTTTTGTAAACTAAGGTGAATTAATTCTAAGAGGAACAATACTCTACCAATTACTCTGAATAAACCCATTAAATTACACTAGCCCCACATAGGACTAACTGAGCTGTTTGACCCAGTTCTGTGTTGGTATAAGAACCCAACATTCATGGAAATGTTATGGCAGCTTTCCTTAAATTATTTTGAAGAATCTTTGGAATAAACTACAGAAAGGGAGATAATCATTTTGTAATGTCATTAATAGTTTAAAATGTAATGCTTCATGTTGGTGCAACCAGAAGATAGATAAATTGTTTCTAATTTGTCAGCATACTTACGTTTTCATAAATAAAAAAAAGGGCGAATTGTAAAATATATATATGAAACAACTTTTCCTCTAGTGAAATCAAATAAAAAAATCCAATTCTAAAATGCCCATAATGCCACAGGTTTATTTACACAGCTTTGTTACATGTCCCACAGTTCACTGCAAAAAAAATTGGCCTTTACTATACTTCTGTTGACCAACATGGGACTAGAATGCCACTGTTACAGGTCTAGGCAGACAACACACACTTCAATGGGCTACATTGTCAGAGCATGAACAGTTTTGTTATCCAACCACATAGTTCTAGTTACCTGAATTTATCCTCCAGTTGGGATGAGCAGACGAGTTAGAAAACTCACTCTCTCTACAGAGAAAAATAAATTAATAAAAAAACACAATACCTTTGTATGTCTTGAGACTGTTGGCCCTACTCACTGTATTAACTGCCTTAGTCAACAAGCAAGGTATATATTCAATATCAGAATTCACACGCAGTATTAAAACAGGTGCATCTATAAGCAGTTTTTAAATGGGTAGTAAAAGCCAGTCCCAGGATAAGTTAAGTTATACTTGACAGAGGGACCAACCTGGCGTGATTCTCTGTCTGCAAAAGACAAACCACAGCCACTGCGACCAATAAGGCACAGCTGCCGTCTCCAAACATGGCTGGCTCGCAAAGTCAGGCCAGATATGGCAGTCCCTTTAAGCACACTGTCTGAGGCAACACTCTCCCTCTACTTTCCTGTGTGGAGTAAAGACACCTGGGTGAAAGTCTGTACCTTCGGTCTGGAGAGCCCCAAGATCACTATATGGTTGCCAGCACAGAGGGGAGAGTTTATGCATAGAATAGGGAAAGTACAGTATAATAGGACAATATTTTATCAAGGGAGTTAGTTTAAGGAAGAATGGATTGTTGGTGTTAATGCTACTGTTCGCAGATCGAGCATCTACAAAAACGCATTCAAATGTTTACCCATTAAAACGATGTCTGACCCTGTTCGAAAGGGTGTTTCAGCCTAACCATATTTAGGAACCATTAAGGAACAAACAAAAGGTACTATTTAGCTTAAAACGTCAAAATCAGTTATCTGTGCTCTAGTTACTTCAGGCAAACGTAATCTTATTACACCAATAAAAAAGGGACAAACGTACATGGGTAATATAGTAAATATGCCAATGCTAAAGATGGAGTCACTAGATTTACGCTGGCACGGTGCAACAAATCAACCACAAAATACAGTGAACTGAGAAATTGGGCCGTTGGGTAAATTTTTGTACAAAGTACTAACACCTGCACGTTTTTATCAAATACATGTGAATATGGGGTTTACGAGTGTCAAATTATTAGAATTATTTAGGGGAATAAATATAATATTTATGATAATTGCTGTCCCTCAACTAACAATTTGTTGAATAGTTCCGAACATAATACTCACCTTCTACAGATAAAAAGTGCAGCGACGCACCCTAACACAAACGTTACACAAAATAACAGTCTTTATACGGAGACATGAAGCTGATTTCAGTTCTCTTGAAGACACCTGCAATCAATTATCAATCAATCAAGAATTGACCAATCGAGTGCGCTCTATAATCTCACATGGTTCTAATTTAACGTGCCGAACGTTCATAAAATGTGCAATAATCTCTGTGTCCGTTATAGGGGAGAAATACACAACAGTAATTTAATAGGTTAATCTTTAGAGGTAGGCCTACATTTGTTATGAAAAGATGACTTAAAATCACGTTTCAATATGGGTTAGCAAAGGAAATGGGTTTTTGTGTTTTCAAAATGACCTATACCTATTATTCGTTTTTATAGATCTAAATAAATAATTAAATATTCATATGTTAATCACAAGATTTTGTTTTATGTGCTTTTATTAACTTTATTGATAGTATATGGAAGTGCTTTCACTTCAATTGAAACTTAAGCCTCGTTGACTTATTGAATATGTTTTGGCTACATTTATTCAAATAATTATTTATATGAAACCAAAATAAAATAGTTTCACTATGAAGTTTCGTTTGAAATGCCTTTAATTTTGTTGTCGGGTGTTCAGTAGTCAATACAACCTAGGTAATATAAAATATCACACATAGGTTAACTTTATTAAAATACTTTAATTGTTTATTTTACACCCAGCAGCATACTCGCAAACACAATGCTGATGTTTTAAATATGTTTTAATACTAATGAACGTTTTAGATAGAATCATCAAGAAGATCAATGTCAACAGATTCATGTTTGTCTGAAGTGTATAGTGCAATTGATTTCAATAAGAAGAACTAACATAAAGAACTTGTCCTGTCATCTGTCAAAACTACTGCCATTGTGCGGAATATAGGATAATATACTGCTATAGAACGAAGGTCATATCAGGCACTGCTGATGGATTTATAAGAAAATGTACATGCACACAAATCTTTCCAGCTATAGAGCATGAATCATTATTTATTGTTCATACACTTTTATACCAAAGATATCAAACTTGTCACAAATGGTCAATATAGCAAACTTGACAACATCTAAAGGATACACATTTACTAGCACAAACGTGATAAAGCTTTTTCAACATATTATGCACTTTTTTTTGTTGCAAAAGTACTTCAATTTGGACTGAGAAAAAAAAAGGAACACTTCAGACGATTTGAAAATAGACAACTAAGGTGCTCTACTAGATATGGCAACACCATGGAAGTGAAAGGCGGAATGAAATACAGTGCAGCTAAGGCAACCTCTACTTGTGCCATGATTTTGAAATGTTTAGTACATTTATTGTGTTGTCTGCTATATCTTATAGAAATGCTTTTAAGGCAGTTCACTTATGAACAGTAGCCGGGAATGAAAAGTGTAGCAAGGGAAAAATTCTAAAGCTCAATAAATTATGCATTAAAATGAATAGTGTACACGTAGACAAGGTCAAGCGTTCTGGGATTGATCTGTCATAACCTTTGGAACTGCAGGTAGACTCAAGCAGGCAATCAGTGTTTTTTATTTCTATTGTCTGGTGTATACACATGATATGATATGACATAAACTACTGTACGCTGTACAGATATTGGCACACAATACAGCTCAAAAGTACATAGATAAGACGTCATCTGCGATAAGAGGTTTTTGTAAAATAAAAAATAATCTGTCGGTTTGACGTATCGTGCTGCAGCCATAACAGGATCTAAACATTCCTGCAGGTGCAGACAAGTCTTGGAAACATCGTTTGTAAATGAACAGGGATGTGGTGCAGTGGAGTGCTCTCACTTTGTCCATTGGTGAAAAATAGACTTGAAAACAATACATCCTTTTGTTTTGTTTTTTTACTTTTCAGAGGAACAGTCTTTAGTCAACAAAACAGCTTTAGTCTCTCAGTCTTTAGTCAACGAAACAGCTTTAGTCTCTCAGTCTTTAGTCAACGAAACAGCTTTAGTCTCTCAGGCTTTGGCGTATGTATTTATGGATAATGATCGCCTAAGGAAAGAAACAAAAAATCGTAAGATTTTTTCTAACACATTTGGTTGTGTTACAGTTACATAACTAGATTACCAAGAAAAAGGTAATAATAATAATAAGTATTGGTAAGAAACCATCCCTCGGAAGGAATTGAAGTGTTGATTTGAATCGTATACATACTTCCATTTAATTCTGAGAGAATCCTGGGTCACCCTCCAACTCTGTCCAAACTCCTGCACACCCTTGGCTTGGTTACCGTCCGGCTTCATCAAATCGTTTTTCTTTCTGCCATCAAAGTTTCCACACAGGCCTCCTACCTTCCTCTTATACGTGTGTGGTAGAATAATCTCTGCAGAAAAGAACAACAGAAAGAAACGTATTTATAAAAATGACCAAAGATTGTGTTTTCTTTGTTTCAAGCCTTTAGAAATCTATTCATAAACAGAGTGCATATGTCCCTATGACAGCCTCACAATAGTTTGGCTTTGTACTGAAATAATGTATTGAAGTGTCAAAGACTCTTATATTTCCTGTTCACTGATAATAAGGATATTTATGAGTAGACTATACATTGGCCCACACACGTGTGGTCTCTTAACACACGCGAGAACAGCATATCTTCCACTAAATACATTGCTTGTGAAGTTAGTTACCTGCTTTGCTGTCTCCATTAAATTCCACAGAGAGACCAAAGTCGGTCTTCAGGTAGATACGAGAGGAGCGCTTCATAATCTTTACACCTCCAGAGGGATAGACAGGCACACGGCTTCTCACACCATCCAGCTACAGACAAGGAAAGCGTTAGACTGCTGTGTTAAATTGCTATATCTAAAGTCTTGAGAAAACAGAGGAGGTTAATCATGATGTTGTGGAAACTTACAATCACTTCTCTGTTTTTCTTGAATTCCACAGTATGGTTGTAGACCCTGATCTTGAGCCCTCTCAGTCTCTGGCGGTCATCATCCTCTCTGCTGTCCTCATCCTCTTGGCTGTCCTCATCCTCGTGGCTGTCGTCATCCTTGCCCCGGTTGCCTCTTGGCATGCCACGTTCTTCGCTACTTTGACTGTCACTGCCATCATCCTCTTGGTCATCTCTGACCACTTTATTGATGCCCTCTATGTAGACCTCTGGAAGATTCTCCGGCAGGCCAGTCGTCTGGACCAGGACATAGGATTCTCTGCCCTTAAACTCGTGTTTCATGTCATCAAAGGTTCGGTACTCTGGGTCTCCATTGACAGAACACTCACTGAAGTCTGGAAAGCAGAATGAGGGAGATGATGTTGACTGTGAAAATATTGATGAATCCTGAATGTAGCTGGTAGCTTTGATTAGCATGAACTGTGTTTGTTTTTAATGTATTTATTTGAGTGTTTTCCACTGGCTGTTACCTGTTGATTTGCAGTAGTGCTGGCCCGCTTCGTTTTGAAGGCAGACCTCATCCCTCTCACAATCTTTGTCGTCGTCACAATCAATCTGTCCCACACCATCGTCTTCCTCACATTCGCACTTCTGACTGCAGTGTTTGGTGTACCAAACCTCGTTGAACTGAAATGGAAATGGTCATTTAGGTCACATATCACTAACCAAAACAAAAAAAAATCACTTTATAGACGTTTACTCACGTGATGGCTGTTTCCGTTCCTGTCCACACAGCCACACTGTTGTATGGGCACACACACCTTCTGTTTCAGCACGAAACCGTCATTACATACACATCCCGCCACACACGGCTCATCAGCATTGCAGTTTGGGGGGCCGTGCAGATGTTCACAGCTGGGATTGCAGGCTGACAAACAGGTGGTGTAATGGCTGTTCTTGGGGCAAGAGGGCGCTATTGATGCAAAAAACAAAAACAGAAAGTTCAGCTGACAAGAGTCATTGAAAATAAACATAAACACTTGGCTGGTTTGATGTTTTCAGAATAGAAAAACATATTTGTATATACATAAATATGTATATTTATCTACTTGGTCTGACTGTTGTCGGCACTGGGGTTTGTGCTGTTGTAGTTGGTGGTTGTGACTCTGTTGTAGATGGTGGTTGTGGCTCTGTTGTAGTCGGTGGTTGTGGCTCTGTTGTAGTCGGTGGTTGTGGCTCTGCTGTAGTCGGTGGTTGTGGCTCTGCTGTAGTCGGTGGTTGTGGCTCTGCTGTAGTCGGTGGTTGTGGCTCTGCTGTAGTCGGTGGTTGTGGCTCTGCTGTAGTCGGTGGTTGTGGCTCTGCTGTAGTCGGTGGTTGTGGCTCTGCTGTAGTCGGTGGTTGTGGCTCTGCTGTAGTCGGTGGTTGTGGCTCTGTTGTAGTTGGTGGTTGTGGCTCTGTTGTAGTTGGTGGTTGTGGCTCTGTTGTAGTTGGTGGTTGTGGCTCTGTTGTAGTCGGTGGTTGTGGCTCTGCTGTAGTCGGTGGTTGTGGCTCTGCTGTAGTCGGTGGTTGTGGCTCTGCTGTAGTCGGTGGTTGTGGCTCTGCTGTAGTCGGTGGTTGTGGCTCTGCTGTAGTCGGTGGTTGTGGCTCTGCTGTAGTCGGTGGTTGTGGCTCTGCTGTAGTTGGTGGTTGTGGCTCTGTTGTAGTTGGCTCTGCTGTAGTTGGTGGTTGTGGCTCTGTTGTAGTTGGTGGTTGTGGCTCTGTTGTAGTTGGTGGTTGTGGCTCTGTTGTAGTTGGTGGTTGTGGCTCTGCTGTAGTTGGTGGTTGTGACTCTGCTGTAGTTGGTGGTTGTGGCTCTGCTGTAGTTGGTGGTTGTGGCTCTGCTGTAGTTGGTGGTTGTGACTCTGCTGTAGTTGGTGGTTGTGGCTCTGTTGTAGTTGGTGGTTGTGGCTCTGCTGTAGTTGGGGATTGTGACTCTGCAGTAGTTGGTGGTTGTGACTCTGCTGTAGTTGGTGGTAGAGGACCTGCTGTAGTTGATGGGTGTGGCTCTGGTGTTTCTGGCACGTTTGTGGTTATTCCAGGCTGTGTATTACAATCGGGTGCTGTTGTGGATGTTGGTCTTGTGGTAGTGGGAGCTGAAGTAGTTGTTGGAATAACCAAATCTGCGTATAAAAAGAAAACACAATAACAGTACATTTGTAAGAGTAAAAGTGTGTGGTGAGTGTTTAAGTGGTGTTTAGCTTACCTGAACAACGACCTACACGAAGAGACACATCATCTATGGCCACGTCTGACTCCTCATTCCAACCTCTGCGCCCCTCAAAGATGATCTACAATTATAATAATAGGATGGGTTGACATTGCATATTAATAAAAAAAAAACTGATATGAGCCTTCAAGTTCTTAGTAAATGTTATTTTGTTTTTTTTAACAAAGTGAAAATTTAAATCACTGACGTAGATCACTTACCTGGAAAGGCCCTGAAACGGTGATGTCCACCTGAGCCAGGTGCCAGGCGTCTCCCTGGTCGTCCCTCTTCCACCAGACGGAATCGGCCATCCTGCCCTGGAGCAGGTAGACATTGAGGCCCATGGTCTGGGCTGAGCCGTACATGTGGTACCAGAACTGGAGACACTGAGGCCCAGAGTCAGAGCATTCTGAGCTGAGGAGACGGGCTGTGTCTCCGTGGGTCACAATGCTGGATTCAATGTACAGGTAGTGACCATCTAGGGAGGGACGCAACAGAATACGTTTTTATTCCCCAAAATAATGTTGTCCTGTTATTTTTGTCCCTTAGCTTTAAATGACAAAGAGATATCTAAGCCCCTCCTACCTCCTCCGGTGTGGTCACCAGAAGGCCCAGTGTGAAGGGTCGGGGTGGAGCCGCTCTGCCACGTCCAATCAAAAGCGTCGGTGATCATTTGGCTCCAGCTGCAGAGGTGGTCGTCGAAAGTGCATTCAAGGTTGCACACTGTAAAGGGAACAGTTGCAAAACACCAAAGTTTTTATTCGCTTGATTTGAATGAAAATGCAACCTCACGTTAATTTGAAACTAGTTGTTGAATTAAAAACTACAGATTGACGTGTTAAATTAACATCAATATCCATGAATAAGAAAATGGCCCATGTTTACCTGGGTGTGATGGAGCCACTTCTGCGTTAACAGTTAAGAATGGAATGGAGGTTTCCCTAATCAGCCTTGGTGAACCTGCTAGTTAAGAAACACAAATATACTGAACGATAGCTAAGCTAGTTCACAAATAAATTTTATCCATCAGTTACATTAAAGTGACCAGCTCACACTTTCCAATTGGATATTTCGTGTGTTCGTCTCAGAAAAATGATAGGCAACTTTATACCTTTGGTCCTGTACAATATAGAACAACATTTCACTCATTTTGCCAGGCAAACTTTTTACCTGAGCATGGACCAGCATGGACAGCGACATCATCTATGGCCACATCCGACTGATGTGTAGAACCTCGGATTCCTTCCACTATAATCTAAAACACAGACAAAGAGCAGAATGAAACTAAAGCAATCACTGTGCAGCGATTCCATCCAATACCACCGGAAGCCCATTGAACCCGGTTCTTACAAAGAACGATCCTTCAACATGGATATCGATGTTGGCCTGGTGCCACTCGGATCCCACGTTGTTGACCCTGCTCCACAGTTTCTTGTTCGCGTTCCCCTGGATCAGGTAGATGTTGATGGCCATGGCCTGGGCCTGCCCATACATGTGGTACCCGAAGCTCAGGCAGACCGGGCCGCTAGACTGGCAAGGGGGGCTCATCAAGCGGGCAGAGTCTCCGTGCGCCGCGCCATCCCCCTCAGTGTACATGTAGGAGCCAGCTGAACAACAGAGACAGACAACAACACATTAGGACATTGAGAACGTTTGAGGCATACGAATACTTTAGTATGTGCAAATGTGATGTTCAATTTATGTATACAGTAACATATCTCTCTGAAGATATGTGCTTTATGCGTCATTATTATTCTGCAACCTCCAGTAGTGTGGTCCCCTATTGGCCCAGTGAAGTTAGAGGGGGTGGGGCCTGAGTGTCTTGTCCAATCGAAACTGTCTTGTACCAGCTGCTGCCACCCACATAGGTTGTTGTCAAAGTTGCAATGGGTAGCTGGACAAACTGGCTCTGGTGTGGGAGGCACCGGTGGGTCAGCTGGAATAGAACAACAGAGTGGTTATAATAGAAACAGCAAAGGTTTCTCATATCATAATGATATCTCCATTCAAAGCTTTTTATATGACACAAGGATCATTACAACCCATAACGATCGTCATCACAAATTCATTTTAAGATCCTCACCACAAGCTGTCCCATTCCTCCAGTCGACCAGCTCCACCCCTGCCACCTGGCAGGCGGCCACGTAGGACTCCAGGGAGCTGCAAAGGACTTGGCGGTCCCCTGCCGTGGCGCAGTAGTCCTTGGTACAGCTGGTCAGGTAAGTCTGCGGATGAACAGGCCCAAGACAGGGCTGGAAGGCATCTCCTAGCAGCGCCGAGCACTCCTCCATGGCCTTATCTTCCTCCTCGTCCTCGCAGCGTCTCAGCTCGTCCGGGAAAGCTATGCACCTAAAGGACTCAGACAGGGAGGACTCGTTTTCTTAAGACCAGACGCTACAAGTGAATAGGGTCCAAATGTTGACTAAAAGATACCGCCGCAAAACTTTCCCAGTGGATGACGTACTTTAGGACCAATACATTTAGCAAGTTTTCTGAAATGGTATGTCTGAATATGTAACTGCTGCGTTACCGAATTCAACATGCCCTAATTTGCAGACATCGCCAGAACAGAAATCTGAACGTTGGATCAAACCAGGTTCAAAATGCTCGTTTCATATCGTTGTCATATTAGAGTCAAAGGCTTTTACGCTGCAAACAAGTGTCTAAATACGTGTAAGTAACGTATGTCACTCACGAGCTGTGCGCGCTGTCCTCCACTTTCCAGCTGTGGCCAAACTCCGAGGCTGTGGCGGCGTGGCTGCCGTCCGGCTTTAGGAACTCGTCGTCTTGGTGACCGGAGTAGACGCCGCAGAGGCCACACATCTCGCCATAGTAACGCTCGTCCACTTGCAGGAAGAGCCTGTCGCGGCCGTCCGTCATCATCCGGAAGCCAAAGGTTGTCGCCACGACGGTGTACGTTTGGTCCTTGGTCACCTCCAGCGAGCCGAAGGACCCAGACGTTTTGAAGGGGAGAGACACCAGCGATCCATTTACCTGGGGGGAAAAAGGAGACAACACAATCGATGTGTGTCGTTCCAGTGATATTTAACCGGCGTGGGTCCATAAAATATGTTATTTCAGACAGCTATTCCCATTTATAACCAAAGAAAAAATGTTTTTATGCGAAATTTCTTATTTTATGATCATATTTTAAGTGTACAAGAAAAATAATTACTGTGATAAATTGTTCAGATGCTGGCCTGACTTGTCTTGATTTGTTGTGCTTACTAAACCAAAGGCGGATGGGGAGTTTTCATAACAGGGCAAAATCAAGTGCGTCAGCTACAGTATATCTGTGTTCATGTGGGTCTGTTAACCTGACATGCGTGGAAATGTTCCATCTATGCCCGACCTTATCCCTCCAACTATTACAGTGGCCAACAGCGCGCAAGAGACTTAAAAGTCACCGAGTACCCTGCTCTGTTTACTCACGAGCACGTTATCCCCCCCGCTCGTGTTCAGGGCGAGGTGCAGACCCGAGACATGCAGAGCCACGGCCTCCAGCTTGGAGCGCGACCCGTTCGCCGGGTTCTGGTTGCGGCCCGTCACCGTGAACTGGACCGGCGTGTGACCGCTGCAGGTGGTGGTCAGCGTGTAGTTGCAGCCCCCCTGGAACGTGTAGGCCTTGCCGTCGAACGTGGTGTAGTGGGGGTCTCCGTAGACGCGGCACATGACCGGCTTGGCCACGTGGCACTCCTTGACCCCCTCTTTGACTCTGCACACCTCGTCGGCCCCACAGGCCACGGTGGAGCACCGGACGTTGTTGTTGCCGGTGCACGTGCACTGGCGTTCACACTCGCCCTCCATGAAGGTCGCTCCACTCTGGTCACAGCAATACAATGTGTTACACCCAATACCATTAACGCGTATAACAGGCTTAAACATAACTGTGGTTGGGTATCAGCGGGCATCTTTTCGGCTGCTACGCTTCTGAATGGGCAGACGGAGGTCCAGCCATGCTCTTATACCTTGTGGTGCTCTCCGTTCCTCCAGCAGCCGCAGTCCTCGGCAGGGACACAGCTCCCTCCGCTGAGCTTGAAGCCCGGGTCACACTCGCACCGCTCCATGCATCTGCCGCAGACCCCCAGAGAGTCGTGGATGGAGCAAGCCTCAGGGCATCCCTCTGCACACGGGTTGTAGTGGCTGTTTGGCCCGCATGCCAGAGCTGTGGGGAGAGATGGAGAGGGGAGAAGACGTGAGCCAAACACTGGCTGTGTTTAACACTGCGGCTGTTGTTGTTGGTGGCAGCGGTCTTAGCATAACAACTATCCTTATCATATCACGGTTTATTTAAAGCTTTACTGAAATCATTGATTCCCTGCGTCGACGGGGCGACGGAGCGACTCACGGCAAATGGTGGAGTTCCTCCAGGCGGGCAGCGTGACCCCGGCGTCGCGGCAGGCGGCCGCATAGGACTCCAGCGTCTCGCAGAGCGCGGCCAGGTCGCCGCGGGCCTCGCACATCTCCGCCACGCAGCTCCGGAAGAAGCTCTCCGCCTCCAGGAGGGGGTGGCAGCCGGCGAAGGGCCCCGTGCCCGAGAGGAGGCCCCCGCAGTGGGCCTCGCTGGCGTACTGCACCTCCACCAGCGGGTCGCACACGTGGGGGACCAGGGTGGCCTCGCACGACGCCGCTCCCTCCGCCGGGCGCTCGGGGCTCTCGGGGCCCGCCGGGGCGAGGTAGTCGTCACTCCGCAGGTGGTTGAAGTTGCCACACATGCCGCACACCTTCCCCACGTAGGAGTCCGGCACCGTGACCCGGACCGCGCCACTTTTGTGGTAGGAGACGAGCAGGCCGTGCCTCGTCTTCATCACCACGACGCCGCGGTTGCCGCGGACCTTGACGGCCTTGTCGTTCAGGTTGAGTGGGAGCGTCTGCCAGACACCGTTCACCTAGATAAGAGGCCATTCGTTAGGGGCACTGGAGATAGTTCTATGTTTACTTACGGTGACAGCCCATATTGTTTTCATGATAGCTTTCAAAAACAGATAAGATGCAGCACATACGTTGGCAAAAGTGCAGACAAAGGCATTTTAGCATGTAGTAATCACTGAATTATGTAAGAACGCTGCATCAGCACAAAATGGCTGAATAGCAAATAGCGGTTATTTTTGCACAAGTTCTTGAACACTTTAACTAAACAGACACTATCCATGGTGGCGGCACTTGAGCTAGCTCACCATGACCCGGCCAGTCTCTCCGCTGTGCAGGGTCAACCGAAGGCCGGCCAGCTCCACGTTGACCTGGACGACGGGAGACACCGACGAGTTGGCTCTCGGCTCGTTCACCACCTCCACTTTGAACCTGGGCAGGCCCTCCTTCGGCGAGCACGTCCCGGCCAGGAGGTAGGTACAGGGGACCACCACTTCAAAGATGGCGCCATCAAAAGTGCTGCAGCGAGGCTTGCTGTCCATGGTGCAGGTCCCCCGGGCCCTGTCGGGGCCGTAGCTGTGCAGACCGCAGGTTTGGCCCTCAGGGCAGGAGGAGGAGGAGGAGGAGGAGGAGGCGCAGGAAAGTTGACCGGCCGAACACTGACAGCGAGTGGACTCGTCAGTCCAGATCTCCCTGTCAGAGTCACACACTCTCCCTGTGGGACAGGACAACGATTGATACCAAAGAAAACAGAAGCTGCCACTGAAGAGAGTGAAAGAGAGACACAACAGTGTTGATTTGAGTTACTTTGGCAGGAGTGCTGTGGGTGTTGTTTGGGAACGAACACCTACCACACTGTCCTCTGCTGACTGTCACCCGGCCAAAGGCAACCTGCTGGTCTTCATGAAGTCCCTGTTCGGCCTCGAATACGACCTAGAAATACATTGCAAACAGGATTATTATTTTGCATGATGGTAGTAAAGACTGCACTCCCTTCTGGTCCCTCCACATCAAATGTGCTAAATTGATATTCGGTTCGACAGTTAGAACTGCAGGCTACATACTTGTCTTTCGTCAACGGAGGTCAGAGGAATGGATGCATATCTCCAGACCTCTCCATCCAGCGCTGGTAAGGCCCAGACCTCAGATCGATTGTTGATGCCATTGAGCAGGACTCTCAACTCAGACCCGTTGGGTGCTAGAGGGGCCTGGTACCAGAACTCGAGACAAGCCTCTCCGGACACACCCAAGACAGGGCTCTCCAAGCAGGCAATGCCTGAAGACCTCTCTGGAGCCAGATAGTATTCATCTAGAGTAGAGTAGGGTACATTTAGGAGGGAGAGAGGTGTGGGGTTTGGACTCCCCACAGCCTAGTCAACATTGAAAAATTCCATTGCTGTCTGGTTTGCTACTCCAATCACCAGTATGGAATCAGTGCCCTTTCTGCAAAATTAAATCAACCAGATGCTTTTCGATGAGTCCATTTTGAAATGGGCAATGAACCCCGGCACCAATTAAAATTTCAGACTTGTCTGAAAAGGCCATTATCGTGGCGTAGTCCACATAACATTATCAGTAATCGGCAAAACATTTCCCCATCCACTCTGCAACAACACTGTAATGAGAAAATCGCCTGTGTTGGATGACAACTAGATGCTAAATGGCTGGGGTATTTCGGAGCAGCAAGCATCCTAAAGTGAAGGGCCTCTAGCTTTGATTGCCCTCCGGAGAGCACTAGGCTATAAAAGATTATTACCCCCCATGCTAATGTGTTAGTGATATGCTCCACGGCACATGCACAGCCACAACTTGCATGCGTACGGAATAACTCTGTTTACCCTGATGAACTGGGGAACTAAATGTTCACTCTGATATCAATGCAGAGAAGGGCAGCAGGGTGGGGCAAGGAGAAGAGACTGTTATCTGTTACATAAGTGATCTACCGAACCTTTCAGCTGGCTGACATGGTCGTTAGGGGAAACTCCACATATGCATTACTCAAATATCAGAAGACACTTCTTTTTTTTGTTATTTTTGTTTATATATATATATATATATATATATATATATATATATATATATATATATACTGTATGTATATACAGTATATATATATATATATATACACACACATACATATGTGTGTATAATTATGTATAAATACATTTTCAATACATACTATATATACACACACACGTGTACATTTTCATCTTCTTATACACATACAGAATTACAGTGATCATAGTAGATGTTGCTACCTGTTCCACTCTGTGCCCTTAATAGACCCTCAGACATCCAGTCACAAAACGGAGTTGTGTCATCGTTAAAGTTGCAGCTTGTAATATAATCTGTGGGTGCAAATACAAATTTTAACTTTGAATATTCTAAATAGCAGTCTTTTCAGTATGTAGCCTGTGCGTACAGAAATTGGTCATAAGGAACACATTAACAACTTCTTCAAAGGCAAAAGCTTAATAAACATTTCTTGTGTTTGGTTTTTAATTGCAAAGGCCAAATGTCAAAATTACTGTTGCAAGAAATTGGCAGTGTGGATGACAGTAAATTCGAGCTGGAGGTTGAACACTATAAAATCAGTCTGATTAATAACAGGCCAGCCTCACTGATAAATATGCAAGCTCCAAAACCAATAATATGTCACATCTAAAATAATAGGCAGTGTAAATCCCTGCACAGCTTTTTAATCTTACGGCACATAAAATGACATTGCAAAGCGACCTGAATCTGTCCTCCAGTTAGGAAGAGTAGCTGATGTTTTGTAATCTTGAACTCTAAAAAAGTAAAAAAAGAAAATACATTAACATAGATGTTTGCATGGCATAGCAAATCCTGAATCATGAACCAGCTTGCGTCTTCCAATATCACCATAGTCTATCAATGTAGGTAATAATGGGTAAATCAAAGCTCGCAAGGCAATCTCATGATAACCATTTTGCCCTAATGAAAAAGAGCAAAGTGCTGTAATTCAGAAGAGAGTGGCACAATTACAGTCCACAACAGGAGTGGTAGAAGGCATCTTGGTCTGAGTATTCTGGTGAAAAAAAAAAAGCCTGAGACCCACCTGGCCCGGGTCCCGGTCTGCAGCAGAGCGAGCAGAGCGAGCAGAGCTGCCGTGACCAGCAACCCATTGTGGCTGACCCCAAACATGACTGTCCTGCAGTGGCAGTCTCTCGGGCAAAACGCTCCCCCTTTGTTGGTCTGTGTGACGAGTGAGCCGTTCGCTCCCTCGCTAGTTGTGAGGGTTGACTGGAGTGGGTTGAGCTGTTTATGGAACACTGGCTCCTGAGCAGGTAACCTCTGAGCCACGAAGTAGGAAAAGGGGTTGGCTGGATAAGATAGCAGGAGATAGGCTTAGCCGCTCATATGGCGTCAAGCAATAGAGTGACATAATTCCAGTAGATTGTGTTCGCCTGTGTATACAAGGTCGGTGCCTAGGGCTTGACCGAGTAGATCAGATCAGATAAGGAATTTTTAGGGTTAAGATTAAATTGTGTTGAGATGAATGTAAACTGTCCAATCAGTTTATTTAGCAGTCAGTGATGATTGAGTAATGGAATGATAGAGCCCAATCATTAATCTTTTTAGGGTTAGAGTTATGCTCCCATATGCTCATTATATTAAATATTATATCCATCCATCCATCCATTAGCTTTACCGCTTATCCTGTACAGGGTCGCGGGCGGGCGGGGGGGGGGGGGGGGGGGGGGGGCCCCCCCCCTGGAGCCTATCCCAGCGGACACAGGGCGAGAGGCAGGGTACACCCTGGACAGGTCGCCAGTCTATCACAGGGCCGACACACAGGGACAGACAACAACTCACACTCACATTCACACCTACGGGCAATTTAGAGTCACCAATTAAATATTATGTGTTTATTAATTTGGGGGTATTTACATTTTTCTTTAGGCAAGTATAAGGGAAAGAAAACAACTTGCTTGAGAGCTCTGCTAGCATGAGAAAAGTAGTATGGTCAAAAACCGTAGGTATTTAAAGATGCCTTTGGCTTGGCATTGGCTTTAATGACCAACAATGAAAACAGACCATTCAGTCTCATGGTTAATGAGTATTTGACTTACTCATCATTGAAATACGGCAACAGAACATTAGCTTGGTATAACCAGAGTGAATTCCTTTTATGTTGGTCAACATCCAATTATGGCCATACCAAAAAAGTTAATTAACATCTAACAAAACAAAAAAAAAACATACTTTATATAGCCTCTGTAAAAATTGTACATTACATAAGATACTTTACTTTTGTATCTTGTACTTATAAGCAGATGAAGGGTCTTGAAGGGTCAAAAGATAACACAGTTAAACTGGTGAGGCAAACAGCTGAATAGCCTTCCACAGCTATTTCACCATAAAATGATGAAGAAACCAAATATTTCCCGCTAACGGTTAATTGTTAACCTGATCAGCGAGAACTAATGTGTAACCAACTGCTGTTGTAGTGCACCCCCACCTGCACAGAGAAATGATTTGAATCATCGTCTGGGGATGCCTTCTGCTAACACATGCAGCCCTAAGGAAGCAGGGCCTATCTTAACATCATCAGTGTTTTATGATATGCTCAGTGTTAGGAAGCCCATTCCTAAACACCCGATAACAATGTACAGACTTTCATACTGTGGCATAACCTACAGGGAATTTGTGATGGGGGCAGCTGGTTACGGTAAAGCTGAATTACCTACGAGTGCAGTATTCTACATTTTATCTATATTAGTGGAAAGGTCTTGAATATAGGGGGCTTGCACAATTCTATTTACCCCAAAATATATTTTAGATGCAGAAATAAGCTACAGGTAGTGAAATTCACTGAGATTAATACTTTGTTAATTTGGTCCAAAAATGAATACAACTCCATACAACTGTTGGGCTAAGGTATTTCTTTTCTAGCTTTAGAGCAGAAATGCTCTCAAAACCTAGCAACACTCAACTTCACGCAACGCATGAGTCCTCTTGAAAGATTTACAAGAAGTGTGTACATTGTGACCTGATAATATCCAGTTGAGACTAGCTTTTAGCTAGCGGTGTGCCCGCTACAGTAAATAGCCCTTCTCACCGCCAGTATATGGACTGTGTGTTGATAAGAGAGAGACATCAGACGACAGGCGAAGGGCTTATCTTCCTTTGCTGGCACATTCCTTCAGCCCCCTCCCGTTTGTCAATACAGAGTGAATCAAAAACAAATATTGGATTTGCTTCGAACTGTTCTGCGTGACAAGTCTTGGTTTGGCTTTCTGGAGCACCAGTGGCTATGCTGATGTATACATGCACATTTCCTACACCGTGTTGACTGGCACCGACTCTGCACCAGCTGCTGCTTGGTAGCGTGTGCCCATATATAGAAACCCACCACATACATGCTTGGTCTCCCACACCCAAAGGCACATTGTTATAATAACACTATCACTATTTACTTTTGTATTATTTTTTTTTTTGCTCTGCTTGGTGGAGTGTTTGAAACAAACTGCGCTGTAGGAATTTCACTTGATTGGATTTTATATTGTTTGGGACAGATTCAAATCAAATCAAATCTATTTATATAGCACATTTCATACACAAAGGCAATACAATGTGCTTTACACAAGGCGAGCAGAAACATTCGAGGAAGAAACAATATACAGTACAAATAGTGATAAGAAATAAAATTGCTAAGAATTAACCATTCAGCCAAATGAGAACATATGTGTATTTAATCTGGATTTCAATGTAGCCAGCCTTGTAGCGTGTCTCAGAGCTTCCAGAAGTTGGTTCAAGATATTTGTGGCATGGTAGCTAAACGCTGCTTCATCTTTATTGGTTTTATCTCTGGGAATGATTATGAGACCTGTTCCAGATGACATGAGGGGTCTGGAGGGTCCATACTGTATTAGAATGTCTTTTGGCCCCAAATTATTTAGAGACCTGTTGGCAAGTAACACTATTTTAAAATCAATTATCTGACACGCAGGGACCCAGTGTAGTGATTTGAAAATTGGTGTAATTTGTTCATATTTGGTCTTTGTTAAAAGTCTAGCAGCAGCATTCTGAACAAGCTGCAGCTGTTGAAGCGTTTCATTGGGAATACCTGAGAGAAGACCATTACAGCAGTCCAGCCTACTGGTAGTAAATGAATGAATATGTTTTTAATAAGTCTTGTTGGGATATGTGTCCTCTGAGTCTTGCTATGTTTTTGAGGTAATAGGATGCTTATTTTATTACCAAGTAGATGTGGCTGTTAAAATTGAAACTGTACATTTCAATGATGACACCAAGATTTTTAGCTTCTTGGTTCTTAGTTTTCAGAGACATAGCCTGAAGGTGTGTACTAACTTTTAGTCTTTCCTCTTTAGCACCAAATTGAATTAGCTATAATTAAGAGTAAAGTCAATATAAGTTACTTGCTCAATGCACTGACACAGTGATTCTATAGCCCGGTGGTCATTTGGTGAAAAAGCTATGTAAACTTGAGTGTCATATGCGTAACTGTGACATTGTTATTTTTTCCATAATTTGACCTAGTGGGGGCATGAAAAGTTTGAATAGAGAAGGCCCCCAAATTGTCCCTCATGACTTTTGTTTAAAAGGGGTGTGGATGTAAAATCTATGCCGGTCTGGGATGTGTACATTATGATGACATTATTTTCAAATGGAGTCATTGTTATACATGAAAAAGGATGCAGACTCATTGCCTTTTTGGGTAGAAAGTAATTCACGGGGTATCTCTAATCTCTTCATTAGATTACAAACAGCAAGTGATCTAAAGAGCAATCTCATTGATGAACCTTAGTTATTTATTGGTGATTAAATACAGAGGGACACTCTGCTCAGCTATTGTAGGATTTACTTGAAGGGTCTTGATAGCATGTTGATAAGGCTCAGGTCAGGTAACACTGTTTCAGTTTGATTTCTCCATCACCTTATCAAGGTTTAAAGTCTGTGTGTGCAATACATCCGTATGGCCGTTCAGATATTTTGGGGGCAGAACTCATCTTTATGATATAACAGCCATGCTGTTACCAAATAACAGTTATTTGAGCATGCAGTCAAGGGAGCTAGTCAAACATTACATCAATAAATCAAACAACCAATGCTCTCCCAGGTCTCAGAAATGACTCCAATGTCCATGAATATACTGTGACCACTCCCTTGGTTCATAAATAGGTGAATGAGGGGGTGAACGCCTAGGGCGGGGGTATCTAGACAGGGGACGGTGCCAGCTCTTAGCAGTAGCCTTTGAACGGTACTTTACTGGCGACAGAGACACAAACAGCTCATCCATGACTAAGAGCCCTTAAAGGCCTCGTGTGTGTGTGTGTGTGTGTGTGTGTGTGTCCCCGCTGCTGCAGAACCTTGTCACGGGCAAAAAATAGAACACCTTTAGCGGGCGGAGGAATGTGGGTTTCGTAACACACTGCCAATACGGGGCCACGGGGCGGTGCGGCTCCACACTGCGAGAGGGCCGACAGAGTGTTCTATCCTGTCACTCGCACAGCGAAACGGACCGTCAAAACACTGAACCTTTCCCAAAATCAAACATTTGATTCATTAACGACGAACATTTATTTGAATTTGCCTGTTTATACAGCCAACAGGCTAATGGTATAAGACCTATTTGAGCCAGCGAACGGGCCTACATATCTAAGAGGGCCGTCAAGTGATGCATTTCCTGCAGACTCTCTCGTTGTCTGTCCAGTGACTTTCCACCTGCACCTCAATAGGTCTGATGCTTCTGTCTCCTCGTCCCTCTCTCCCCCCGCCCCCCCCCGGACGACCCTCCCAACCCATTAGTGAAGACACCTCGGCTGCCTTTTCTCAGATCTCAACCCCCGCCAGGCATGCGCCTGAAAGGTCATCTCTGTTAAGAAAATCAATCCACAGCGAGCCCTTTCATCTGAGAATAGGTCAATCCCTGGCATATGAATATCTGTAGCCCGTCTCTCTGCACTCCTCCCCCCCGGCTCCGAGCCGCAGTCTCCGGAGGAGTCCACCGCTACAGCGGCCAGGGTCAAGGTTATCGTTGATGGATAACTCCAGGCCGTGGCGGGGCAGGCAGGCGGACGTGGTGCGACTCCCTTGTGTCCGAGATCCACCACCACTTACTTTTCGGCGAGTGTTTGCTTTGAGTTTTCAATCGTCCCCCCCCCCCCCCTTTAGAACCAATGAAAGTAAACGAAAACCCCTCTGGGGTCTCATTTGCCGCGTTGTTTAGTCGCCTGAGGAGGACGGTGGCTCAATCGGCGCGGGGTCAAGGTGGTCTGAAAGCCAGGATCAGACGGCGGGCGCTCTCTGATGTCTCGACTTCATCACTCACGCTCACGCGATCGTTGCTGCTATTCTCTATCGCTGACCTATTTCGACAGACAAAGGAATATAATTAGCAGTGGCTGGGGGAACTCGAATCCTGTAAAGACCAGGCTTTTTTCAGATGCGGAGCAAGTTTTAATTACATTTAGCTTTTTCTTTTTCTTTTTTTTTCAAAAGCTCTGATTTTGTCCGTCTTTCCTCGCGCTACACGTTTGTGAGGGATGAAGCAGCGTGCGGAGTGCAGGGGAGGGGGCCCTTAAACTCAACAGGAAACCTCAGGATTAACAAAGAGGGCTCCCCGCGTGTCACATCCATTATTCAACGTGTTACGCAGCACATGCTCCACTGTTCCTCGTCAAAGAAAACGCCAGTCGGAGTCGCTGATCGACATTCATCCTCACGTCAGAAGTCGACGGGAGGCGACAGGCGACGTAAGCGGTGCGACGTCCCCGTTCATTTCCGTTCTCCGACAACGACGGCGTTCGCCATTCGCCCCTCCTGGCCTCCCCCCCGTCAGAACCCTCTCTATGCCCTTCCCCATCACCATCTCTCTCCCCCCTTCTCGCCCTATCTCTCTATTGGCAGCTTTCCATTTAATCACCCGGGGAATGCGCTGTGTCGCTTCGCGTGGAACTTCATTTCACAATCGGTGGCTTGCCACGCCCGCAGCCCTTCCTCCCCCGCCGGCCGCCTCTCTTCCTCCTCCTCCTCCTCCTCCCCACGGTGCCACACACAAGTATTTGTAATGAACACAGGCGCCGCCCGCCGCGGCTCTGCTCGGCCTATCAGGCAGACGCGGTCGATACAGTAGGCGAGGCGCGCTTAATTGTCTGGTGTTAACATGCAGACATGTCAAGGGGGAGAGCAGAGAGTCTCTCCAGGGCCCCGTCGTTATGTCTGTCAGTCTGCCTGCATCTCTGTCTGTTTCCCCTCCTAGCGGATATTATACCCCCCCCCCCGCCGCTACCAGCACAGCAGGAAACCCGAAAGCCCTCGACGAGGAGTCCGCTTTGTGAAGGTGTCAATGAGGAGCGTCAGGAGATAGACCGCAGGGGGCTGTTATTTGAAATATTTTTCACACACGTGTGACGGTGTGTGTCAATGTTTTTTCAATTGAAATCCATTGGGAGAAAGAAGATTTTTGCTGCTCGTGTCCTCACACGCTTGTTCCAGGAGTGGCCAAATTCATTTCCTATCTTACCTTTAATCTGTGTCCAACTTTGAGCATGACTCACCCCTGGCCAGCTGGTGTGAGACAGGGGTTTTGTGGGGGACGTGTCACCCTTTAACCAGAAGGTGGCACTCTGGGCCCTCGCAGAAAACCACCCCGCGAGTCCGTGAGCCCTGAGAACGAAAATGTTTTCCCTGAGAAGTGCTACCCAACTGACAGCATAATGAAAAATACGCCTTGAATTATCTGTTGGTGCTGGAAAAGCATGATGCTAAATTGAATGAGGTGATTCTCTTCACATTTTACGACCACTGCAGCGTTAGACATTTGAACTGCAGTACGGGGGAGGGGGGTGTGGTTGGAGGGGGCGAAACGTTTAGAGGGCCTACGGTGGAAGCCAGGTCCTCAGGGCCACCTTTCAAACGCCACGGCAACCTTATCAGATGGGCGCCGAGAGAGAAGAGTAATTTAATTACGATGACAATTGATCCCGCTATCTGGCATGTTAAGAGCACGATAATTCTCATTTTTCGCGCGCCGCCGATAAGGAATTGCATTTCTGGAGATCCGCCGATTCTCTTGATCAACCCTGCGCTCTCACAATGGGTCGCGCGGGACGGGCCCCCGTGTCCTATCCGTCCCCTAATTAACTTCCAAGCGCTCTCTATTACACGCGACAATGAGACACGTTGTCTCATTACCTCACACCGGACCATCGGCGCAGCCCTAATTGTTTTCTCCTCTCCCCCCCTTCTTTTTTTCCCGTTTTCATTTTCGTCATCCCTCTCTCTGCCTCCGACAACGTGGGATTACAGAGAGAGAAAAAAAAAAGAAATTGCCGCTTATATATCCACTAATCAGGGAGGGGGGGGAAGATGTAAAGATAGAGATGGTTAGAAAGAAAGAGAACGAAAAGAGAGGAGACCTGAAAAAGTAAATAGAGAGAGAGAGAGAGAGAGAGAGAGAGAGAGATCTCCCCCCTGTCCACCTGCACCAATGGTTCATGTTTACTGCTTTGCCGTGGTGAGCGGAGTCAGGTGTGTGCAAAACCCTTCAAAGGCCATGGACCTGAGGCGCCCCGAGACTCTTCATTCATAATCAGACAAAGGTCAACAAACACACGCGCACACACGCACACACACGCACACACACACTCACACACACACACACACACACTCCCGGAGAGAACGGTAAACAGACCGTGCCGACTCACGTCTGCTCACCTGCTGTCAGCTAAGCACACAACAAGCAATCAGCCCCACTTCAAAAAGGCTCCGGTAGTTTCCATTGCTTGATGTAATGGCTCATAATGAACAAACACTTGATGGCAGCCAAGCATCTTCTATTTCAGCGAGCGGCCCCGACATCCCTCTGTTTATCCATTAGCGGGGGGTTGCGGGGCGTTGTGGGGCTGCGTAAGGATTCGATATGAACTCAGATCAGTGTTGTTTTTTTGCGCCACATGTTTACCTGCTCGCGGTTCTTCTTCAGCACACACAATCAGCTTCATGCTCATTTCCCTCATCGCGAGCACATCTGTGAAAACCTCCTGGCCATCAACATGGCTGCCGTGCGACGTGTTGGTGCGTCGGGGACAGCCCGAGCGTGACTCAGAGGCTTCAGGCGGTATAAGGCAACGGTGTTGGGGCTGTGACATCAGCCCCATGGGAGAGAGGACTCTGAGCTGTGCACGTGGGGCCAAGTGCCCGCAGGAAGACAAGGTGGAGGAGGCGCTACTTAGCCCCGGCGTGGAGGAGCCCGCTCATTACTCATTCATGGGGCGCTGCGTCCGCGCGGCGGGCGGGGGGGGCTGCTGATGTCATATTCCAGTTAGCGCCCTGTGTGAGTCAGACTCTTGACGAGTCGCTCAGCGGATACGATGGACGGATGGACAGGGGGGGGGGGGGGGGCGGACGGGGGGTACGGGGGGTGCGAGGGTCCGTTGAGGAGAGCGGCGGTTGTTTCAGGGCCGCCGCGCCCGGCTGTGAGGGATGTGATGGAACGCGGTGGGAAGCGTCGGCTGCACTCTCGCTGTCACACAGGGGCCATTATTGTCCGTCAACACGGAATGAATGCGTGGCGGGAAAGAGGGTGGTCCGCGCAGTAATAAGTGGTTAAGAAACGTCTCGCATTCCGATTCATTACCTCAGCGGGTTGCTGTTATGCTTCACCGTGTGGGTAGCGAGCCCCGGTCCCCCCCCCCCCCCCCCCCCCGCCCCCACCCCCCCTCTCCGGCTAGCAAACAAGCCGGAGGAGACGGATGATGTCATCGCCTCGCGGACGCCGGGGCGGACCCTCCGTCTCTCCCTCCCGCGCGCTTTTCTCTAACTTCTTGCTTTATCACCCTCGGTGGCGTTCCGTCACGTTCTCGCTCTCGTCCGCCGTGGTGGCACGCGGGCTGAATTGAATCGAATGCCTCCAATTGAATGTGCACCGCTCGACGGAGACGCGCCACGCCGGCCCCCGCTCGCTCGCCCCGCTGAAATGGTCTGGGCCCCGCGCTCGGTGCGATTTGATTCGCCGGACCAACCAGCCGAGACCGGTTTGTGATGAGGTGCCGAACTCCAGCAGGGCTGCAGAAATCACAGCCACGCTTTTCCACCTGAGCTGAGGCATCCAGCTACCACACGTAGAGAACAGGGGAGGGGGGGGCAGACAGACAGAGAGAGATGGGGAAAGAGATGGAGAAAGAGAGAGAGAGTATAAGATAAGTGTAGCAGCTGAGCGAGAGAGAGAGAGAGAGAGAGTATAAGATAAGTGTAGAGAGAGAGAGAGAGAGAGAGAGAGAGAGAGAGAGAGAGAGAGAGAGAGAGAGAGAGAGAGAGAGAGAAATGGGAGAGGGGGGAGAGGTCTCCGCACTGCAGGCAGGCAGGCCAAGAGGTTGCCAACCTAAAATCCTGTGGGTAGCGGAGCAGAGAGGAACAATCAGAGCTTACACGCACCTCTGCAGAGCGGCGTACACAGACACACCAACCCCCGCAACACAAATCCATACTGCTACACACACACACACATACACACACACAAACACACCCACACACACACACACACACACACACACACACACACACACTCTCATTAAAGAACTCCCTTGAAGAGTAATAACTTGACTAACTGGATGCTAGTCTGAACAAAAGCATGCATTGGTATTCTCTTGAGCATGTGCCATCCATATATCCACATGATAAAAGAGGTTTAAGCTTAGCTTAGCACTACATGCTGTAGTTTTCAAACCCAAGGAAGACCCTGTATATTACTCCATGGGAAGAAGAACAGCATTTACCCACCTCCCATCTCTCTCTCTCTCTCTCTCTCTCTCTCTCTCTCTCTCTCTCTCTCTCTCTCTCTCTCTCTCTCTCTCTCTCTCTCTCTCTCTCTCTCTCTCTCTCTCTCTCTCTCTCTCTCTCTCTCTCTCTCTCTCTCTCTCTCTCTCTCTCTCTCTCTCTCTCTCTCTCTCTCTCTCTCTCTCTCTCTCTCTCTCTCTCTCTCTCTCTCTCTCTGTGTGTGTGTGTGTGTGGAGGCACGAGGCACTCCGGCGCCCCGGCAAAACCCTCATTATGCTCGGGAAAATCACTCCGTGCCTCCCAGTGTCCCGGCCTCCGCACCTCCCCGCTCCGAACCTGGGGCGGAAAACAGATAACATTAGCGCCCAGGCGGCGGCGGCGGCGGCAGCCAGGTAGAAAGAGCACCTTTGAATGTCAACCGTCAAAATATCAGAGGAGACGCTCCAAATGGCACCGCCACCACCTCGCCGGCGCCGTTCGGACGGCCCCGTGCCTCGCGCGGGGAACCCATCTGATAGGCGGCGCAGGCGGGACCTGGGGAGAGGAGGCGGATTTTAATCAGGATGCCGGGGGACTGAGAAGTGAAGTTGAGGCGCGTATTCATTTACCTAATGAGGCCCGGACGGCCAAAACAAATGGGGGGGTTTCACGAGAGAGGAGAAAGAGGTGGTCGTAGGAGGTCCGCTTTTAAAATTCATGCGCTGTTTTATTTAAGCAAATAGCAGTTAGTTTGTAATTATTCTTCAGGGTGCGCATTTGAAAGAATTTTAATAATGCTCACAGCACCTTTACTTGTATTATACATGTATAATAGAGCCTTACTAGGGGCGTTTTTCTACCTTAATAGGTAATAAAAAATGCAGAAATGTAATAGATTTTATAGTCCCGGATGGGTCAAAAAGAGAATGAAACTCCCGTATGAGTTACATCAGCATGAGGGGTGAGGAGCTGAGACGAGCAACGCCGTTGTACCCAGAATCCCCTCTGATCTGAACCGGAGTAGGGACCGCGCTCGCGTCAATGAAGCACAGGAACGTTGGCCGCTGTTATTGCAGCATCCCTCCGTGTTGTTACTGCGGTTTTCTCCATGCTTGCGTCAGGTCTCGCGAACATGCTTGCCCTGGCGCCACAGGCTGTATGCGTGCGTCTATCTTCATGCGTGCTTGTTGCTGAACGCGGGACGCGCTGGCTGCGGAGTGGGCTGTGTGTGTTTGGGTGAGAAGGGAGCGTGGCCGGGTTGTAGCCCAGTGTTAAGCCGTTCCCCCTAACGAGGCCTCCGTTTACAGCTCAATGTGGCCAAGCTCCACATAACGTCTGCCTGCACCTCTCAAGCACAGTAAGGTGGTGAGGCTTTTGTAATAACCCTTGTAATGTTCGAGCGCACTTGGTTTTGTTCGTTCGGAGTGTTGCCTAGCAGACAATGATGACGTTCGCCGGTGTCATTCTCACCCAGTTGTCATCGTCGTGAATCGTTGCCAGGTTCATCATTGACGTAAACGAGATCTCCTGTTTCATCATGCAAAAACTAATTGGATAGGTGTAATGATATGTATGTTTTGTAATGTTTTATCGGATATGTGTACTGATGTGTACGTTTTGCAATACCCCCCAGAAAATGTGTGAGTGCAGGTGTGTATTTAAAGGTTTTGTGCTTGTGCTACCATCTCTAAAGTTTGGGCGAGATGCTCTTTCCTTTAAAAGCGCACGGCAAGTTCTCTCGTTCACGCCGACGCGGAGAGACGTGTCAATGGCGAGAGCAGCGAAAGGAGCGGGGAGGAGGAGGAGGAGGAGGAGGAGGAGGAGGAGAGCGTGTCTTTTCTCCCGGGGTTATGTGTGATGTCCGTAGCACCGCACGGACACTTACATAGTCGATAAACAATCTGAGGACAACAAAGGAACAATGGCCCCCATTCCATTGCCCACTGAGCAAACACGTCCCTTTAAAATGTCAAATGAAAAAAGCTGTTACGAGGCTGCAGTGTTCTATTGACTGCCGAATGGACTCATCATTTGGCCACCGTGGCCAATTTACGGCCCACTCCCATTTGGACGAACGGGGGTAAGTTACAAATGATGCGGTGGTTTGTTGGGGCCCAGGGCTGTTGTGTTAACGGGTTACACCCATCGATGTGAGGAACAAGCAGACGCTCCCAAGAACATATAACAAATACAATAAATATCACGTTTTTTCTTTTTTCTTCTGAGAAGCAAAATGCTACAGAAACATGGAGACTACATTACATTACATTACATTTCATAACATTCATTTAGCAGACGTTTTTATCCAAAGCGACTTACAAAAAAGACTAATAAGCCTGCCTTATTTTTCATAGAGGCATAATAGTAAAATCTACAGGAAAGAGAGATGCTAAGATAGAGGATAGAATACATGTTGAAGTATTGAAATGGAAAAGGAGATAGAAAGAGTGAAATACAGAGAGAGCGAGCGTGAGAGAAAGACGTGGATGGAAACAGAGAGAGAGAGAGAGAGAGAGAGAGAGAGAGAGAGAGAGAGAGAGAGAGAGAGAGAGAGACACAGAGAGGTGCTGTGGTCTTTCATATGAGCCCATGCCTTTGAAGAGAGCATGACTGTGAATTCAATCAGGTTTAATCTGCTCTCTTCTGTGGTGCTGGGCCCAGGGGACTACTCCTGTCGGATCAGGCTGGGCCCTCCTCCCTGCACAGGGTGGCCTTCTGACACCCCTCCCTCCCTCCGCCACCCCCCCCCCCCCCCACGCCTCCCTTCATCTCTGGCTCTCTTCTGACGACCCCTCTCCCTTTGCCCTCTGCCCTCTCTACCACTGCCATCTTCATCATCATCACATAGTTGGCCTTGTCGCCCGATCTCTTTGGTTATGTGTGTGTGTGTGTGTGTGTGTCTGTATGTATCTCTCTAAATAGATTTGTGATTCGTGCTTGTGTGTTATAGTATTTTTGCGTGTGTGCGTCTAGAAATATGTTCGTGACCATGCGATATTTGGAACAGGATTTTGTGTTAGTGTGTGTGTTTACATGGCTTGCTGTATTTGTGGAATAGTATTTTGTGTGTGTGTGTGTGTGTGTGTGTGTGTGTGAATGATAGCTCTGTGGGTGATGACTATCTCCCCGGTTGATCCCTCCCCTCCCTGTCTCCCATCTCCGGTGGCGTCGGCGGGGCTTGGATCAGCGTGGGGCAGGGGGCCAGCCCGGCTACTTTGTTGCTATCATCCGCCTCACCTCACCTCACACGGGAGCAATGGGCAAGGTGGCGTGAGTCACCGCCCTCTGTCAGAACCACGTCACCTCCCCCTGTCCACAACACCCCCACCCGGGTCCACCGACGGCCGCGACAAGAGCGCTGTCCAGCTCCGCGACAAGAGCGCTGTCCAGCTCCGCCTATACGTGTGTGCCCCCTCCTGCCTATCCGTCTGCGTACCTGCCCCCCCCCCCCCGGCCTATCCGTCTGCGTACCTGCCCCCCCCCCCCGCCTATCCGTCTGCGTACCTGCCCGCTTCCCGTGTGCCCCTGTGCCCCCCTGCCTATCCGTCTGCGCACCTGCCCTCCCCGCCTATCCGTCTGCGTACCTGCCCCCCCCCCCCCCGCCTATATGTCTGCCCGCACCCCGTGTGCCCCCCCCCCCGCCTATATGTCTGCGTACCTGCCCCCCCCCCACCCCGGCCTATCCGTCTGCATACCTGTCCCCCCCCAGCCTATCTGTCTGCGTACCTGCCCGCTCCCCGTGTGTACCACCCCCCCCCAGCCTATCCGTCTGCGTACCTGCCCGCTCCCCGTGTGTGCCTCCCCCCCTGCCTATCCGTCTGAGTACCTGCCCCCCCCCCCCCCCCCCCCCCCCCCCCCCCCCAAAAAAAACTATCCGGCTGCGTACCTGCCCCCTCCCCCTCCAGCCTATCCGTCTGCGTACCTTTCCCGCTCCCTGCGTGTGCCCCGGTGCTCTTCAGGCCTCAGTGGCTCTGTGATGGATCCTCGTGGGCCGGCAGGCATCTGCCTGCATTACAGCTGGGCCCGTGTAATGAACTGGACCCAGAGCCAGACACAGCCATAGTCAGATTAATGGCCACAGGTAGAGGGGGAGAGGGGGAGAAGGGGTGAAGGGGAGAGGGGGAGAGGGCCCAGATGGATCGGAGGCTGCCATCGGACGGACGTGAGAGCAGGTTGGACAGACACGGAGCCAAGGTCAGGGGTCAGCAATAGAGGAGTAAGGCTGTAACTTCATCTACAACCAGAGAGAGAGAGAGAGACTACCATCAGCGTAACACACTGAGAAATAGTGATGTTCTCGCCGCCGTTTACAGGACGAAATGCAGCCTTTTCCACGGAATAAATGGCTGCTTAAGCGATCCCCTTGGCGCGTGTGACAGGTGCATTATTTATTGGAACATCGCAGTCTGGTGTTTCGAACCCGCGGCGTACACAGCGGTCTCTAATGAGGCCGCTCCTCTTTATACGTTCCCCCGCCAGCGGAGAGCCGCGGGCCTCGGCCGCCGGCCCCAAAGTGGTCGCCGTGTGCCCGGCCACTTGTCGCGGCGCGAGCAGAACGGCCACGGAGGACGGGACCTGATCACCGGACAGGGACACTGAACAAGATCTGTAACGGTCATCACCGCTCCTCCCTCCTCCCATCACCACCTCCCTCCTCCCATCACCTCCTCCCTCCTCCCTCCTCCCATCACCTCCTCCCTCCTCCCATCACCTCCTCCCATCACCTCCACCCTCCTCCCATCACCTCCTCCCTACTCCCATCACCGCTCCTCCCTCTGCAGCGGGGGGAGGGGGGGGAGGGGGGGGGGGACTGTGGAAATGGGGCGCGGCCGGACGGGGACCCCTTTTTCCCGGAGATAATTTGCCTGAATATTCATCCAGTCAAAAAGGCGTGAAACTCCAAAACGGCGCCACTGGTTCATTGGTTGAGTCGTAATGGGGCTGAGATCTCGTGACGCTGATTTAACAGGCCGGGCGTTTGGATGTTCCCCTTACGAGAGAGCGCGCAGGGGATCTGTACACACAGACACAAACAGATGTGTCACAGTGTGCCACCGAGACACACACAAACAAACACACACCCGCACTCTCACACACAGACAGACCTCTTTCTATTTCCCCACCATTAAATGTTGTTCAGCAGCCAGCAGCTAGCAGCAGTGCTGCTCCCAGGAAGCAGGCAGGCAGGCAGGCAGGCAGGCAGGCAGGCAGGCAGGCAGGCAGGCAGGCAGGCAGGCAGGCAGGCAGGCAGGCAGGCAGGCGGTCACGTGGGAGCCTCCTTACATTAGGCAGGAAAGCAGCTGAGGCTGCTCCTCACTCCAGCATATCAGCCTGAGACAGATATCACCCGGGGAGACAGAGAGAGAGACACGTAGGGAAAAAGAGGGGGAGAGAGAGAGAGAGCGAGATGGAGATAGTGAGGGACAGGGAAGGAGTGACGGTGAGAGAGAGAAATATTCCATCATGTACCATGCAACTGCCAAGTTTGATATGAGGGTCAGAGAGAGAGAGAGAGAGAGAGGGAGAGAAATAGAAATCGTTTTTTGTATGCCTTTAGACAGGGTTAAAGTCCACATAAAGCAGCATTACACAGTGGTTGAGGTCGGACCCGGTCCACCCCCAATTTGAAACTGGCTCGAGGTGACCACAAATCTACAAAGACGCTTGACTTCCTGATGACTGGAGTAAAGCGTCCAGGTATTCTGCATGCCCGTTTGGGAATGCAAAGCTTCGACATTGGGATTTCCACGGAGTAAGCCGGGTGGAGTGGATAGCACCCCCCACTGTCTCCCCTCTCTGGCCCACTTTGCCGGAAGGTTCCGAGGCCATGGCAGCGCAATCCAGTGTGCGGCGTGTCTCTGCTCTGGGAGAAATCCGGCTTCCCACAGAGAATGGGCATTGTCCAGACACGAACAATTCATCCCAGCCGCTCTCTCCCCCATTGTTCTTCACGCAGTGTGTAATCCGTTTTAGCTAGTCAGCACGCCACTGAATAAATGGCGACCACTAACCTTTGTTCTTTCACTGCTTCTCCACAAGCTACCGACATGCATTTGGCGTGCCTGGTGTTTCGGGGAGAAAAAATAAAACAAAACGATGGTTCAAACACGAGCGCACAGCTCCATTGTGTTATCAGCCATCGACTCTGCTGACTGGATTATGGGGCTAACTCTATTACAGCTCGTGGCTGTGCCTTCGCTCGAGTCATTAATATGGACAGAAATAGCCTAACTGCGACAGGGCGCCGCTCTCATATGCACAGGGAATCATTTCACTCCATTGAGTGTAGTCAAAGCTTGCAAAAAGGTCCTTTTAATGATCACACTCTCAAAAAGCTATGAATAAGACACGCGGGGATCGATGAATTATTGACGACGCGTCAACGAGTGGAGAAACCTCTGCTGCCGCGTTGAATATGCATCTTCCAGATAGAAATATATACAGTATATATATATATATATATATATATATATATATATATATATATATATATATATATATGTGTGTTTTATTTTTTGCCGGGTTAATAGTAAATAGACTTAGCAGCTCCAAAACGGCCAAATGGCAAACATAAAAACCTTTAGACTTCTATTTTGTGTTTTGTCACACCTTTGCTATATCACGGCCTTCAGATAAAAGCGGTCCTCTGTATTCAGGCGCATTCATGAAATAGGACAGATATTCATTAGAGACCATAAATAAAAGAGCTCGCTGAACACCAGAGGACTCTGAATGTACGCTCAAAGGTGTGATTAATACAACATCACATGAATGCCTGTGTTAATACATCTAATAGAAAGAAATCTCAATTCATAGTGAAACTGCGTGCCAAGCAATTTTACACACAGACCGTGCTTGTTTACAGGCCAGGGTCACGTTAGCAGGAGTAGCTCAAACCTCGTGGTCCTCCGTTCAGCCTCTGAGGACTTTCGCCTCGTCTACGCGCCACCTACTATAAGTGCACACTCTCACATGCAAATGGAGTCGAATTGCCCAGCAAAAATGCTGTACTCTGTACTCTGCCTCAGCGTGTGTGTGTGTGTGTGTGTGTGTGTGTGTGTGCGCCCCCCTGTCTCTGAGAAAAGTGCTCTTGGCTAACTGTGCCGGAGTAGTGGCGGCGCTGCTGATTGAAGCCTGGCCTATTGTGGGTGTCTCCCTGGCAGCCGAGCCATGTGAACAAAGGCTCCACAGCCCAGCGGGGAAATCAGTCTTACTACAGGCCCGTCACAAACACTCTCCTCTCATTAACCGCTGCCTTAACACTCCTTCCACTAAATACGTGGCGCGTGTGGGTGCGGCTCCGTGTGCTCTCACACCGTTTTGAAGGTTTGTTTTATGCAACACCCCCCCCACCCCACCCGCCCGGCGCCGTGCCTCCAGGTGAGTCTCTTGGCTTGGCGGGAGCTCCGACTCGGCGTGACCTTCACGCGGGGTGACACACGGCGCCGCGCCGCCACCCCGTCACCCTGCCGGCTCCTCTCAGGGGAGCCGAGCACTCAAGTCGATTACCGTCTGACAGTGAACCCGGAACAGCCCCCGCTCCTCCGCCTCGGCTCCTTCAAGGACACGAGAAGAGAGAGGCGCGGTGGCCAGGCCCGTCCCAGCCAAGGACTGTAATTGGGGAGGCTAGGGTGGGGGGGGGGGGGGGGTTAGCTGTAGTCGGGGATAGGTCTGTGTGTAAGCAGATTACAGGCTGGCAGTGCACATCCCTCCCTCAGGGCGCCACGACATGCAGGCTACGTGGTGTGTAAAACAAGCATGTCACTCATGAATTATGCATGGGGAGAGGAAGAAGAGCCAGCCATGAAATTGGTGGGAGTCAACATGAGAAGAAATAAAAAGAGTTACAGAGAGAGAGAGAGAGAGAGAGAGAGAGAGAGAGAGAGAGAGAGAGAGAGTGTGTGAGAGAGAGAGTGTGTGAGAGAGAGAGAGAGAGAGAGAGAGAGAGAGAGCCTATGCGTCATGACAATTAAGGGGAGAACAGGTGCGTATCCAGCATCCAAGGAGCCAGGCGATTGAGAGCAGAGGAGAGTGGGATTAGTTTGGAAGCGGAGAGCCGGTGCCGCTGTCTGCCATTTTGCATTGTTCAAAGCACACTGAGGCTGTGCGGTGTGCCTCCCCTCCAGCGAACAATAGGCTCGTTTTGCACACACGCCAAAGCATTGTTCGCCCGTTCTCTCCCCAATAACACAAGAAAGGCTCCATTTTCTCCCATCCTTTGTTCTCCATTAGAAGCATGTCGTCTTCTGGCGTGGGCCATTCTTAATGGTTCCCCCTCGTGGAACGCCACAGTCCTCCTCGGTGCACGTCCGCCTGTCCCTGCCGACGTTCAGCAACGCGAGCCCGGTCCGTCCTCTGCCAACTTTTTTTAAAAGGCAACGTTGGTGTGAGGGCAACAAAGCGTTGCGTTGAAGTCGGCGGCCTGTGACAGAGCGCGATAGCGTGTGGCGCTGCGGCGAAGAAGAGAAGGGCGCCGCACGCTCAGTGGAACAGCGTGATCCGGACAACCTCAGGCCAGTCAACACAGGCGTTCAGATCTCTGCGTCTGTGGGTTCAGAGCTCCGCGCCGAGCGCGCTCGCCTCACACAGCCCCGCTTGCGCTCCTCGCTCACTTGATCTTCGTCTTTTTAAAAAGAAGACGGAGAGAGAGGCTTCTCCTCTCCGTCCGCTCCTCCGTTCGGCCTCTTTGGTGCTACGCCTCTCCTACCTACCGAAACACTTTTAGGGGGGGGGGGGGGGACCGCTGAGCTCCACTGAGGGAGTGGGGTCTGAAGTCAGGGAAATTGCTTTGAAATCCAGTGAAAAGGAGCTCATTTTGAGAGACAAAGGATAGCCATTAACACACAACAGTCAAACGTCTCGAATCCAATTTGAGTCCGTGTCCTCAGTTCGTAAAGCCTTGATAGAGAAACAAAAAGGGCACTACAGAACTCAGCTCAGGGCTCAGCTAAAGTTTTGAGAAAGGCTTTCAGGAATCCATTTTGAAAAAAGCTAATCTGTTCGGCCTGCTCAGCCCTCTATCTCTCTTATCCGCCCGCGCCTATCTCCGAATACTATTTGAGCACGGCAGAGTCGCACAATGTGACTAGTTTGGACCACTTACTTGTTTTTTTTGTCGTCAATATTTAATGTGGTTTAACAAAGACAGTCAGAAAGCCTTTGGAAAATGTCGGATTACAGCCGGACACAACTTTCTTTCTGTGAATCTGCAAAAGGGCAGGAGATAATGGTCTTCTTGCAAGTCATGAAAGGAAGACTGCAGGGTAACATGTTTGAAATAGGCCTTCTTCCATGTACTCTTCCAATAGCGGTTTGTTATTAAATATATATATTTTCCTCCGGTTGATTTAAAACTGCTACATTTACTGTCGGGCTCATGGTTCATTTTTTTTAACACTTTCAAGAGCAGACGACTGCATAATCCGAGAACAATGAGCAGTAATCAAACAAATAATGCGCCATCAAAAACTGAAAAACTAAACAGCCCAAACCCGGATGAAAAAAAGAAAAAGAAAAAACCTCACTCACTTCGAAATCAGCACGAAGAGAAACAGCCCGAGTGAGTTTGTCCAGCACCAAATGAGCCTCGCCGTGACTCTAGCAATTCAAATCACCTCTTCTGTGCCAAGTGTTGGGAGGCGGCGAAGAGAAACCCTCGTTAATGGTTTTCATTTACCCCCCAGCCAGACTAATCACACCAGCATTGGTTCCACTCGGCGCTCTGAGTGACACGTTGGAAATACCGCAGGGCCCGGCACGGTGGGTGGCAGCGGAGCGGGTCGCACCCCCACCACCGCCCCCCTCCCCATCACCAGCACCGCCAGCACCGCCAGCACCGCCAGCACCAGCAGCTACGCCCTTCTGTGCCATCGTGCCCGTCTTCAGGACATATCTCCAGGGCTCCAAGGCTGACGCGTTCAGCGGAGCGCACACTCTAAGAATAGGCGAAAGCTCGACAGGAAAACACACACACACACACACACACACACACACACACACACCCAGGAGCGTGCACGGTCACCCGAAAGAAAAAGGCGTGTACGCCATAGAACACAGCCGCAAGTCCTCACAAACGCAGCCACCCACACACACACACACAGAAGGCCGTGCAGTGCCCAATGTGCCAGGGAATACTGGAGGCTTGCTGAAGCCGAAACATTGTGATTTTGAGCCAAGACTGCGGTGCAGTGTGTGTGCGTGCGTGCGCGCGCGCGAGAGAGAGTGTGTGTGTTTGGCAGTAGCCACTGTACCAGCTCTCCGTCTGGGTAAGCTGGCTGGGGTAAGCGCCAGCACATCACAGGCTTTATGTGGTGTATCAGAGACAGTGACACGCGTACGCACAGGGAGAGCGAGCGCTCCGCTCTTTCATGTGTCCGCCTCACGCCGCGGGCACCGTTGAGATACAGCAGCGACTCGGGGGGGGGGGGGGGGGGGGGGGGGGGGGGCACTGGAGCGGTGAGTTCATCGCTCAGATCGTTTATTAGCGACGAGGGTTTGCGGGGTACCCATACACAAGATCGTTTTGGACAGTAATCTGTATTTTATCGAAACGGACACGGCTTGGAAAGTAAATAAAACTTCTGTGCGTTTGTCGCACTGCACTGCTCTATTCCAGGAGCTCCGTGGCAAGAGCAGGGCCAAAGGCCTTGGAGCGATAAAAGAAAAAAGAAAATGTCCCCAGGCTTCTCGCAATTAATCATTCAGCACCGAAGCGTCCATTTGTGGGGGCCGCGTCCATTTGCCAAACGGCCGGACGACTGAATAAGTCAACAACAACAGCGGGAGCGGCAGTGGCTTTCCCGCGCCGGCCGCCTCTCCTAACGGCCCGGGGCTGGCCTGAAACGGAGACGATTGGGATGAGGGGAGTTAAAGTGGGAGCGACAAAAGCAGGAGCGCCGAGGCTCGGCCGGCGATGAAATAATAAAAGGTGCCACATCCTTTATTTAGATTTAGAGCGTCCTGTGTTGTTGTTTTTTTTACGCCCGTTAAATCAATATTCAACCCTCGGCTGGCTCCTCTCTGGCAACTCTGCAACCCACACCGGCGCCAGCTTCAGGGGCCCCACGCTTTGTGTAATGGCTGTCATTATAGGCCTGCTTGAGCACGAGAATGAAAGTAATTTAGATCCGCCGCCGTTCTCCCCGGTCCCTCTGCGTCACACTTAGCGGCCGCTCTCAGGCCCTGGTGAAACGGGAACACCTGTACCCCTCCGGAGCACGAAGGGGCCCCCCACGACAGGGGCTCTGACACGGCGTCATCTCAGGTTGCCGTTTTCATGCCCGTGACCGAGAGACAGAGAGCGAAGTAGAGAGAGAGAGAGAGAGAGAGAGAGAGAGAGACGGAGCGAGAGAGGGAGTGAGTGGGAGACAGCGAGAGAGGGAGAGAGAGAGAGAGAGAGAGAGAGAGAGACGGAGCGAGAGAGGGAGTGAGTGGGAGACAGCGAGAGAGGGAGAGAGGGACCGCGTTGTCCTCGTTGTGAGCGGAGAAAAGCGGGTGCCCTCTGCCTGCGCGAGCGACGCTGACCCGCTGCCTGCTTCCCGCTGATTAACCGGCGCTTGGAGTGGTTGCCACGCCAACACCAACACAGACTAAAGAGGCATATGAGACTCGCGTTAAGCTTCTAAAGAAATAATGTGACAGGAGAGAGCTAATAAGTGATGACGCAAATGCTTTTTTACTCCCTGACACAGAAGAGTGTGCGTCCAGGAGAGTGTCCGGGAAACCATTAAAGGTGGGTCTAAAGTGACAGGGGTGAGATTGGTGCGCGGGGTTGAAGTGTTCTTGACACGTCACACTTATTTAAAAGGCCGTCGCGAGAACCTTTCTCGGTCAGTTCGACTCAGAAGTAAAAACGTCTGTGACATGGACTCCACTATTTTGGTGACTTCTTGCTCGTTGGGCGTAAAGTGAACTTAAAGAATATTTCACAAAGCATTTAATGTAATGGGGTTTCCAGTCTGCTTGGGACTAGAGTTTAAAGAGAGAGAGCTTGCTTCTGCATGTCTTTTTTTCTGTACCTTGTATCTTTTGTGTCTTTGTCTGCTGCAATAAAGCACTGCAAGGCCATTCCCTGACAGACATATAGAAGGAATGACAACGAGAACATGTCGTACAAAATAATCTGTTTCCTGTATTATTATTATCGGGGGGGGGGGGGGGGGGGGGGGATGTGCAAAAGGAAAGATGAACAATATCTATATCTCCTCCTGCGTGCTGTTGTTCTCTGTCTTCATCCAAACTCTCCCTCTCTCGTCTTTCAGGATGAAATACCTCGTTCAGCTGGGTTATTATCCCTGCAGGAGGGGGCGGGGACGGGGGCTACCTAAACTCCACGCCTCTCTTCCCTATCTGGGGGCGGTGGTGTCTAATCGCAGGGTTTGTGCGTGTGTGCGGATACTTTTATGTGTGTGACACACCAGTCTGAGCTTTTATGTATCGGTAAGTGTGTGTGGGTGTGCACGCATGCCTACATATCAGAATGCGAGCGCTTTTATGTGTGCGTGTGTGTGTCTGTGTGTGTGTGTGTGTGTGTGTGTGTGTGTGTGTGTGTGTGTGTGTGCGTGCGGCTGAGCACGGCGCTGCTCGGCTTGCCAATGATCTGACCTGTCAGAGTGCAGTAGCACGGGTCTCCGGGCCGTCACCATGGAGCACGGCCCCCGCCTGACGATAACAGAGAGATAGAGGGGGGAGGGTGGGAGAGAGAGAGAGAGAGAGAGGGGGGAGGGCGCGGGAGAGAGAGAGAGAGAGAGAGCACTGCAGAGAGGGCTTAAGGCATGCAGCCCGCAGGGCAGCACCACTGCAGAGGAGGACACGCTACACTGTCCATACGCTGTTTCAGGCCCAAGCTGTCACAAGCCTCACCTCTGCTCCCGCTGTTTCTGATCTCTCCCCCTCTCCCTCCCTCTCTCCCTCCCTCCCTCCCCCTCTCCCTCCCTCCCTCCCTCACGTCTTCTCCCCGGCTCTCTCGCTGTGTGTGTCGGTCTGCCTCCTTCCATTTTAAATGGTCGGCTCTCTTTTGAGGCTATTTTTATATATAGGACCATGTCGAAGGATACCACCATTTTGTCAAGGACGGAGTGAGGTGAAGGCATAAATGTCAGTGCGGTATAATGTTCCCAAACCGAATAGCAATTTTGTTCCTCCTGTTTTAAAGTCGGTCATCATAATTTCCTAAAATTCTTATTTTTCCTCAAAAAAATAGCAAGACTCAGAGGACTCATGTCCCAAAACAAGACTTGAAAAAACAAAACGTATTCATGCATTTATTACCAGTAGGCTGGACTGCTGTAATGGTCTTCTCTCAGGTATTCCTAAAAAAACGCTTAACCACCCTGTTCAGAATGCTGCTGCTAGACTGCTAGACATAGCCCAAAGATTATGAACATATTAAGCCAATTCTCAAATCACTACACTGGCTCCCTGTGTGCCAGATAATTGATTTTAAAATACTGTTACTCACCTACAAATCACAAAGTAATTTGGGGCCAAAATAAATTACCGACCTTCTATTACAGTATAAACCCTCCAGACCCCTCAGGTCATCTGGAACAGGTCTCATAACCGTTCCCAGAGTTAACACCAAAAAAGGTGAAGCAGCGTTTAGCTACTGCAAGTCACAAAAAGCTGGAACCATTCCGGACGATCTGAAACTCCCTCCAAACCTGACTGCTTTTAAATCCAGATTAAAAACGTATTCTTAGAAATTTTATTTCTTATTAAAGATTATTAACGATTTATTAAAGACGATTTATTTACGCTCGTGTGTTTCTGCTTGCCTTGTGTAAAGCACATTGAATTGCCTTTGTGCTTATTATTAAAAATACTAATAATAATAACTTAAGAGTGCCTTTCTAAAAACCAAAGGACACTTCACAAATACAGAAAGCATTGAAAAATATAAAAACAAAGAAGGAAGAGACAATACATTTGAAATGTGCTGTCCAAATACATTTGATTTGTCTTGGTTTAGTAGCATGGCAGTTGCTCCACTGCCCACACTAAGCCCAAACTCAAAAAGTAAAGTTAAAATAAATTACAATTTGAAAGTGCAATGACAACCAAAACACAAATCCTCTCCTTCATGGGCCAGTACTGATGCTTTCACATTTGTTCATAAAATCATCTTGTGGATCAATGAAAAGGTCAACCTATGCCCCAGGAAGGAATGCTGTGTTTTTCTAACACGTCAGTCCAACACGAGTGTCTAATGATAATGGATCGCGTTCTATGAAAAGGCCAACCAGTACTGTGCAACCACAGCCTGTTTTCAAGAAAACCATGTTTAATATTAAAGGCTGAAAAACAACCAGCCTCCCCCGGATTGATTGTGCTAAATCAACTGAAATCATTTCGAATTGTGAGTCCAGATCTTTTGTGTCTTTTCAAATTGGACGTCTCACGTGATACGTCTAAGCCTTTTACATGTCTTCTTTTTTTTAAATGGCCGCCATGCCAAGGTGAGTCCGGCTGCTGTCAGTGGAAGGGGTGATATTCATGGCCTATTTTCACTAACTGACCTGGAGCCCGTCTTTTTACCTGACGGAGTCCAAGTATGAATAGAACATGAACTCCTTTCTCTCTCTCCTCTCCTCCCCTCCCTCCTGCTGATACGTTGTGTGACGGCTTAAGACTGTTTGCCGTCCACCCGCCTCGGCCCTACAGCTTCCCATTCAAACGGCCCACAGTTCACCCAATCTCTCACTGCCCTTTCCTCTGGCCAGAGCTGCTCTGATAGGAGGGAGAGAGAAAAGGAGGGGGGGGTAGAAAGACAGAACACCGGCAGGGATAAAATAGAGAGAGATAAGGAGAGAGAGGGAGGGAGACAGAGAGAGAGAAGGAGCGATGCGAATGTTACGGTGCATGGTAGCTGTTCTGTATTCTGTCTTTCTTAAGACGTCGATATCTTCAGCCAACGGGTCCTGACCATGTTTACGAGCCAGACCCTCCACCAACAACATCTTGAAAGGTTGAAAAGGAACACGGCAGTCGATATCGAAAGTAAACGTTGGATACATTTTGCTGGGGCCAAAAAAAAAAAAAATGAGCAGCTGTTTGCCACGCGCACAACATTATATTACTAGGGCGCCCTTGCGTCTTTTATCTGGCTGACCTTGATGTCTATAACTACATGGGAGAAGATTTTAACTTTGCATTATCAGAATCTTGCTTACCGCACAGTATCTAGCAAAGGACTGCCATCTAAGCTGGGCTGGGCCTATAGGCTCCTTCAGGGCGAGGTGCTGCCTCAGCACTGCCCGAGAGCACCTGATTTGGTTCACTGCCAGTTTGATGTGGGGATGTTTTGGTGCTGTCAAAGCTCCAAGGGCCTGGGGCCACAGTAAATACCTGCTCGGTCTCCTCTCCACATCTGCAATTACTATTAGATTCCCAACCTTCAAAAGGGATTTGGGATTCAATTTAACCCCATCACAAATTGTCATTACCCCGTTCCCCTTCGCTCTGGTTGGTGATTGTGTCCTCTTGTGTAAGTCCGTGTGTGTGTGTGTGTGTGTGTGCGTGCGTGCGTGCGTGTGTGTGTCAGCGTGCCCGGGCTACGGGTACAACGTGCGCATCTCCTTTCACTCGCTGGTCCTGAAAGGCCTTCCGAGTTGGTGATTGACGCAGCAGGAGGGCGGGGGCGGGACGGGGAGGAGGACATTATGGGATGTTCGGTAACCGTGGGCCTCAGATGTCCTCTGAGGAACCAATTACAGGTCTGGGAGGAGAGAGGGGCCAGATCAGCGGCTCCCTAACTTCCTCCTCCTTCCTCCCCCGGCCAAGTGGCTCTTCACCTGCTGGGTCTCTCTGTCTCCCACTGTATCCTCGTCTGTCTGTCCCCCCCCCCCCCCCCCCCCCCCCCAGTGTGTGGGGCGTGCGGGCCGTTGTGTTTTGGTGGATAGGGGAGCAGTGTGTCATTAGAGTCTCACCCTCGGCTGACCTTGATCAGCCCCCGGGGCTGCAGCTCCGCGCGCGGGGGTGGACAGCCTGTCCCCCCGTCCCCGTCCCCCCAGCACGGACACTCCTCCCTGGGAAGGACGTGTGACTTGGAAGCGGCGGTCACACACCACTGCGCCGGGAAGAGTTTTTTTTGTTTTTCTTTGTCACCGTGCCTGACTGTCCAGTTCACTTTTTGACAACCCTCGGAGGGAGAGCCAGGGGAGGAACAGATTTTCAGCAGGGGGAGAAAGGGGGCAGGCAGGGAGGGGGAGGGGGGGGGGGGTGTCAGTGGCGGCTGGCGTTTTCCCAAAGAGGGTGTCACAGGCTCGGACAGACGGCTCCTTAACAAGTGGCCGGCCCCTCTTGAACCCCGGCGACGACTCGCAGCAGACCAGCAGACGGTCCGTCGGCCCCGGGAGCAGGTGGCTGGGTGGGGAGGGACGACCCTGGCCTGGGGCCCTGACACCTGGGACGGAGGGGGGCTGCGGAGAACACCTTGAGAACCCGGCTGCTGCTGCTGCTGCTGCTGACTCTGGTTGCTCCACGGCGGCACAGAGGCCATAGATGTCTGGGGGCAACGTCAAGGTCCAGCATGTTGATCAGCAATGTGCCGGTGGAAAAAAGGCTGCTCATTAACATTCACAGCGAGTTCCAGACCCAATGTTACGCTGTTTCTGACATGCAATGGGTGAGCGTTGTTGCTCGGCGGAGAATATTAACAGATCTATAGACACTCTGACACTTGTTATTATGTGAATTCTGCTCTACGTTTTGCAATCGTCTTCATTTTGGAAGATTTTTCAAAATGGCTATAAAGTGTCTTTTATTGTGCCATGCAATTTGCTGGATTTGCTCGATGGATTTGTCGGAGTGGTTTTTAATGTATGCAGACACAGGCCTCTCAACACACCAGCTCACATAAGCACAGGTCGTCGCCTGTCTATGCATTTATGCATAACAAAAACATTTCTGTTAAAGAAAGTGCTTCATTCTGAGGAATGCATGCATTTTAAAAACGAATTGGTGATAATACCTTTGTTGATTACCAGTGAGTTGTGTAATTAAACTTAAATGGAAAATTAATGTTTTTGATGAGAAAACCACAGCCAAAAACACAGCTAATCAATCGTTTCAGAACGCGAGCGCTAACCTCTAGCTGGACCACTGCACACAACGATTTCGCTACAGTTCGTCGTCATTCCCAGAGATTGATTTCCCGCGGTTAGATTTTTCGACGCCCCGCGGATCGTCTGCAAATGGCAACCCCCTCGGCCGTGCCATGCGCCGCGGGATAAACCGCTCCACCTGTTTAAGCACCTGCAAGACAGTATCTACATATGAAACCCTCTGGGATCGATACGCCGGCACAGAGGGCCTGTCAGGAAGGGAAATCGATGGCTGGAAAAAACATTCCTTAGCGGGTTGGAGCCGGGCAGAGCGGGGAGGACGAGGAGCCTACGGCGGGCGAGAGAAGGGCCGCGCGCTCCTCCCGTGTTTGGGCCAGGGGGACACTCAAAGCGTCCCGCTCCAACGCAGCGGACGACAGGAAAGGCAGGACAGGAGTGCTACCTTTATCGACCGAGGAAGAGCGGAGGACGAGGATGTCGGTGCCGCTAAAAGGGCCGGTGGAGTGGCGAGGGCAAACCGAGCCGGGCCCTTTTCACTCCCTCACATCAAATATTCAACGGGGTGTTGTTTTGTTTTTCTTTTTTCCCCGCCCGTCTCTTTTTTTTCCCCCCAACGAGAGCGGTTTGCGGCTCAGCACGACACTGCCGCTCCACCAAAGAGAACGGGCAGAGGCACGGAGGAACGGAAGGGATGGAGGGATGAGGGGGGTGAAAGGTGGAGGGGCTGGCGCTCTGGCCAGGGGGAATAATAGTCAGCAACCTGCTGCCTTTTCAGAGTAAATAACGTCGGGTGGGTGTTTTGTGTCGTGATAAGTATGGTCATTGGGAATGGGTCTGTTTTGCTTGGCGCCCAAATAGAGTAGTCGAGAGTGTTCTTTCACATGGCAATTGCGCCGACACCAAAATGTAAATGCAAAGTGATAATTGACAAGAACAAAATAGATGCTTGATCCCTCTTTTCACTCCCATTCTCTGCCGATCCCTCGTTCTTTCCCCACCCTGCCATGCTGTCTTTCTTCTTGTCTCCTGATAGCAATCAATAGTTATTATCTGCCGAGTGCGGAGACAGAGGCGGCGCGGGGCCTCCATTCCCAGTCGATGGCACTTTTTCATTATGGCTGACACCAGCCTAAACAAAGCAGGCCTATTTCCCTGCCAGCAGACAAACACGCTCTCTATAATGGCCCCAGATAAAAGGGAAGCAAGAGGGGAAAATTGAGTTTCACGTTACGGGAGAATCAGTAACTCGGGACGACTTCTTCTCAATACCCACCCCCCCCCCCCCCCCCCCCCCTCGTGGAGTGACAGGGTCGGGGCTTCGACTTCGTAATTTCATAACGCCATCTGTCCGTTCTGCGCCGGTCACCCGTCGCCTCATCCGTCCCAGTGTTCAGCCCATTCATTCCTCATCCCTTCCAGAGGTCCAGCCGTTCAGCCGTCCATCCACGCTGCCACCTGTCAATGTGTGGACGGGTGGGTGTGGAGGGGGGGCTAGACGGAGGGACGGAGGGGGGGGGGGGGTAGAGTCGGTTGTTTTTCCTTGACGCGGTTGTTGTTTCATAAAATAAATAAATGATGTTGGCGCAGTGGAGTGGAAAGTGTAACGAATGGCAGGGGGAGAAAAGGCAATTTAGGGAGAAGTGCAGGAGCTGGCACAGGAATGGAATGGGTTTTTACTGTGAAGTATAACCAACGCATTACGAAACGCATTACCCGGGCTTTATTGAAAGAGCCTAGCAGCCCCCCCCCCCCCGCTCCCACCAAAAACAAACAGGGGCGGCATCATCTCGGCCTACATGCTTTGGCACTCAAAGTCAACTCCAGAAAGGGAGAAGGGGGCTTCACCGCTGTAGATGGAAGAGCCCTGGCGGGGGGAGTTAGGGCGCACCGAGGGGGCGGTTGTTTTCCAATCCCACGGCGGGCTCGGCTTTGGAGATGGGGTCGTGGACGTACTGGGTCGGGGGTCACGGCCGAGCTAGACCGCGCCGTAAACACGGGATCAGGCCGGTCAGTGGTCCGTCTAGGCTGCATTACCCCCCAGCCCGCTTATCACCGCTTACTTTGTCCGCCTCAAAGCCCGGAGTAAACAACCAGCGCTGCAACAGTTAGCCCACAGAGAGCTAGCAACGGATTGGAACAAAACTAACAAAGGAAGACAACTGCTAAAACTCAATTAATAAATGCTAAACACTGACGATATCAATAAAAATAAAACAATTATAACGCGACTACTTTCTCGTCACATACATTGAAATCGTTTAGCTGTTAGCCGCAGCACGGTTTCATCCGTTGTGGAACCGGTGGGCTCTACAATGAACCATCTGCCATGCCATTTCTCCCTGCCTAGTGGCAGGGCTCCGTGGGTCCCTCATCTCTAAGCCCTGGCTGTACTGGTACCTCCACACACGGTCCAGGAACCCGCCAGGCTTACCTTGATACCACCACCATGGGGACCCCTGACCCGGGCTCACTGGACTTCAGGGCTTGCCTCGGCTTGCTGGTCGGGTTGGTCTGGAACTAGAGCGGTTATCCCCTCTGGTCCCCAATCAGTGTCTCACCACTTCTCATGACACACAAACACACATGTATTAATACGTACAAATACACACATAAATACACACATAAATACACACATAAATACACAAACACACATATATTAATGCATACAAATACACATACACACACAGATAAATACACACACACACACACACACACACATAAACACACACCCACGCACAGCACACCAAGGTCATACTACTAGGAGCGACGGAGTCTGGCGTGCCCCAGCCACCAGCTCCCATCTTCTATCTCACTGTGCTTCCTCTGGAGGCTCTGACATCTGCTGGAGCCAGATATTCTCTCTGCCCGTGTGCGTGTGTGAGAGAGAAAAGAGCATTTTGTTTGTGTGCGTCTAAAAGAGAGAGAAAGAGAGACCTCCCTGGATGCAATTTCAGGGTTACATAAACAAAGTCTAACAGTGCCTGCTGTGATGCCCGACAGACCAGCGTTGCTGTCGCGCAGATAGGGCTCCCCACCTTCCCTGTGAGTTCTGCTAATCCACTAGGAGCTCTGCGGCAACAGCCTTTGCTCCTGGCCCGCCCTCTCTTTTTTTAAAACACACACACACACACCGAACCGCCCTTTCATCTGTCACTTTGAGTTCGACGGGCTCAATTCGGTTCCACGGGCATTATCGCATTTGAAATCTTGCGTTTCTCGCATCAGAGGACCGCTTGTCATTGGAAGAAAAAAGGGGGGATTCAAGGTTATCGACGAGCCCATAATCTGCGCTGTCAGAAAGCAAGTCGTACGCGTCGGTGGCAAAAAACAAAAAAAAAGAGCCATTGTGACTTAGACACGATTCAGTGCCAGTGGCTTAAAAAAGCAACTTGTCGATTTGCTGTGGGATTTGACTTGTTAGGATTAAGAAAGACACACTTCCTCCTTAATTTCCCGTGTCCACTGATGCCTGTGCTTTCCATACATGTTCAGAAATTCATTGACTCATTTCCTATTGGCGCACACCTAATTCTTGAGAAAAAACGGATTGATTTCAAACAAATGGCGCCGGGTGACTTCAGAGCTGCGCAGTCCTGCGGTGCCACATCAGTTCCGCGTCAGCAACCCAGGGCAGTCGCCGTTTCACCTGACGGAACAACGCAATCAGCCCTACACCCTACAACGGCCATTACGGTCCGTTCCGTTCGTTTTAACGCGACCATTGTTGCGACACATTGTGTCTCCGGTTCTCGCCGCGGTTCGATTGGCTCAAGGAATGGCTCAGTGGAACCGAACGGCGGCAGCCCTCGTTTGATTCGCCCGCAGGTGTGGCACTCAGCGTGGCCGGCGGAATGAAGATATCACGTCGGACGGGAGTCCGGCCGGTAATTTTCTCTTTTTATAATGTTACAGCATGGTAGTGTGGGCCCTTTGTGGAAGTACATTATGAAGAGGATAATGTGGCCTTCAAAGAGAAATGTCCCGCTGTCCAAGGGGAGTGAGTGACAGACACTTTGCCACTATCACATTAGCACCTGGAGCCAGAAAAAAATCCCCCCCTTCAATGTAGTAATAACAGGGTTAGAGTAAGCCAGTACTCAGTCACACGTGCTCAAAAGCACAGCTTAGTAGGTGGAACCAACTGGATTGCTGATAAGACTCTGATGGCAACATTATTTATGATATTAGCTGTCCAATCCCGATGTGACCGTGACACGACAGTAACCCTGGCAACGCACCATATATCCCTCCGTATTTGCTGGCTTGCTATGACAACAACTAATCCTTTTTTTTTAGGGGGGTGGGGTCAGGTTGCTTTACAATCTCTTGGGAGCACGGAGGAGTCGCTACATAAAGTACCTCACTTGTCGCTCAATGAAAGACAATATTACAGCGGTGCGTGTGAGTGCGGTTGCATGAGTTCCTGTCTTCTGGCCGGCATTCACTCATTGCCCTGGCAAGACAATATAGAGCCCCCCCTGAACCCCCGTGACTCCCCACTGTCACAATAAGTCTATGTTATCTGTCTATGTTATGAGTCCCGGGCATCGCATGTATATTGCAGTCGTTTAGTCTTCGTCTTCTGTATGTTTCTCCGTGTGTTCTGGGTGTGTGTGTGTGTGTGTGTGCTTGTGCAAGGGACTGTGTCTGTTCTTTTGTAAGTGTGGCCGTGTGTGTGCTTTTTCCCCCCTTTGTGTTTTGTGTTTACCCCGAGCAGCGATATCCTTCAGGAGCTAGCAGATACAGCCCTAATCTCAGCGTGCACAAATATGTAATGTAATGATAATGTGAGATTAGCTGCTAGGCCTGTGTTTGCTGACTAGCGTGAGAGAGGGAGACGGAGAGTGCGATAGAGGAAGATAGAGGGCGAGAGAGAAAGAGGGGGAAGACCAGAGCATCTGTGAAGAGTAATAAAGGCGGAGCCCTATCAGCTGTTTCATCATGGAGATAAGTGGGCTATGGAGCGCTCCGTATATATATTACAAATTAAACAGGAGGCAGCGTCAGCGATGGGACCCTCCAGAGGATTGGACCCTCCACACACACACACACGCACACGCACACGCACACGCGCACACACACACACACACATCCAGTGGAAAGCCATAGGGTGACTGTTGCTGTTTGTTGTGCTGCTGTTGTGGGATCTCGCTAACGTTCGCCGCGTTCTGTGGGTGGATTTGGTTTAGCTCCACCGAAGGCGAATGCCATCAAAGGGAATAAAGTCACATGGATATTGACTTTGAATGATGCCATGGGTCTAGTACGAGAGTAGTTAATCAAAATTCAGTTTGTGTTGTCTACATACTCCTTTGAAAACAGGATTTATTGGCAGGCGTTTATGCTAAAGCCATCGGGGCTAAGGTAACTTACAGAGTGTTTGTGACAAGACATTGACTCAGCAAGAGGCTAATTTCTATAGCGGAGAACCAATACATATTCAGCATTTCAGCCAGTCCCTTTTGATTATCTGACACACAAAGGCAAGTCTTGTGGACTGCCTTACCATTCCTTTGAAGAGAAAGTTGTTGGCGCTTCGTCCGTACTGTAATTTTTCTTCTCTCCCGCTTCCCCGTCACAAAGAGGCGGAACACTGATCACTGAATGCCAAAAGCCGGAGTTTTATAACGCGCGTCCTTACCAGCCATTGACTATCCTTCAGGCAGATTTGACGCAACGTCTTTTAAAGGTACGCCGGGCGAACGGGAATAAAAAGGAGACGAAAGATCAATGCTTTTACATCGCGGGCGGACGGCTGTCAGAGCGGGGGCCCCTGCCCGGGACGAGGTGAAGGGGAGCTGGCCCTGCGGCGCTCAGATGTAACGAGGTCTCTGAGGTAGGACGGCCATTACAGGTGGCAGGGGGGGCATTCACGGAGGTCTGCCTCCAAAGTTTGGTTCTGCCCCGGACCGCTCGACGGAGGGAAAGTGTTAGCGCCCGCCGTCAGGGTTATGCGGCGTCAATAATGCACGATGCAAGAGATGACCATCAGAAAGCAAAGCTTACCCAGAGCTCCACACCGGTGTTGCGCTAATTATTTTTCACACCACAGTCTCCTATGGTTTTCTCATGACTCACGAAAGAGTGAAAGTATGGATATATTGGCAATGTGGCAGGCATTGACACATCCTCACAGTGATGCACACAGGTCTCAAAGACAAATCGGACGGTCACCTTCCTTCTCAGCGGGAGGCTTTTCCACACTCCGGGCGGACATATTGGCATTCCGAGAGCAGAGCCGAGCCGAGCCGAGCCGAGCAGGGCCAGAGAGTCGGAAGGGGTCAGGAAACATGAGAGGCCGGCCGTACACATGGACAGGAAATGATTTGCTGGAAAGTGTAAACAACAATGGAGATTAAATTGGCCATGTAAATAATTGATGACTCGCAGTCGGCGGGCTTACATGAGGCTAACAGGCTCTTTCAAGTCCAAAAGAGATGTACAGATATACTGTGGGAAAATGGTCATAAATCTTCACCAGCGATTGGATTCTTTATGACCTTCATTGTGCGCAGGAAAAAAAAAAAACAACAGTGCATAATAGGCTCCAGACATTAGCATAAAGTCAATACAAAAGAGGCCAACTGTTATAAATCTCCTCCAAATGAGAAGTCTAAAACAAAAGGGAGACGCCGCAGGAACGGAAAATTCCATTCGTCCGATATGGTATATTTTAATCAACTTACTATCCGTACCAGTTAGCACATCAAACACAGCAGACAGGTAAGGTGTATTACATAGCGGTGTGGGTCACCCTTGTTATGGCGCGCCCTGAAAGTTAAACTTCCCGTCACAGAATTGAAGAAGGCACACCAGCATACGAATCATTCGGCTGGCAGTAATTATTCACCGCGAGCACTTAAAAGGGCTGCTGTCTGTTTGGGCTGATAGGTGGCTGCCTCATTTAGCCCGGCAAGCAGGCAGGGCCATGTAAACACAGCTGATTTAGCTAGCAGTGGATGTCGCCCCTCTGATTCTTGTGAGCCCAGGAATTAATGTCCTCCTTCACAATGACAACAACAACATAAACTGGGACTGAATCAGCCCAGAATTGCCTGCTTGCCTGCCTGCCTGCTCGCCTGCCTGCCTGCTCGCCTGCCTGCCTGCCTGCCTGCTTGCCTACCTGCCTGCCTGCTCGCCTGCCTGCCTGCCTGCTCGCCAGCCTGCCTGCCTGCCTGCTCGCCTGCCTGCCTGCTCGCCTGCCTGCCTGCCTGCCTGCGTGCTCGCCTGCCTGCTGCAGCAATCCCATTACAGCCGCTTTCATTTCCAATTTTAATGCCGAAAAATGTTTCCTCGCCTCTCATGCGTTTCCAGAGTCATTTCCACTGATGTCTATCCCACTTAAACGCCTCGTGCAACTCTAACTCTAAACTCTGAAAGTTTCAAACCCCCAGTGTAAAAACATTGCCAACAATGGAGCTTCTAAGTGACGGAGTGCAGGGTTTAAATTGGCAGCCTGGAGAAGGCAGGTGGGTGGTCCTGCCTTGGCTGCGGTGTATTTGCATTCATCCCACTTTATTTAAAAGGAGACGGAGGGGAAGAGAGAAAAAGAGGGTGAAAGAAAAAGGCGGGAGGGTAGAAGGGGGTAAGGGAAGAAAAAAGAAAAATGAAAGACTAATCAATTAGGCTTTCAAGGACTCGGCGCTGCTCTCCCACCCTAATCAGATACAGCTCTGATTTTCCCCCGGCCGAAAAGACACACACACACACACACACACACACACACACACACACACACACACCCTGGCAGCTCTAATGAGCAGAGAACAGCGTCAATGTCAGCCCACCTCACACCGTACACAGAGAACGCCGGCTCGCACGCCGCTGCAAGCCGCAGTTTCCGAGGATCCAATCGGCTTTCCAGGAGCCTATTTCTGCATGCCTCCCATCGGAGCCGAGGGGGTAGTTAGGGCGGCAATTGAAGGGGCCAGGCGCGCTCCCCTCTCGTGTAATGATCCAACAGCTGTGTCCTTCATGGGCGGCGTTCCAATGACCTGGCGGGGGCAAAACGCTGCCGCTTCCCGGGTATTAACAGGCAGACACACATCTCTTCAGGGAGGAGGAGGAGGAGAGGAACGAGAGGAGGAACGGGGAGCGCGGGGCTGAGTGGCCCTGAGACACTGTGATTTGTCTGGAGGGGGCTGGAGCCTGGAGAGTGGAGCAGGACCATCGCCGGGGGCCGGGGCGGGGGCCAGTGTGTAGACTAACAGCACATGATGAGGATGCGGCGCGATCGGAGCCGGGGGGGGTTAGGTCACCGGGGGTCGTGGTGGCTATAAGTGCAGGTAAACACCACTCTGTGCGTGCAGACACTACACCCGGGGGGGGGGGGGGAGGGGGGTTCAGCTCCTTCTCTGTTTTCCCGGGGTCGTCTGGCGAGGCGCCGCCCGACGGCACGACGCCGGATTGCAGGGCGTGGCGAATGGTTTCCGAACGGTCCCCCCAAAAAAAAGCAATCAGCGCGTGGCGGTGGCGGCGGCGGCGAAAGACTTGGGGAACATTGCTCCGTCTTCTCCTCCTCCTGGTCCCCGATTCTCCATTAGGCTTCTCCACAGGACTCGGGAGAGAGCAAGTGACTTCCACGCCGCCTTGGAACGCCGCTGCCCGGCACAGGGGTGCGCTGGGACGTCCGCTTCGCCGTTCCGTTGGCCATACTGTGAATGTAATTAAATCCGCGAGCTGCCAGTGTTTACTGGCAGGGAGAGAGGGGGCCTTGCGCTGCTCCTCAGACACCCGTCCATCTGTCTGATTGGATTGAGGTCCCAGGCAACGTTGGAGGCGACACGGGCAGCCCAGACTGGGCTCCTCCCAACACAGGCCAGGCCCTGAAAGACACCTCTTTAGAGCCAAAGCAACTCAACAACCAGCTCTGATAAGACCATGTCTCTGTGTATTGGTGTGTGTGTGTGTGTGTGTGTGTGCGTGCGCGCGTGCGTGCGTGTGTGTGTGTGTGTCTGAGTGAGATAAGAAGCCAGCTCGAAGGTTAGGCCTTGGGGTCCCATGTACAGACGCTGTCGCCTGTACACAAAATGGTTAGTGTCTTGGCTGGGATGATTCCTTCTGATATGAGAGAAACAGTTCCAACAGCTGCACTGACACACGCCAGGGCTGTAATGGAGGGGGAAATAATAACAGACCTGGGAGAGAGAGAGAGAGAGAGACAGAGAGAGAGAGGGAGAGAGAGAGAGAGAGAAATACAGAGAGAGAAAGAGAGAGAGGGAGAGACGGAGAGAGAGAGACAGACAGAGCGAGACATTCAGAGAGAGAGAGAGAGAGAGAGAGAGAGTACACAGAGAGAGAGAAACAGACAGAGAGAGAGAGAGAGAGAAAGAGTTTTAGGGTTGAGGGATAGCTGATGAAGGGCTGGCTGCTAACCCTGTTAAGTTTACCTAGACAGCAGGGCTGGTGGTGAGCAGAGAGCCTTGGAGACACACTCTAAAGAGGGTATGTTCCAGCTGGCTCCTTAGAGGGAAGGTGCTGCTGGGGCTCTGTAATTGCTCTCTCTCTCTCTCTGTCTCTCTCTCCCTCTCTCGCTCTCTCTCTCTCTCTCTCTCTCGCTCTCTCTCTCTCTCCCTATCTCTGTTGGACTCTCGTTCTTTTTTACACTCTTTCTTTTACACTCTCTCCCTCTCTCCTTCTGTCTCCCCCTCCTTCTCTTCCGCGGGCCACACTGAGTGGCTGTTTCAATCACAGCCATGTCTGTAGGTATAAGCCCGGACACTCTCAGGCTGGGAAAAACCCAAACAAAAGATCTGTTTCATTTCACCTTATAAAAACCCAAACAAATGATCTAGGAAATTTCCACCCCTTCTCATAACATTTGCTATTGTCTTACATGCTATTACAGTGGGCTGTATGTTCATACGCCAAAAGCAATGGTTTATGTTGAAAAACAATCCGATGGAATGTCTGAATATCTGTCTTACTGTAATAGGAATCATATTTGTCTTCATTTCCCAGCCAAATAATGACACATAATCTCTGTTATTCCTTTATCTGCGTATAATACGCCATTTCTTCTTCCTCCTTGGACAGTTGTCTTCCGGAAAAGTATAGAGCAGATTCAAACGCAGTGTGGCCTCCATCAGCCCAGCACGCAGTCACACTTATTCCCTCCATTTTGCCTCCCCGGCTCTTACACCTGGGAGAGAGGTAGGAAGGGGGCTCGCAGGGGAGGGAAGGGGGAGAGGGGGACCCCCATGGATCGTGGCAGTTATGGCATATTGTTTGTTGGCGATGGTGGAGGTGGGGGCCAGCCTTTTTGGATGGAGACCCAGGCTGGGTGGGAAAGCAAGACCGTGACGGCCGCGATTAGGGACATATGATGCGGATGCCGTTGCGGGGACCACTGGGGGGGGGGGGGGGGTGCTGGGACGGAGGGGCGGGTGGATGGGGGGCCCCCCCCTGTGGAGCTCCTGATCGGAGGTGCGGCCAGGTAATGCACGGCACAAGGGCTGGATAAGGACACCACTGTGCGCGCCGAGCCCAATGGCTTCCCGGGAAACAGCAGCCAGGAGCCTTACTTGAGTGCGGCAACGTGCGTGTGGAGACGGAGGAGGGAGCAAGCTGTGTTTGAAACATTGCCCTGCTGGTCATGTGTTTTTCTGTTCCTCCGTTTCTGCCCCCCCCTCCCCTAAACACTCCTTTGCTCTGCTCGCACGCACACTCACTATCATAACACAATCATTTTTTCTCTCTCTCTCCCTGTCCCTCTCTTCCGAGAGGTG
>JAPMUY010007161.1:0-17500 GCA_026901105.3 Galaxias olidus
GAGAGGTAGAGGGAGGGAAGGAGGGATGGAGAGAGGTAGAGGGATGAGAGACGGAGAAAGGGAAGGAGGGATGGAGACCTAGAAGTAGGGAAAGAGGGATGTAGAGGTAGAGGGAGAAGCGCAGAAAGGAGGGAGGGAGGAGAAAAGGAGACAGTAATGGATCTTTTTCACGCTAGCAGCGCTGAATATGAATGAGAGCAGAATGAATTTAAATCTCATTAGGAGCCTGTCCTCTAATACCTTATCGGCTCTGCATGAAGACAGCAGACGAGAGGGTTGGGCAGTGTCCGAGTGTGTGTGTGTGTGTGCGTGAGTGTGTGTGTATGTGTGTGTGTGTGTGTGAGAGAGAGAGAGTGTGTGTGTATCTGTGTGTGTCTTAGAGAGAGTGAGTGTGTGTGTGTGTGTGTATGTCTGTGTGTGTGTGTGAGTGTGTGTGTGTGTGTGTGTGTGTGTGTGTGTGTGTGTGTGCCCTCTAAGGGGATAGACGGCTGGTTGGAAGGGGAGCCATGCGTCAGGCTGGTCTGGTGACTTTAACCCGGCGGAGGGGTTCTGAGGCTGGGGTGGGTCAGGGGTCAAGGGTCAGGGGTCGTGAGGAGCTCTGTCAGACTAGCAGGCCTGGAGCTGTTCCTCTAGGATCCGCCATGGTAACCAGGGAACGTTAGGGGACTGCCAACAAGATGGAGGAAGATGTGTGGCTGGCTACACACACACACACACACACACACACGCACGCACGCACGCACGCACGCATGCACACACACACTCAAACAGACACACTCAAACAGACACACTCAGACACAAATCAATAGCTGCAGTTATCCTTTCATTTTGACACGAACAAAATGGTCTTAACCATTCTCAATCATGAGCACACACACACACACACACACACACACACACACACACACACACACACACACACACACACACACACACACACACACACACACACACACACACACACACTTGGATACAGTGGGCTGGCTGCAGGTTTTGGGCAGTAGTTACTGGGGTGCACTCTCTCCCTCCAAACGGCCATGGGACCGGCGCGTTGCCATGGAAACACAAAAAACCTGCAGATGAAGAGTGATTAAATTCTCCTCCAAGACCTTTGGATGGCCATTGTTTCTCTCTGTTCTAGTTCGCTTTCAACACGGAGACAGAGAGGAAAGAGAGAGAGAGCGAGAGAGAGAGGAGAAAGAGAGAGCGAGCAAGAGAGAGACAGAGAGAGAAAGAAAGAGAGAGAAACAAAGAGAGAGAAAGAAAAAGAAATATAGCTAGACAGAGCACCTAAGTGTGAGAGGGAAGAGAGAAGAAAAGGAAGAAAAAGAGAGTGAAGAAAGAAAGAAAGAGGGCCATTTTCTTTCACACTGCTCCAAAGAGCTCCTAAATATCTGCCATTCCAAGCTGCTTCATTTCCTACATCAATATTTGTTATTTGACAAAGCATGGCCAAGCGATCTGTGAGCAGAGAGAGAGAGGAGCTAGTTCCCCGTGTGGCGACGTCTCATTCTGAGCCTTTATCTCGTCTTCATCGCCTCTTCATCCTGCGTAAAGAACGCCTCAGAAAAGGCTGGTAGAAAACAACACCTTTTGGCTCAGCTAGCCCCGCTGGAAGTTTGTCTTTGAAAAAAGAAAGTATAAACAAAAACCACGGGAACACACACACACACACACACACACACACACACACACACACACACACACACACACACTCACAGAACTTAGATTAGACGTCTGCATACGCGCTTGCATGCTTGTGTGTGTAACAGAGAGAAAAGAAAGAGCCAGCAAAGCCCTGAGGGACTACGAGAATTGAAAACTCCATCTTGTCTGTTTCAACAACTCCGAAGGCGTTTCGCTCACACACACACACAGACACACACACACCCACACACACACCGACACCCACACACACCGACACCCACACACACCGATCTAGTCTCTCTCTCTCTCTCTTTCAAACACACACAGAGTTAAAGTCTCTCTCTCAAACGCACATTAAAGGCGCTTAGTTGAAAAGCACCAGCCAAGCAGGGAAATAGTTTGGCCGCACATCCAGTACTGCTTGTTTAAGCTGTGATCTGAAAAACGGCAAGTTATTTTTCTTTCTTTCTTTCTTTCTCTCTCTCTCTCTATCTATCTATCCCTCCCTCCCTCTTCTCTTTGTCTCCCCTCCCTCTTTTCCACCTCTCTTCCCATCTCTGTCTCCCCCTCTCCCTCTCCGTTTCCGTGGCCCACCTCCCAGCAGACAAAGAGCTCTATTGATGGTGGTCAGGGGGCGGAGCGGAGCTTTGGGCTTCAAACGTTCAGCTAAACAATGACCAACAGGTCAACCCCATCCAGAACACAAACCCACCCTAACCCTGACCCCATCCAGAACACAAACCCACCTAACCCTGACCCCGTCCAGAACACAAACCCACCTAACCCTGACCCCGTCCACCCCATCCAGAACACAAACCCACCCAAACCCTGACCCCATCCAGAACACAAACCCACCTAACCCAGACCCCGTCCAGAACACAAACCCACCTAACCCTGACCCCGTCCACCCCATCCAGAACACAAAACCCACCCTAACCCTGACCCCATCCAGAACACAAACCCACCTAACCCTGACCCCGTCCACCCCATCCAGAACACAAACCCACCTAACCCTGACCCCGTCCACCCCGTCCATAACACAAACCCACCCTAACCCTGACCCCGTCCACCCCATCCAGAACACAAACCCACCCTAACCCTGACCCCGTCCAAAACACAAACCCACCCTAACCCTGACCCCGTCCACCCCGTCCAGAACACAAACCCACCTAACCCTGACCCCGTCCAAAACACAAACCCACCCTAACCCAGACCCCGTCCACCCCATCCAGAAAACAAACCCACCCAAACCCAGACCCCGTCCACCCCGTCCAGAACACAAACCCACCTAACCCTGACCCCGTCCACCCCATCCAGAACACAAACCCACCCTAACCCTAACCCTGTCCAGAACCCAAACCATACACACCCCCTGAACCTAATCCTGTCCAACCCATCTAACCCAACCAACCCCGTCCACTGCATCCAGAACCATCCAAACCCCGTCCACCCCCATGTATCTAACCCCTTTCCATCCTCCATCCAGAACCATCCAAACCCCACCCACCCAATCTAACACCTCTACACCTCCATCCACCCCCCTCTACCCCCCCACCCCCTCTGGGACAGTAGACACCATCCACCTCCTCTGGGACAGTAGACACCATCCACCCCCCTCTATCCCTCTGGGACAGTAGACACCATCCACCTCCTCTGGGACAGTAGACACCATCCACCCCCCTCTGGGACAGTAGACACCATCCACCCCCCTCTGGGACAGTAGACACCATCCACCCCCCACCCCCTCTGGGACAGTAGACACCATCCACCCCCCTCTATCCCTCTGGGACAGTAGACACCATCCACCCCCCTCTACTCCTCCACCCCCTCTGGGAAAGTAGACACCATCCACGCCCCTCTACCCCTCCACCTCCTCTGGGACAGTAGACACCATCCACGCCCCTCTACCCCTCCACCCCCTCTGGGACAGTAGACACCCTCGTACACCCTCTACCACACTACCCCTCTGGGACAGTAGACACCATCCACCCCCCTCTACACCTCTGGGACAGTAGACACCATCCACCCCCCTCTACACCTCTGGGACAGTAGACACCATCCACCTCCTCTGGGACAGTAGACACCATCCACCCCCCCCCCCTCTGGGACAGTAGACACCATCCACCTCCTCTGGGACAGTAGACACCATCCACCCCCCACCCCCTCTGGGACAGTAGACACCATCCACCCCCCTCTATCCCTCTGGGACAGTAGACACCATCCACCCCCCTCTACTCCTCCACCCCCTCTGTGTCATGTAGAGAAGATGCTGGGTGCTCTTCCCCTCTACCACCTCTGGGACAGTAGACACCATCCACCCCCCTTTACCCCTCTGGGACAGTAGACACCATCCACCCCCTCTACCCCTCTACCCCTCTGGGACAGTAGACACCAACCACCCCCCCTTTACCCCTCTGGGACAGTAGACACCATCCACACCCATCTACCCCTCTACACCTCTGGGACAGAAGACACCATCCACCCCCCTTTACACCTCTGGGACAGTAGACACCATCCACCCCCCTCTACCCCTCTACCCCTCCACGCTCTCTGGGTGACAGTAGAGAACTGCTAGCTCCACACAGGACTGACCAGTCCAGACATCTGGTCAACAGTCACACCAGCAACAACCAGCCTGGAACAGGAGTGGGCTGGTGAAATAGGACTAAACATGTGTGTGTGTGTGTGTGTGTGTGTGTGTGTGTGGTGTGTGTGTGTGTGTGCGCCTACAGACGTAACTACAGAAAGCCAAAGTAGCTCTGCCTACATGTGTTTTCACTGTGAGCAGGGGGAGGGGGGACGTGGCATGTGCTGTGTGTGTGTGTGTGTGTGTGTGTGTGTGTGTGTGTGTGTGTGTGTGTGTGTGTGCGTGTGAGTGCAGGTGACAGCACCGGAAGTATGTGCCCGTAGCATTGTTTGAGAGAGCTATAGAGAGAGTGTGTGTGTGTGTGTGTCTACTTGTGCATCGTGACAGTAAGCTTATAAGTCTGTTTGTGTGTATGGCTGCCAACTACTGCACCGTGTGTGTGTGTGTGTGTGTGTGTGTGTGTGTGTGTGTGAGAGTCCAGCTGAAGGGCCCCTTCCTACGGCTATGGTTCCATGCCCAGAGAGCAGGGCTTGAAATTAACACCCGCCAACCCACCAAATGCGGGTGCATTTTGGCATTGGTGGGTATATTTGTCGATCTACCAGCCACATTGGCAGGCAGCCAATGAGGTTTCATTTCATGCAAGAAAAAAACAACAACAAAAAAATACATTAACATTAAGACAATTCAATGACGGGGTTTTTATACTTTTTGCACTCTAAATCTCCAACAACGTCAGGGTGAGCTGGTAGTGTTGAGGCGCCTATTGACGTTAACCTGTTGGAGCATTGTTCAGAGCCGAGACACGTCCGTGTCTTGTAAATTTAGCTACTTAAGATATTTCTGTCCTATATTGCTAGCTAGCGCTAAGGTCATCTAACGTTACCTCGTTTGAATCAGTGCTGTTGTGTTGTTGCCGTCCGCAAACACAGACACAAAGTTCAACTCGTTAGCCACCTTGCTTTGTTGCCTCAACATTGGGTTGTTTTATTGTTGGACGATGGTTGGATCGAGTAGTAGCAGATACAAGGGATTGTGTGTGTGTATGTGTGTGTGTGTGTGTGAGAGTCCAACTAAAGGGCCCCTTCCTACGGGCTATGGTTCCATGCCCAGAGAGTGTGTGTGTGTGTGTGTGTGAGTGTGTGTGTGTGTGTGTCTAAGTAAAGCAGAGAGGAAATAGAGAAGATTAGGGAGCAGCATGTTGCGTGTCAGTGTGTGTGAGTGTGTCTGTGGTGTGTGTGTGTGTGTCACTGTGTGTAAGTGTGTCTGTGGTGTGTGTGTGTCACTGTGTGTGAGTGTGTCTGTGGTGTGTGTGTGTGTGTGTGTGTGTTGCTGTGTTTCTGAGTGTGTGTGTGTGTGTGTCTATCTGTGTGTGTGATTTTTCTCTGTGTGTGTGATTTTCTGAGAATGTGTTTCTCTGTGTGTATATATGTGTGTGAGAGAGGGGGAGAGAGAGAGCGAGAGAGAGGGTCTGGAACTTGGAAGCAGTGAGTTGACTTTAGAAGCTGTTCCACGAAAGCAAAGGCATTTTCTAGCAGGAGTAGGGAATATGTTCCAAAAGTCGCAAAAACCAGGTGGAAAATTCCCTTCTCTCTTTCTACACTCTCGCTATTCACATTCATATTCAGACCATGACAAATGCAACTCAAGAGACGAGGATGAAATAACATGACCAGTACATTTCTAAATGACCTTAATCCATTCAACTAGGAAGACAAATCATTCTGCCATAGCCGATGCTTCACTGCCACGTCGAAAGCACTCAAAATTCATTCTGCAGGGCAGGAGAGAGATGCTCTATGTGTAATATACATTCAGTATTACCTCTGCACTGCAGGAGAGAGATGCTCTAGGTGTAATATACATTCAGTATTACCTCTGCACTGCAGGAGAGAGATGCTCTAGGTGTAATATACATTCAGTATTACCTCTGCACTGCAGGAGAGAGATGCTCTAGGTGTAATATACATTCAGTATTACCTCTGCACTGCAGGAGAGAGATGCTCTAGGTTTAATATACATTCAGTATTACCTCAGCACTGCAGGAGAGAGATGCTCTAGGTGTAATATACATTCAGTATTACCTCTGCATGCTCTAGGTGTAATATACATTCAGTATTACCTCTGCACTGCAGGAGAGAGATACTCTAGGTGTAATAAACAGTATTCATTCTGCAGGGCAGGAGAGAGATGCTCTATGTGTAATATACATTCAGTATTACCTCTGCACTGCAGGAGAGAGATGCTCTAGGTGTAATATACATTCAGTATCACCTCTGCACTGCAGGAGAGAGATGCTCTAGGTGTAATATACATTCAGTATCACCTCTGCACTGCAGGAGAGAGATGCTCTAGGTGTGATATACATTCAGTATTCATTCTGCAGGGCAGGAGAGAGGTGCTCTAGGTGTAATATACATTCAGTATTCATTCTGCAGGGCAGGAAAGAGATGCTCTAGGTGTAATATACAGTATTCATTCTGTGAGGCAGGGGAGAGATGCTCTTATACAGTGTTAGTTCTGCAGGGCAGGAGAGAGATGCTCTATGTGTAATATACATTCAGTATTACCTCTGCAGGGCAGGTGAGAGACGCTCTATGTGTAATATACAGTATTCATTCTGCAGGGCAGGGGAGAGACGCTCTATGTGTAATATACAGTATTCATTCTGCAGGGCAGGGGAGAGAGACTCAAGGTGTTATAAAGCAGGCCTGTATCTCTGCTGCTGCTGCTGTTGTCTCTGTAATGGAGGCAGGTTGAATCCACAGGGAGCTCCACAGTCCTTAGCCTCCCGTCCGTACGTGGGCTGGCCCAGTGGACGACGCCTCGCTCAGCCCTGACAAGAGGATACGTCTGGGGGAAGCTTCCCTTCCACTCCACACACGCAACGTCCCACCAGAAGAACAAGGGCACTCCACCTCAGTGAGTGAGTGAGTGAGTGAGTGAGTGAGCTAAGCTCTGTGTTTGTGTGAGCTTGTCAGCGTGTTTGCAAGGCAGTGTGTGTAACTTTGTATGGTGAGTAAGACGCTATTGGAGCTAGGAAAAGTGTGTGTGTGTTGTATCATAAGGTGAGCGAGTTAGTGAGGATGTGTCTTTGCATGAGTAAGTGTGAGTACGTGAGTTTACTGTGTGAGTGTGTGTGTGTGTGTGTGTGTGTGTGCGTGTGAGTGTGTGTGTGTGTGTGAGTCCACGAGGCAGGGAACAAAGTGAGCGGTGGAGCTGGTGAGAGCGACACTGTCTTTCCATGAGAATGCTGTCTTTCTCAAGTGGGTTTCAATCTAGGTGTGAGAGTGGGTGCTGCCTGGGGTGAGGATGTGAGAAAATAAAACGTGTGTGTGTGTGTGTGTGTGTTTGCATGGGTATGATGTGCATGCAGTACGCTCCAGTGACTGCCTGTCTAACTCTGTGTGTGTGTGTGAGTGAGCAACTCCTTAGTGCAGAAGAGAGGAGAAGTTTTAGATGGATGCTGTCACTGTAAGATAGTTCAACGCACAGCCATCATTAGTGTTAAACATTAGTGACCCTCCCTGGCATACACACACACACACACACACACACACACACACACACACACACACACACACACACACACACACACACACACACACACAGAAAAAAGCCCCAGATGTGACTAACTGGTATAAACACACACCGAAAATAAACACTGAAATAACAAAAAATACAAACATTTAAAAAGGTTGGTAGCTGGAGCAAGCCCTGCTTGGCCCTTTAGTTGGAACCAGTCTAGCCCTGCTTGGCCCTTTAGTTGGAACCAGCCTAGCCCTGCTTGGCCCTTTAGTTGGAACCAGCCTAGCCCTGCTTGGCACTTTAGTTGGAACCAGCCTAGCCATGCTTGGCCCTGTAGTTGGAACCAGCCTAGCCCTGATTTAACCTGTAGTTGAACTAGTCTAGCCCTGCTTGGCCCTGTAGTTGAACTAGATTAGCCCTACTTGGCCCTGTAGTTGAACCAGCCTAGCCCTGCTTGGCCCTGTAGTTGAACTAGACTAGCCCTGCTTGGCCCTGTAGTTGGAAGCAGCCTAGCCCTGCTTGGCCCTGTAGTTGAACTAGACTAGCCCTGCTTGGCCCTGTCGTTGAACCAGCCTAGCCCTGCTTGGCCCTGTAGTTGGAACCAGCCTAGCCCTGATTGAGCCTGTAGTTGAACCAGCCTAGCCCTGCTTGGCCCTGTAGTTGAACTAGACTAGCCCTGCTTGGCCCTGTAGTTGGAACCAGCCTAGCCCTGATTGAGCCTGTAGTTGAACTAGCCTAGCCCTGCTTGGCCCTGTAGTTGAACCAGCCTAGCCCTGCTTGGCCCTGTATTTGAACCAGCCTAGCCCTGCTTGGCCCTGTAGTTGAACTAGACTAGCCCTACTTGGCCCTGTAGTTGAACCAGCCTAGCCCTACTTGGCCCTGTAGTTGAACTAGCCTAGCCCTGCTTGGCCCTGTAGTTGAACTAGCCTAGCCCTGCTTGGCCCTGTAGTTGAACCAGCCTAGCCGCTGAAATCTCTTTTCTAGAGTTTAGAGCACACGTCAGTAAGGATAAACATCTCGATGTTGACGAGTCTGCTTTCAAAGAACAGCCAGAGCCTATTTATAATGAATCGCAGGTTACAAGCTTTTTTCTCTCTGCCTAATACACACATAAAAAGGTGGTCTCTAAAAAAAGATGTCTTCAACACACTGTAAAACTAAACGTTAAGAGAGGTTTGGTGTGTGTGTGTGTGTGTGTGTGTGTGTATGTGTGCGTGCTTGATGTGTGTATCTCTCTCTCTCTCTCTCACACACACACACACACACACACACACACACACACACACACACACACACACACTCTCTCTCTCTCTCTCTCTCTCTCTCTCACACACACACACACACACACACACACACACACACACACTGTTGTCATGACTCACCCACTCTCCCACACATCTTTCAACCAGCATCAAGAAGGCCTACACACTATAGCTATGGTTCATCCCTACCACAGTAGACCTACTCTAACCCTACAACAGTAGACCTACTCTACCCCTACCAGAGTAGACCTACTCTAACCCTACCAGAGTAGCCCTACTCTAACGCTACCACAGTAGACCTACTCTACCCCTACCAGAGTAGACCTACTCTACCCCTACCAGAGTAGCCCTACTCTAACGCTACCACAGTAGACCTACTCTACCTACTCTACCCCTACCAGAGTAGACCTACTCTAACCCTACCAGAGTAGCCCTACTCTAACCCTATCACAGTAGACCTACTCTAACCCTACCACAGTAGACCTACTCTAACCCTACCACAATAGCCCTACTCTACCTACGCTAACCCTACCACAGTAGACCTACCTTACACTATAACTATGGTAGCTATGGCTACAGTAGACCTACCTTACACTATAGCTATGGTAGCTATGGCTACAGTAGACCTACTTCACATGCTATGGTAGCTATGTGCTACGGTAGCTATATTTCTTTACCACTCAGTCCCTTGTCCAACACCCCCCCCCCCCTCTATTTTTCTCCCCTTTGCTCGTCCAGCTGTCCGTCTCTCCCTCTCTTCCTCCCTGCCTCTCTTTCTGTCTGGCACTATAACCACCCTCGCCTTGCACGTAACCCTCCCTCTGCGCGCGCACACACACACACACACACACACACCCTCAGACCCTCAAACTGCAACTGACCTCCCCCACTCAACACACCCACACACACTTCTGCCCTGCACCTAACCCTTTACACCGCAAAGCCCCTCTCAACCCCTCGACCAAATCACAACACTGGATATTTGCCCTCCGGTGCACATAGTTTCAGTGGAGGAAGGAAGAGAGAGAGACAGAGAGGGGGGGGGGGGTCGAAGAGAAAAACACTGCTCACGCTAATCCTTCATTTTGGTCAAATTAAATTAAAACAGTTTCAGTTTTCCTTTTGGTTGTTAGAATTACACACAGATTGTTTTATTTATTTTTTTATAATTGTTACCATTTATGCATTGCTTTAATATTGAACTATAATATACTCTGACAATCCTGTCATACCAATACATAACACTTGACGAGAGAGAGAGAGAGAGAGAGAGAGAGAGAGTTGTGGAGAAAAATCCTGCTAACCACTAAGCCTTCATTCCGGTCAAACCCAAACACCCCCCCCATCTCAACCCTTCACAGTACGTCTGCATTCTGAAAACCCACGGAAATGTTTACATCTGGGAAACAGGAAGCCAGGAGTTCACTTAAGCCATGCCGCAGAGTAGAACGGCCACGCAGCACAACAGACAGTGGATTCACTGGGGTTATGTAAGGACAGCGCCATTTTTAGACTATTTTTATTCCGGCCAATCAGAAGCCGAAGTAGTAGGGTTGTCACGATAACCAAAATATTCCCTGCTATACTGTACCAGCCAAAAGTATCACGAGACCACCACAGATTTGTTTCACGCATCACTTATTTACATCTAACTAACATGTGGCTGCTTGTGTGTTTACAGTATCTAGACTAATGCATATTATTGGAAAAGCAATATGAGATTGTCTTTTGCCAATTTTAATCACTTAGACTTTAGACTCTTGGACAGACAAATATAATGTACTATTTTTAATACTAATGTTACAAATTAACGCTGGCTGGCAATATAATATAGAAATATCTGAGTAGCTAAATTCAAGACACTATAAAAAGAATACTACTATACTATATATTTTAATCTCAGAAACCAATACTCTCAACACCTCAAGAAGACAGAGGAGGAGGAAGGGAGATGGAGGAAGAGGGGAGGAGGAGGAAGGGAGAGGGAGGAAGAGGAGGAAGGGAGGGAGGAAGAGGGGAGGAGGAGAAGGGAGAGGGAGGAAGAGGGGAGGAGGAAGGAGAGGGAGGAAGAGGGGAGGAGGAGGAGGAAGGGAGAGGGAGGAAGAGGGGAGGAGGAGGAAGGGAGAAGGAGGAAGAGGGGAGGAAGAGGGGAGGAGGAGGAGGAAGGGAGAGGGAGGAAGAGGGGAGGAGGAGGAAGGGAGAGGGATTAGGAGGAAGGAGAGGGAGGAGCAGAGGTGGCAGAGGTGCAGGTTGCTGTGAGGAGTAGAAGGGGTTTCCCTGGGGGGATGCGGGGGGAACAGCGGAGGGGCAATCTCGCTTCAGTTACTCTCTCCCCCTCTGTTCTCTCTTTCTCTCTCCTTCACGCTTTTCTTTATAAACCTTGTTTTTTTCTTTTTCTCTCCCTCTATCACATATTTCTCCCTCTGTAAGGTGCACTCTGGGAAACCTCCTGTTGAATATGACAAGAGACTGGAATGCCAACAGCGAGGGGTGTGTCGGAGTGTGTGTGTGCGTGTGTGTGACAGAGACACACATCCACTGTTGACTATACACCACATTGTTGTTGTATCTTTAGTAAATTGCTTTGGCAACACCATTCCTTTGTAAAGTCATGTCAACAAAGCGTTGATATTAAAATGTAATTGACAATCGCTGAGAGACAGAAAGAGAGATCAGGAGATACGCAGTAGATGGTGTGTATATGAAACTGAGAGACAGAAAGAGAGATCAGGAGATACGCAGTAGATGGTGTGTATATGAAACTGAGATATGAGAGACAGAATATGTGTGTGTGCTGGTATGGATAAGATAGCATGTGTTTATTTCTTGCCCCTGCGTGTGTTTGTGTGTGTGTGTGTGCATGTGAGTGTGTGAGTGTGTGAGCGTGTGTGCGTGTGTGTGTGTGTACAGGGTTACAATGGGGACAGTGAAAGTGAGACCAGCAAAAGACCCTGAAATCTGTGTCGCTTTGTGCTTGCCCAAAAAAAAAGGGAAGGTTGTTACCTTGGTAACCTGTTCTGAAGGGCAACAGGAGTGGGACCACGGCTTCTGGAAGGTTGCTGGGATGGCTCTGCGTGTGCGTGTGTGTGTGTGTGTCTAGGGCACAATAGCTTCATACAGTGCCTTCACTCATCCCAGCTAATCAGGTAAAAGCGACGCCGCACAAATCTAATAAATTAAACGACAACACAATCGTTCCAGTGTCTGTGTATGTGTGAGAGAAAGAGAGAGAGGGAGGGAGGGAGAGTTACAGAGAGAGAAAGACAGAACAGAAAACGGATCATTACGTCTCTGATCAGAACCAGCAGAGATTCTGAAGGCAAGATGGCCGACCCAGTCCTAAATGGAGCCAGCCTCTCACCCCGCCATCTTGTTGAGGAATGCCACCATCTTGGTTTCTGCTTGCTTTCTGATAACAGTGCACACTATTTACTATTTATATTTACTATAAAAGTCAAAGTTCAACTGTATGGTAACTGGGCCCTCCAAACAGTAGCCATGGTGATAAGTCTGAGCTGCGCAAAGATTTTGTTAAATTCTTTTTTTTTTATATAACAACATAGATGAGGAATTTTCAAAAATGGCTCTAGCGACCTGCACTGACAACCATTGAGTCAAAAATACACATACAACACCATCATCATCATCAACACCATCATCATCATCATCATTATCATCATCATCCTGACGTAGCTTGTTTTTAAAAAAGCATGTCCAAATCAATTTTACAGTAAAAAAATAAAAGAAAGAAAAATAGCAACATTTCTTAGAATATGTCAGGAAACAAATAATAATAAAAAAAGCTCTCAGCTACAAACGTTTCTTTAATAAAAGAGGAGCTTGGGGAGAGCTGATGAAGACCATAATGTGTATGAAGGTTTTTGCTACTTCGGCTACATTTAACTATGGGCAGATGGGGAATAAATACTTTCAATCGATTTATTTGAATTATTGCGTAAAATGGCTGATTTACAAGATCAAGTTGCATGGTTGCATCTGAAACAGCCATTTATCCAGTTCCTGAGCTGGTAAAGGAGTAGATCCTGTTGATTTGGTCAATGCTTGCTAAACTTCAGGACTCCTACTTGCTTGGAGCAGGACCAGTCTTTGGCTTTGGACTGTGGTTGTCACTCCAATTCAGAACCAAATGTGGCTGGATTAAGGCGTTCTAGCAATGAGTCACAAATGTATATGCTTGTAGTTTACACAGGATGAATGCCTAAACTAGTATCTTTCCTGTATTGCACAATGATCCCAGCCTTAATGGGCACACACACTCCTATAACAGTTTAAACATCATCTTTTTGATTTATTTAAATAAAGAAAACACATATTGGAATGATGTGTGGGTCTCTTTTTTGTTGTTGTTAAAAAAACCAAAAAGATAAAACAAACAGAAAAGCGGGAAGGACCGTCGTTGCCGGGGGCAACAGCATAGGAGCCAGTGGAGAGTCTCTCTGGGAAGACGATGAGGTCATCATAGTGGGACGACAGACTAACTCTTTGGACAGCGGGATGGACAAGCACACAGGGGAGAAACATAAACACGGAGACAATCAGACAGACAGACAAACAGACAGACAGTCTGACAGACAGAGAGAGACATACAGGGAAAGAATAACAAGTCATCTTCGATTCATGCCATGGCACACCTGAAACCACGACGACAGCTGCTGCTTCTGCCACACCCCGTGCCATTCGCCAACGCCTAGCCATGCCCAACACCGATTGGCTGCCGACCAAGCCACTAGTGGGCAACGCCTTTGTTGATTGGCCTGGTAAGGCTTAAATGCTTTCCATACCAATCTATCTCTGTGATCTTCTCAAACAAACTGCCAACGAAATGGGGTTTGGTAAATCAACAACAACAAAAGAGATGACTTCAAACAAAGCGATTTCCCTGACCCTGCTTAGCTTGAACAATGACCACATGTGTACTCCCTCCAAGCCTAAACCTGGTCGAAGACAAAATCACTGTAGCCGTGAAGTTTTCTCGGAGGCTAACGCCATTAAGAGATTCAAAACAGGGAGATTCAAAACAGAGATTCGGGGATTTACAGCGGAGAGTGCAACAGGTTCTCTTTCCCAGCAGCATCTGCTCAAACTGTCTGAACTGAGCAAAGCTTTTTTTCAGAGGAAAATAATCCCACAGCGCAGTCCAGATCGGCTGCCGACATCTGCTAGAGAGATAGAGCCCCCCCATTTCCCACCCCCATGGCTATTAGACCTAGACACCATTAGTCACAAATAAAAATAGGACACTTTTTTAGCATATCTTAATTAGTGCTTATACAATATGCAAATAATTTGATAAATGAATTCTGGCTTTGCAAAGTGTCTTGGCTAGCTAATTATTTTTCGATCAACGGGGCTGGTTAAGTTTAACAAGCGGGATAGAAATGGGGAGAAACAAGGTGCCCTTTTGAGAAAGAGACAAAAGCCATGGTAACACTGCAACCACACCTTTTAAAGAACTATCTACAGAATAGAATACATTAGTATTAAGTGACCTTTATTTATGTTGGGAAAAAAATTAAGTTGTCTTGACAAGTATGAAAGTCAAAAATGCTTCAGGCAACATTTCACAGTGCCACTGTCCAAAGGCCTATCCAAACAACTTATTTACAATGAGAACAACTTCCCATTTTAGCCTCAATAAATAAATTTCAGACAAAAAAAATATAAACAATTGCATGCAGGTGTGTGTGTGTGTGTGTGTGTGTGTGTGCCCGTGCGTGGGATTGCTACACGCAGCGTAGGTATGTCGTTTGTAGCTGTAATCTGATTTCAGGCTGCATTATGACAAATGGTGCAGTCTAAGCCTGTTACCACCCAATTAGGGCAAGGCTGGCAGAACACGGCGAGGCGGGGGGCAAGACGGAGACAGACAGCACCTTCACAGGACTGGGCTGGCTACTCACTGTAACGCACGCACATGCCTTGTGTGTTTGTTTGGAGTGTGTGTGTGTGTGTGTTTGTGGAGGGGGGTCTCCTCCTCTGCTTCTTTTAGAGACCACACGCTGTTTCGTATTTGCACCACAGGACTTGCACATTTCTTGGCACGGTGGCATGACGCTTGCCAAGATAGAAGGGGAAAAAACAAAAACCGAAGCAAAGCAGCTCTGGGCCCTGCGTCCCTCGCGAGCTCACATTAAACAGGAATTATGCAAGCAGGAAATTCAAGTCAGATGCAGATGAACGGATTACCGGAATCTGGAACCAGAAATCCGGGCCCCTCCGTACCAGGTTGTGTGCCAAACCCTCAGCCATCCGGGCTAGATGTGTCCCTTTGGTGAAGCAGTCAAGTTTGTCTTTTAAAGCATGTTGTAGAGAGAGAGGCCTGTTACTGAACTCATCTCAAGTCTGCAGCTATACAACAGGTTTGCAGGGCTATGCACCAACCACTCTCTCACTCACACACACACACACACACACACTTGACTTGTGATATACTGGTGACTGCGTACCAAGGCTATTATCAAATTAGATCTTCATCTATTCTAATTAATCTCTTAAGACCCGGATTAATTATGTATTTATAGTCATACAATTGTCTTGCATACATTTGCCCCTTACTTTATGAATGCATGATCTGGTACATTCTTAATGTCTTTATCAGGGTTCGAGTTATAATCTGAGTTTTGTGGGGGTCTCTAACATTCGTGGCGGAGACAAATAATAGCCGGTGCACTGTATTGGCGACTCCCACAGATGTATGACTTTACTGCTTTCATGGGAGCTCAGACACCTCCTTATGGGAGCTCAGCTCCCACTGGCTCCCACATAACTCCAACCCTTGTATTCATGCTTTGCGGGCACTTCCTATCACAACTTCTCAGGTAAGAGGTACAGAGGGTTGGTTTCTTTTTGATTTTCATCTAGTAAAACTTTGAGAAGGGCTAAAATCCTCAAACATTACAGTGGCATGATATTTGTAGTTCTTATCCACATAGCCAGTTTGCTATCATGTCATAGGAATCTCTGTTATGGGGCTGAGAGAAAATTAGAACGAAAAAAGGGAGGGAGAGAGAAAGAGGGGAAAAAAAGAGAGAGAAACATACAATATTGGAGCCTGACCTTTTATCCCCTACCAAAATCATTCCTTCAAAGAAATTCAAGGGAACTAGGAGGGAATAGAGGGACGCTATTGGACTTTCTCTCGAGTGCCCCGGTCTCTGGCAAGCATATAGTCCGCATGACTCATCACACAGGGAATCTCATTTGTCTGACGTCACTTCCAACCACCCACACACAACACCCCCCACTCACCGCACTAAACAGTACTTGCCAAAGGTGCCCTCCACCCTCTGAAACCCCACCTTGAGTGTGTAGGCTGTGGATAGCCAGTTACAACTTCATAGCGTAAACAATCTCGCATTCGAATCATTTTGTGTAGATCGTGTCAAATTTAAATAACCAGATTTAAATTAAATGTACAGTGAACATAATAATTATTGTTGGAAATATGAATGAACAGCGGGGGTACTAGTAACTTCGGGGTGGGTTTAAGGTCGGATGGGATGGTGAGGCAGGTCAGGTGGGACAGCCAAACAACAAATCACAACGGAGCTTCCACGGGACCAGAGCAAACGTCAAAAAGCCGGTCAAATATGATACCCTAGCTTGGATATATTAGCCAAGTGAGATATTTTATACTGAATAAGACAGACAGCAAAACAGCATAAGTTTTGATTAATTACAGCAGTATAAATAACATGCTCTCTCTTTACCAATCCTATATTTTTCCCTTGCATTCACATTATGTGGAAAATAAACCCAAAATTGCAGTATTTAGAACGTTACCGATGTATATTGTTTTCATCTGATCTCTGATTATGAATACCCATAAGCCGTCACTAAGCAGTGTAAAAACAAATAGCTAGCAAGCACGCACTCACACTACCGTAAACGGTTCCATACCATTGCATTGAAGAAGGCGTCACCTCAAATGACCCAGCCAGACAAGCGGGCTGGCGTGCTACGGCTAGCCTGCTATCCCCGCTTAACCCACCAAGCTAACGTTAGCCAGCTATAGATACTGATATCAAAGTTCAACAATAAGCTTATATAAATAATGGGTTATACGTAAAATGAACGATAAAAAAAAGTGTCTTCATCTATCATTGCATACCAATTGTTATTAACTTGATTGCAGACTATCAGACTAAGCACATTTCCTCAAGCAAGACATATGCACGCACGTTGTAATGGCAGTGGAAAGCGAGGCATGTAACGTTAGACAGCTAACGAGAACTAGCCAGCTATTGTTTGCACACAAAAAAACCTGTACATGGTACTAACCAGAAATTACAACATTTATCAAACGATGCAACAATAGCTAATACATTGCCAACTTATGATTTTCTCGATGCTGAAAGGCTGTGTCCACTTTCAGGACACTTGCTAAAGTTTAAATAAAACAACGGATGACGTTCATTTTCAAATATCACTATAATACATATATCAAGTTAAGTTG
>JAPMUY010007161.1:22500-40000 GCA_026901105.3 Galaxias olidus
CTCAGAGAGTTCGAATTCTTATTATTGTTGTTTGTGTGTGCTCTGACCATGCCAGAATTAAAGTTAAAAAGATAGTGCCATGATTAACAAGTCTGCAAAGATTATCCATAATTAGTTCATTATTATTATTATAATTCATTATTCAGGCTGACTGACAGTTCAGTTCATATCAGATTAGCTCAGCAGTGTGACTCTGACCTTGGGAACTAGTGCTAGCGGGCCCTATAGGGCTTAGCAGGGCTAGCTTGGAGTAGTTTATTCAACATAAAAATACCAGAAAAGGGAAGGAAACATGAGCTTAGCAAACAGTATGCCATCCCTGTTGACATATCATCTGACAAATCAAATGCAGCAAGATGCTTAAAAGTCAAATCATTCAATGGTAGTCTTTTTTTTTCTTTTTTTTTTAAAACAAAACACGCAAATGGATGGAAAAACTATCTGGACGAGTTGGGACAACAAGGGGACAATGAAATAAGCAAGGTTTTATTTAGCATGTTGGATTAAAACATACAAAAAAAGCGAACTATTCCTTTAAGTACCAACTGTTTGGTCCTTGGGTGGAAACATGACTGATGTGTTTTCCAACTAAGACCAATATCTACGTACAACCTCTAATGAACGAACGTTGTCTAAGACCCCCAGCATGGGTAGGAGGTGGTGGTAGTGTGTGTGTGTGTGTGTGTGTGTGTGTGGTGTGTGTGTGTGTGTGTGTGTGTGTGGTGGGGTGTGTGTGTGTGTATGTGTTTAGGGGAGCGGGGGGCTCATCCCCTCTCACCTTACTCTGGGATGAAAGTACAAGAGGTTAGAAAGATTAATAGAGATTTCTGATTATTTTTAAAATAGCAGTAAATCATAAAACAAAAAGTATGACAGTGTAAGTCCCCTTCTCAACCCCTTCCTCCCCCATGTTTCAGATAGTTAAGTCATATAATTTACAGTAGAGAGAGAGAGATCGGGAGACCGTGAGAACACCCAGGAGATGAAGAAGAGGAAGCCCCTTTTTTTCCACGCTATATCCTCTTTTTGATGCTATCCCATCTTTTTGAAGCTACCTCCTAGAGCGCAGCCCCCATGAGGCTTTGTTGACATAAGTGCTCTGTGTCCTGTGTCGTTGTTGTTTTAACAGACCGTTTCAGCCACAATGTTGCTGTGTTATGATTGGACCTCTCGGTCCACGTCGTTCTGCTTTGATTGGCCAGGTTTATGTGTTTTGTTTGGCCTTCCTCAGCCCTCATTGTTGATAGTTCTTTCTAGTCCCTCGAGCTGTGTTTTGATTGGCCTTCGTCGCCAGTTTCATTATTGCTGTTTTACCGATGCTTGGGCTTCCATTTCATCACGGTCTTTGTTTCTTTATGTCACGATGAAAGAAACAAAAACGGCACACCTCACAATAATTCAAACATAATGAATCACATTTTAGTTTCATCTTTTTGCGGCTTATGCATGCTTCCTGCCCCTGGCTGAAAACCAGTCAACAGTTCTAGATAAGTCTTGGATAACAGTGAAATTACTACAGCATCTGAGTGGTTCTTTGCTATAAATATAGTTACTTATCCTATAAAATCTCATTAACCGTCATAAGCATTCCTGGCATTCCTATGACCTAAAGGCATAAATGCTCCTGTGGGATTTTCAATAGAGGGTCTTGTGTCAGGAAAGTACTTCCAAATTGTAACCTACAATTTTGTCACTTTCCTCCCTCCCAATGCACTATGCTCTCCTCCTATTTTAACCTGTCAAACCGAGGCGCAAAAACTAAAGCGTCAGTCTGTCACCGTAACCGTCGCTCTTCCTCCTCACCCCCCAACAGAACAGCATGGTATGGATCACACGTCTGTAATCAGGCGTCGCCCCGGGGGGAAAGCTCCACTGAACCTGCTAATGCGAGAACGCAATCACAACATAGCTGCACGGCTGGTAGAGAAAGATGTGACGCTGGCGGTAAGATGCGATGCTGTGGTGCAGGATGTAGCACGGGGAAAGTACATTCTGCGAGCGACTTGGTGTGATACCTGTTGTTAGATGAATAAGGAACAAATAATGAGTTTATGAATGATGAATAATGAATAAAGTGTATTTTGAAGGGATTGGTGACAAATTTTTTAATTCTATTCATTTTTTTTAAAAATATTATACGAATATTGAACGTTTTAATTAAGCCACAATAATTTAGATATGAACGTTTGGGATTATTTTTCCGATGAAAAGTGTCAAAAATAGCCTACATTTAACGGTAACACAAGTAATATGCGATATCAATCCAGTCACTGAACCACTGAACACTTTATATAAATAAATAAAAAGAAAGACAACTTTATATTAGGTTCAGGTCGTACTTCAATTTTATTGTTTTGAAGGGAGAAAAAAAATCAATACCAAGTCAAAAATAAATTACTTCCTTGATTTCCAACGATTTTATTGGTGGAAGGTTTTACAATGGTCCGTGGTTAACTATGGATGCACAACTTGTTCAGGAGTTTCCACAGACTTGAATGAAACTAAATTGATTTGATTTCTGATCTAAATTGAACTGAACTAAAATGAGCTGATCTGACCTGAGATATTATGAGGTGAGATTTTCTTACTATGTTGATCGTCCAGATGAAACTAATTCAACTTTTCAGTTCTCAATGTTTCTTTTTTTTTGGCAAGGGAAGAAAAAAATCAATACTGCTATATAAAAATGCCTGGGTAAAATGACTTTCATGAGTTTGCGAGTTTTATTTACGTTACTAGGCCCGTCCAGAGCCTTAGATACGAAAACATGAGACGGAAGAAAAAACAAGATGAAGTGGACCGTCAGTGGTTCCACATACCTGTCGTGTTTTCTCTCAGGTCAGTGAATCGGATGGCCACACAACTCTTCAAAATAAGGCTTGTAATTATTTCCTAAACCACAGTAATACAGTCCAAGAAATAGCACAAAGTAAATAAAAACCGAAATATATAGTACATTTACAAAGAAATATATTTCACATATTCAGCCATAATATTCTTGTTATATTACACGTTTTAGCACCTTCTCAAAAAAAAACACCCTTTGACATGAAGAGACCATGAATATACAAAAGTTGTTTGTAACACTGAAATGAAATCAGCCGAATAATATAATTCATAAGAAGGGCATTGTTATGAAATGTCAAATACATATGCCTGTACTTATCCTATGAGTTCAGATCAAAATAAATCCTGATGGGCTAACACATTACATGGCACATTTTCAAACAATACAGAAATATGGCACATTTATCAGAATAAATAATAAAACATTTTTGCAGTTGGAAAATGCATAAACAAATCATATATATGTAGTACAATACATGTGAATGAATATATAAAATCTTTTCTTTTACAATATCTTAAGCTCTCCCCATATCTTTATATACTTTAGGTTTAAACTTCCTACCCCCCATCCCCTGAACACAGCTAGCAGAATTACGTAGTACGACTAGAAGATGAGGGCGCACACAAAATATAAATGTTTTTCAAATGAAAAACATGATAAAACCAATAGACTCTGATGGGAGATGAAATGTACGTTCACCTTGCTCTATCTACCCAGGTGGCTGTCTCTCACCTTAGATGACGGTTATGTTGCTGCGAGGCAACACACAAAGACAAAAAAAACAACACAGAAATGGAGGAAATTATATTTCAAAGAAAGAAGTCAGATTTGCTCAGATGAGGCCACTTCTATCAGGATTCAAAACCTCCAGACAGAGAGTGCGAGGCAGCGTTCTTACATTTCTGTGAACTGGATATGATATTACTAAAAATACAAAAAAACTTTGAAGATTTTTCTTCTTCTTTTGAATACATCATATGTCTCACCATCTATTGAAATGAGCAGAGAATTCTCTTGCCTTGACTGACAGTGATTTTATTACAATGGAGATTCTGGAGATGAACCCTGAACCCAGTCAACCCCCCAGTCCCTCTAGAAAGGGTTTAAACATCATTCATCACTCAGGCACTTGGTAGAAAGTCTTTAAACAACAACAGACTGGCCTCTTTCTTTCTTTCTTTCTTTCTTTCTTTCTTTCTTTCTTTCTTTCTTTCTTTCTTTCTTTCTTTCTTCCTGTCTTCCCTCCAGCTCTCTACTGTGCTTCTCCTACCTGCCTAGCTGCTTCCTTTAACCTCCTCTCTTTCTTCAGCGTCACCACATCCTTCTTCCCTCTTCGTTCTCCTCCTCCTTCCTCCTCATCCTGTTTCTCCTCCTCCGCTCGCTCTGCTGTGCTCCTGGAGGAGCGATGGACGCCCGGGGACCTCAGCTCCTCGTCTTCCGCGGTCAGCGCTGCCGGCTCCTCCCCCTCGATGGGCTGGTAGTACTGGGAAGGGTCATACTGGCTGTAAGGTTCCTCTTCAGCTCCCTCGTCATAGTTCTGGTAGCCGCTGGGCGGCAGTTGGACTGAGGGGAGATTTCCTCTGTCAGTGAGGTCACTTCCTCTTTCTCCTTCACCACCATAGCCCCCCGCTGTGTTAAGACGGACAGCCATACCCCCCCCCCAAAACAAGACGGCATCATCAGTACGTCACACAAGAAGCAACGACTGATTGGGTTAACAGGTTGTTATGGATTGGGTTAGGAAAGGGCAGGACAAGAAAATGAGGAAGGAACAGGAGTTAGGTTGCCGAGGTTACCAACCGACAAACATTCCAAGCAGAGTAATAGAGGTGTTAATATTCAGTAGGTGTGTCGTGGGACTTGTCAGTAAAAAGGTTAAGGAGGAGACCTAAGGTAAGGCTCTAACGCTAAATGATTCATCTACAAGTTGCTTAAAGACTAACCTTTGACAGGCAAATATTAGACATTTCCATTCGTTATTGGTCAATGTATTGTAATGTCCTGGATTTAGAAACTATTATAAAAAACGGTAAAGATAAAATATCGTAAAAAGATACCTTCTCTGTTATATTCCATGAATGGATTCTAATTTACATTGGAGAAGCACTATGCAAAGGCAGAGTGATACATGATCTGATGCAGGGGGTGCTCACTCAGCCTCCACAGGGGAGTGGGGCAGAGTCTTTAGTATTTACATCCCAGTAAGGTGCATTGCCACAGCTCAGATTCAAAAGGTCCATTAAAGCAGAGGTGTTACTAAGTGGTGAAGGGGAGCATTGTCCTGTCTCTACACTGGGCTGAGCCATGGCCTTTTACAGGGGGAACGTCTTCACTCAGTAAATATTCAAAGACGGTTGGTCTTCTAAAGTTAGAACAGTTAGCAAACGTGTCACAATGGGAGGAAGAGGAGGAGGAGGAAGATGAGGAGGCGGGAGAGAGACAGACACACAAAACCACAAAAACAAACACACAGAAAAGATAATGAACAAGTCAACATGCATGTTCTACTCACATTGCAGTGGTACAAGATGGTGAACATTGCAGGTGTTTTTTTTTTAAAGTGTACAGAGTTGCCTAGACTACTGGGAGATTTTCTGGGAGAGACAGATATATTGACGACGACCTGGGTGCTCATGGTGAAATGGTTAACAGGAGACTCTGGGATACAGCTCGTGATGATGTCGCTCATGGTTGGGTGACTAACCAAACACTGCAATTTAGTTAATTTTCTTTATTAGAAACGTTCACGTGGGAGACATTTGAAATATACTTTTGTGAACATGTCATCAGCATGGCAAGAGCCCAGAGTCTCCCTTTAAAAAAAGTCATGCACGGATGCAATTTATTGCATCAATATTCACAATCAAATTAAATAAAAATGAGTCACCACTGTTGATTTTAATGTGATCAAGACATGCTCGGTTTCACAGTCCCAAGATGCAGAATGAATTTGAAACAGTAGGGTTATACGCCGTTCCAAAACAGAAGGCAAATTCTACATGAGGAAACTAAAAGATCTCCAAATGTCAATTGAATAAATCATTGAAATGTATTCACCTACGCATAATGAAAATATGACTTACATAAATACCTGTAAAATACTATCTTTGATACAATCAAAACTAATAGAAAACTCACAAAAAACTATACCATGACTGTCCTTAGCGTTTCAAAGTTCAAATAAATTAATGAATTATTGATAAGTAAAATTTGGGTAAAATCCCAGGGAACCACTGCGATTGGTAAAACTCTGCATCTTAGCTGTCACTGTGTTCCAAAGTGGTGCTGATGTGAACAGGTACATTTGGACCATTTCAAATACAGTGATCATGTTTAACCCAACCCCTGCTCTTTCTGTTGCCATGTCAACGAAAGGCCCATTTAAATCAATCGATTGACACCTGCAGGTCCCAAGGTCTGTTCTCTACGGCAGCAGCATAATTCTTACAATAAATTCTCTCTCTCCCTCTGCCTCTCTCTCTCTCTCTCTCTCTCTCTCTCTCTCTCTCTCTTTCTCTCTCTCTCTCTCTCTCTCTCTCTCTCTCTCTCTCTCTCTCTCTCTCTCTCTCTATGTCTCTTTCTGTCTCTCTCTCTCTTTCTCTCACTCTGTGTCTCTCTGTCTCTCTCTCTGTGGAGTGGTGTTGTGGTGTTTGGAGCAGCAGGAGATCTTGCGTACCTCCTACGTTGTAGCCCAGACAGGCGTTCTGGTCACAGTAACCTGGAGGACCGGCCGAGCCAACCGGACCTGGCACACCGGGACGTCCTGGGGTACCGGGGTTACCGGGGCGACCAGACAGACCCTGGCTGCCCTGCCTACCCTGACCGGGAGGACCTGAGGATGGGGGGAGAGGAGGAGAGGAGAGAGGGAGGAAAGGAGGGGTGAAGGTGGGGGTTTGAAATAGAAAATGAAATGGAAGGTATTGATGTAAGAACAGAGAGAGGGGGAAGATTTTGAAAGAAGGATAAAACAAGGATACGAAAAGGACAAATCGATGGATGAGTGAGGGAGGGAGGGAGGGAGGGAGGGATGGATGAGTGAGGGAGGGAGGGATGAGAAAGGGAGGAAAGAGGGGAAAGAATAGAAAAGAGGAGTGGAAACAGGAGGGAAGAGGAGAATGAAAGGGTAAAATTGGTTTAATGTTTTTGTCAACTTCCTTTTGTCGATGAAAGAATAAAGAAATTTGTTTCTCTTTTTAAAGCAGGCAGTACTGTGGGCCACCTACCTGGGGGTCCTGCTGGGCCTCTGGGACCCTGAAGCCCAACGCCAGGAGTTCCCTTCTCACCCTTCTCTCCTGGCGTGCCTACACAGGCACACACACACACACGCAGTCAGTCACACACACACACACACAGACACAGACACACAGACACACAGACACACACACACACACAGTCAGTCACACACACACACACACACACACACACACACACACACACACACACACACACACACACACACACACACACACAGCGTAGTAGAGTATCATGACGCGACTCTACCCATTATAATTCTTTAAATACTTCCAAACCATTTTCATTTTCATTTGCCATTCGATGTTCACACTCTGTTCACACTGTTAATGTAGCAAAGTTAAACTCTGAATACAAATGGTAACAGCATCACACCCCCTTCCCTGTCTATGACATTGACATTGCATAAACATCCCCCGTTTTCAAAGACAAATGGACCCCCCTTCCCCCCACACACACACTCTCTCCATCCAGAGATCCTTACCAATGTGCCCTGGTTACAAACAGAGGTAACCCCTCATCCTTACTGCTGTCTCCTGGTCACAAACAGAGGTAACCCCTCATCCTTACTGCTGTGCCCTGGTCACAAACAGAGGTAACCCCTCATCCTTACTGCTGTCTCCTGGTCACAAACAGAGGTAACCCCTCATCCTTACTGCTGTCTCCTGGTCACAAACAGAGGTAACCCCTCATCCTTACTGCTGTCTCCTGGTCACAAACAGAGGTAACCCCTCATCCTTACTGCTGTGCCCTGATCACAAACAGAGGTAACCCCTCATCCATACCGCTGTCTCCTGGTCATAAGCACTCCTATAATAGTTATTATTATAACTGCGTCCCTTACCGCTGTCTCCTGGTCACAAACAGAGGTAACCCCTCATCCATACCGCGACGGGGGCGCTGGGGATGTGGTTCAAGATGGAGTCATAGCGAGACATGTGACCTGGCAGAGGGGGGGATAATCAAGGCTCTTCTGTTTGCTTATTGCTCATACCAACGTTATAAGTTATTCTGTATCATACAGTTAGGCCCAAAAATATTTGGACAGTGACACAAGTTTTGTTATTTTAGCTGTTTACGAAAACATAAGCAATTATATACTCCTATAATAGACTCTATTATTATAACTGCGTCCTCTTTAATACGTACCGCTCAAGGGACCAAAAGTCTCCTGCTGCAAAAAATAACAAGCGAGGACTCTCCCTCATTAACCTGTCATCAATTAAGCAGTTAAAAGGTCTGGAGTTGATTCCAGGTGTGGCGTTTGCATTTGGAAGCTGTTGCTGTGAACACACAACATGCGGTCAAAGGATATGGAGGTGAAACAGACCATCCTGATAATAGAAATCCATCAGAGAGATTATTATAGTGGCCAAATCAACAGTTTGGTACATTCGCTGTCTCAAAAAGGCCTGGACGTCCACGGAAGACAACAGTGGTGGATAATCGCAGAATCCTTTCCATGGTGAAGAAGAACCCCTTCACAACATCCACTCAAGTGAAGAACACTCTCCAGGAAGTAGGTGTATCAGTATCTAAGTCTACCATAAAGAGAAGACTTCATGAGAGTAAATACAAAGGATTCACCACAAGGTGCAAACCATTAATCAGCCTCAAAAATAGAAAGACCAGAATTGACTTTTCCAAAAAACACCTGAAGAAGCCAACCCAGTTCTGGAACAGCATTCTTTGGACAGATGAGACTAAGATCAACCTGTACCAGAATGATGGGAAGAAGAAAGTTTGGAGGAGAATTGGAACCTCATGGAAAGCACACCACATCTTCTGTAAAACATGGTGGAGGCAGTGTGATGGCATGGGCATGCATGGCTTCCAATGGCACTGGGTCACTTGTGTTTATTGATGATGTGACAAAAAGACAGAAGCAGCCGGATGTGAAGTGTATAGGGATATACTTTCTGCTCAGATTCAGCCAAATGCAGCAAAGTTGCACAGTACAGATGGACAATGACCCAAAATATACTGCAAAAGCAACCCAGGAGTTTTTTAAAGCAAAGAAGTGGAATATTCTGCAATGGCGTCAATCACCAGATCTCAACCCAATCGAGCATGCATTTCACTTGCTCAAGACAAAACTTAAGGCAGAAAGACCCACAAACAAGCAACAACTGAAGACCGCTGCAGTAAAGGCCTGGCAAAGCATCACAAAGGAGGCGCTGGGGATGTGGTTCAAGATTGCCTGCAAAGGATTCTCAATAAAATATTGAAAAGTAACATGTGTTTATTTGTCCCTTTTGGCAGAGGAGGTTTGTATAAAAATCAAGGCTCATGTTTAATCATATATTTTTGTTCAACCCCTTGCTTAAAGTCTGCACTTCATAGTTGTTTCCAACGTTATAAGTTATTCTGTATCATATAATACAGTATATCCATATGAAGTCTAATATATGGATGCAAACCGCAAATATGACATTTCTTTAAAAGCAAAAGGACAGCAATAATAATACATTTGGTTTTATCGGGGCCTTATTACTATTGCTCATATCGACGTTGTTAGAGGTCTAACATGTGGACGCAAAACGCAACGCAAATATAGCATCTCTTTAAAAGGAAAAGGACAGCCCCAAAACAAATAGAAATGTAACGCAATAATTGGATAAATGTTAAATTTTCACGTCAAAACATTGACATGAGGAGAACTAAGAGTAGACACTTTCATTTTTCACAAGTCATCTGTGTCTGTGAGAAGAATTGCTATTCTGAAGTCCTGAGGCTGCAGCTACAACAGGTATACCAGAGAAATCAGCCCTGCGGCTAGAAACATTTTTCAAATGCTTCCAGAGAAATATTTAATAGCTTATGTTTACCTGTCAACAAATCTATCTTTTCCCCAAAAGACTAAATTGCCTGTCAGTGTGGCAGAGCGTTGAACTCCACAATGTCCTATTTAAAACGCCCCTTTATAGTTCTAGCATAGGCCCGGAGAGTAATTATAAACATACTAATTCAACAAGTCCTTATCAATTCAGAGCACCAGGCCAATGCGCAAATCAAAACAAACCATTTCATAAAAATAAAATACAAGTTGTTTTTCAGCCTGACCCTAACTAACACCCACGTTCTGTCTGCATGGGAACCAGACTGAAATTCGTGACTCCCTTCCTCCCCTCATTGTTGCTTCATCCCCCTCCTCTCCTCTCCTCCTCCTCCTCCTCATTGCTGCTTTGTCTCCTCTCCTCTCCTCCTCCTCCCCCTCATTGCTGCTTCGTACCCCTCCTCTCCTGTCCTCCTCCTCCTCCTCATTGTTGCTTCATCCCCCTCCTCTCCTCTCCTCCTCCTCCTCCTCATTGCTGCTTCATCCCCCTCCTCTCTTGTCCTCCTCCTCCTCATTGCTGCTTCATCCCCCTCCCGTCCCCTCCTCTTCTCTCCTCCTCATTGCTGCTTTGTCCCCTCTCCTCTCCTGTCCTCCTCCTCATTGCTGCTTCGTCCCCCTCCTCTCCTGTCCTCCTCCTCCTCATTGCTGCTTCATCCCTTCATCCCCCTCTCTTTCCCTACTCTCCTCCTCCGCCTGTACCCTCTCCTCCTCACTGAAAGTGTCCCAGCTCAGTAGCGGATCCAACATGGCAACACCAACACCAGTGTGCCCTTGAGCAAGGCACTTAACCCTAAATTGCTCCAGGGCGCTGTCCCTGTGATCGTAATGTAAGTCCGCTTTGAATGAAAAAACGTCTTCTTAATGATGAAGATTAAAGGTCTCTGCTTGATGATGTAGATGTAAATGTCTGAGCAGGAAGGTTCTGCGATGAAGATGTAAATGTCTCTGCAGAAAGGTTCTGTTAAATGATGAAGATGTAAATGTCTCTGCAGTAAAGGTTCTGCTTCATGATGAAGATGTAAATGTCTCTGCAGAAAAGGTTTTGCTTCATGATGAAGATGTAAATGTCTCTGCAGAAAGGTTCTGTTAAATGATGAAGATGTAAATGTCTCTGCAGAAAAGGTTTTGCTTCATGATGAAGATGTAAATGTCTCTGCAGAAAAGGTTCTGTTAAATGATGAAGATGTAAATGTCTCTGCAGTAAAGGTTCTCCTTCATGATGAAGATGTAAATGTCTCTGCAGTAAAGGTTCTCCTTCATGATGAAGATGTAAATGTCTCTGCAGTAAATGTAAATGTCTCTGCAGTAAAGGTTCTCCTTTATGATGAAGATGTAAATGTCTCTGCAGTAAAGGTTCTCCTTCATGATGAAGATGTAAATGTCTCTGCAGTAAAGGTTTTGCTTCATGATGAAGATGTAAATGTCTCTGCAGTAAAGGTTCTGCTGGTAGATGGAAAAGGTCCGGGCGGTGTCGTACTTACTCTGGATCAGCTGTTCACAGATCTGACGAGCGATGGCCTGCACTGAGGCTGAGGACTGGAGGTCCCCCTGTAGACACACACACACACACACACACACACACACACACACGCATAGAGACACACAACACACACACACACACACACACACACACACACACACACACACACACACACGCATAGAGACGTATAGAGACACACACACACACACACACACACACACACACACACACACACGCATAGCATAGAGACACACACACACACACACACACACACACATAGAGACACACACACACACACATATAGAGACACACACACACACGCGCGCGCGCATAGAGACACACACACACACACACACACACACACACACACACACATACACAGACATATAGAGACACACACACACACACACACACACATATAGAGACACACACACACAAACACACGTGTAGAAAAACACATGCACACAAACACACAAACACCACACGCAAACAAACACATGCACACACATAGAGAGACACACACACGCACAGAGTAACACACACACACACCACACGCACAAACATACACACATGCACACACACATTGAAACACACGTGCATGCATACAAACACACATGCACACAAAAACACACACCAAACATATGCACACAAACACACATGTACACAAACACACACACCAGACACATGCACACAAACACACATGTACACAAACACACACACCAAACATATGCACACAAACACACATGTACACAAACACACACACCAGACACATGCACACAAACACATAAACAAACACATACACACACAAAGAAATGTGTTACTAACACCCAAACACAACCCAATAACCCCTAAATGCATTGCATGACATAGGAAATATCTTGGTAATCACCAATCCCCTGCTAGGTAGGCATCGCCCCACAGCGTCACACATAAACCACCTCTTCTATCAGTGCCCATCTGAGAGGAACAATACGCTACCGCTATAAGTAGTGTCATTAAAAGAACTCTGACAATGGCTGACAATACCCTCATGATGTTCTGAGACATTCTAGAACTATAATTAGACACTCAGCACTCCACTGCTGTGAACAAAATCAACACAATCCATATTTTGATCTCCTGCCAAAACAGTTTGAAAACGTTAATTGCTGTGAAAAAAAGATTCAGTGCCACAGCTGTCTGACTTAGCTCTCCTCGTGTAGCTAAATAAGCTTGAAGTGCAACGAACAAGCTGAGAGGGTTTACTGTTAACTGTTACTGATCTCTAGTCAGTTTAAACCCAGAATATTAACCTGAGAGGGTTTACTGTTAACTGTTACTGATCTCTAGTCAGTTTAAACCCAGAATATTAACCTGAGAGGGTTTACTGTTAACTGTTACTGATCTCTCGTCAGTTTAAACCCAGAATATTAACCTGAGGGTTTACTGTTAACTGTTACTGATCTCTAGTCAGTTCAAACTCCAGAACATTAGGCTGAGAGAAGGTTAACTATTACCTATAAGTGGTTATTTAATGGTAAATACAAAAGCATCAACATTTGTAGGATGTAGATGTGTGTACAGTATATGTATACATGTTTAGTTTTGTAGACGGCCTTCAGACCTATCAGACCTTACAGTCTCTATGCTGACTCAAAGAAAAAAGGCTGCTAGTGGGAGAAGTGTCCACAAAGTGAATTCTGTCTCCTGTTAGTTCTACATGACCGGACAATAAAAACACCACCACAAGCCCGTAGGCCCACATTCCACGGGGAGCTGGCCTCGAACGAGACACAGTGACACTCACACGTTCACCCTTTTCCCCTTTGGTGCCGGGAAGACCCTGTACAAAAAACACAAGGAAAACAGAGAGAGAGAAAGAAAGAATGAATTGTAAGAAAACGAGAGAAAGAGAGAGAATGACTGGGCCGAAAAACAACTGTCGGCCTAGGAGCCTTTTTAGAAGACGGAGCCAAGAGCAAAAAACATGAGTGCAGATAAAAACAGCTGCAGCTCCCTTTATCAAACAGACAAAAAAAAGAGAATAATAAAGAAAGAACTAAGCCTGAATTTATTCTGAAGACAAAAGTATTGCTGGGCGGGAATAATTAAAAGGAAACTCTTTTTTTTTTTTTCTACACAAACAAAGGCATAGTTATCTGAAGTCAGAATATCACAAAAACATTACATGTCTTTAAATGTATTATCTTTGTATATATTAGCATAGATATATTTAACAGAACTTCCTCCTATACTGTATTTAATAATCTATGAATGACATAGTACAATGAGAGAGACCTATGGTAAACTTTGTAAATGGGATAATCTAAAAACACGCGTATGGTTTGACATGGACTGGGAGAGTCTTGATTGAATGCTCCATTGAAGCCATAGCAGAATTCAGACGTAGAACTATCCTACATTATAAATGTGGGTAGGATCTACCATGAGGACCCACCACCTGGTTAGCTTACCGGTGGCCCCTGGCCTCCATGAGGTCCCGGGGGCCCGCTGTTACCTGGGGCCCCTGGTGCTCCCGGAGTACCCTGGAGACGAGAGAGGGGGAGAGACAGGGTAGAGGGGAGACAAGAGAGGGGGAGAGACAGGGGAGATGGGAGAAAAGGGGGAGACAGGGGGAGAGGGGCGAGAAGAGAGGGGGAGAGAAGAGGGAGACGGGAGACAATGGGGAGACAGAAGGGGGAGATTGGAGAGAAGGGGGAGAGGGGAGAGAGAAGGGGGAGACAGGGGGAGAGGGGAGACAAGAAAGGGGGAGAGGGGAGACAAGGGGGAGAGGGGAAACAGGGGGAGAGGGGAGATAGGAGGAGAGTGATGGAGGAAGGAGAGGAAAGGGGGAGACAAGATAAGGGTGAGGGCAGACAAGGGGGAGTGTGTTGGGGGAAAGGGAGAAAGGACGGGTAGGAGGAGAGAGCAGGGAAAGAGAGAGGGTAGAGGGATGGAGAGAGGAAAGAGGGATGAGAGAGGAAAGATATGATTAGTCACAAAGGAGAGCTAAGAGGAGTGTGGGTGATGAGGTAACTCTCTTAGCCAGGTACGAAGTTATTCAAACACTTCAGGTGATAAATTCATATTTTGAAGAGTTAGTTTGGATGGTAAGTTACTTACTATGGTGCCTGAGTTTCCCTGGCGACCCTGGGATCCGTCTTTACCTGGCAGACCCTGGGTAAGACACACACACACACACACACACACACACACACACACACACATTGACACATGTTATAATATCAGGGCTTTTTAAACCAGTAGGTTTCTATCAGGCGAAAGGAGACAGAGAATGTAAGAAGGGCGAAGAGGAGGAGGATGACGAAGATTTAGGAAGTCAAATTAAAGAATGGAGCTGCTTTTATTTTCATGTATTGTTGTCATTGGTTACAGCCAACTGTAGGATCGCAGCAGTGCTATTCAGAAAGGTCACCAGCTCACCCTGGGTCCTGGTTGTCCCTCTCGACCAGGGTTGCCAGGCGACCCAGGAACGCCCTGGAAACAGAGAGAGAAGTCATGTGGATCAGGGTTCTGGTACATTCAGCTAAAAACAAAGGCAGGTTTCTTAACATTGAACAGCGTGTGAGGGTTTGGGCTATTACACAATGGTGAATGGTCATTAAGTCTGGGGTCTGGAACAGTAGTTTTATTTTGTACATCGACAACAGTCTTATGAGTGGTGCTATGCTGATATGAGCACCGGTTACCTGTGTACCCGGAAGGCCAATGGCTCCCTTCTCACCCCTCTCACCCGGGCCACCCTGAGAAAAAGCAATAGACATCAAAATTAAACACACCTAAACAGGAAGAATGTGTATGATCAATTTTTTTACTTTTAAGTTAAATAATTTAATTTATAAGTGGAAAATGTGTGTGTGTGTGTGTGTGTGTGTGTGTGTGTGTGTGTTACCGGGTTCCCTTTGATGGAGTGTCCGCTTGGTCCCTGAGGCCCGGGGGGTCCCTGAGGGCCCTGAACCCCAGCATGACCAGCCAGACCCATCGGACCCTGCAGGGGGACAGAACCAGAGAGGGGTGAGAACCAGAGAGCGGAGAGAAAGAGAGAGGGGAGAGAAAGAGAGAGCGATGAGAGGGGGATGGAAACAAGAGGAGAGAGAACCAGAGAGGGATGAGAGAGAGAGATTGGTCATGAGTAAGCAAAGAGATAACCACAGAGAGAGAGAGAGAGAGAGAGAGAGAGAGAGAGAGAGAGAGAGAGAGAGAGAGAGAGAGAGAGAGAGAGAGAGAGAGAGAGAGAGAGAGAGAGAGAGAGAGAGAGAGAGAGAGAGAGAGAGACAGAGAGAGAGAGAGAGAGAGAGAGAGAGAGAGAGAGAGAGAGAGAGAGAGAGAGAGAGAGAGAGAGAGAGAGAGAGAGAGAGAGAGAGAGAGAGAAAAAGAAAGCAGTGAGAGAGGGATGGACAAAGTTAAACACAGAGATAGTCAGAGACGGTTACAAAAACACAACCAAAAAATAAATAAGAAAAGGCTTTGGTCTTTGAGAGGTGTAAGTGTAAGGGCCAGACATTGTCTTTCATGCACACGCTGCGCTGCGGCCTGTCTCTCCACTCAGCAGAGAAGAACGCCACGCTGACAGATCACACATTCATAGGGATGAGGAAGTGTTTGGGATGAGGATGTGTTTAGGATGAGGAAGTGAGCTTTGCGATGAGAACGTGAGCTTTGTCACAGCAGAGGTCGCAGGATGACCTACACCTTTCTATAGCAAACTGGTCTGTGTGGGACTACAACATCCAGACTGTCTGGGACTGCAGAACGCAGGCTCTCTGGAAACTACAGCATACGGACTATCTTGGACTACAACTTCCAAACTATTCAGGACTATAGAATGCAGGCTATCTGGGACTACAACATCAAGACTATTTGGAACTACAGAACGCAGGCTATCTGGGACTACAACATCCAGACTATCTGGAACTACAGAACTCAGGCTATCTGGGAACTACAAAATCCAGACTATCTGGGACTACAGAACGCTGGCTATCTGGGACTACGGAATGCAGGGTATCTGGAAACTACAACGCCCATACTATCTGGGACAATAGAACGCAGGCTATCTGGGACAACAACATCCAGACTATCTGGGGCTTTGGAAGGATGTTTCTCTCCGTCAAGGTGAAGAGGTCCTTGGATGATATTTGTCTATGCAGAGCTGGGGCTTCTTTTAGACATCAAGAATGCCATGTTTTGATTGAAATTTATTACGTATTTAATGGGAAAATGTCAGTGTATGTGCTGATGAGGATGTGTGCTAGTGTGTGTGCGGTTAGAAAGATGTGTGTGTGTGTGTGTGTGTGTGTGTGTGTGTGTGTGTGTGTGTGTGTGTGTGTGTGTGTGTGTGTGTGTGTGTGTGTGCATGGGGTTATAAAAGATCTGTGTGTTCAATCCCTGCTGAGATACTTCAGCAAGGAGGCTATTTTTGCACTCGAACTGTTTATCTGTTCATTGTCACTGTATGGAGTCAAGAGTGTACCCCACACCAGTGGAGGGATGCGAACATCATCACCAAATATAAAAACAAAGGTGACAGGTCTGTCTGCAGCAATAGCAGGGGAATATCACTTCTTGCGGCTGCTGGCAAAGTCCTGGCAAAGGTCATGTTACGCAGACTCATTGATATAATCACTGAGGATCTCCTCCCTGAATCGCAGTGTGGCTTCAGAAAGAGCAGAAGCACCGTGGACATGATCTTCACTGCACACCAGATGCAAGAAAAATGCTGTGAACAAAAACAAGATCTGTTCATGGCCTTTGTGGACCTTTCCAAAGCATTTGACACCGTACAGCGTGACCTCCTTTGGAAAGTCCTCCTGCATTTTGGCTGCCCCAGGAAGTCTGTGAACATCTTGCAGCAATTCCACATGGGAATGAAGGCCAAGGTGACTGCTGGGGGACAAGAGTCAGATCCATTTAATGTAGGAGCTGGAGTGAGGCAAGGCTGTGTGCTAGCACCAGTGCTGTTTAACATCTTCCTGCTCTGTGTCACAACGCTCCTGTATAAGGACATAGAGGCGGAGAGCGGGGTTTCCCTTGACTACCGGCTGGACAGGAACCTCTTTGATATTCGGAGATTCCATGCGACCACAAA
>JAPMUY010007161.1:45000-52578 GCA_026901105.3 Galaxias olidus
TGTATATGTGTGTGTGTGTGTGTGTGTGTGTGTGTTTGTGTGTGTACTGTGTGTGTGTGTACTGTGTGTGTGTGTACTGTGTGTGTGTGTGTGTGTGTGTGTGTGTGTGTGTGTGTGTGTGTGTGTGTGTGTGTGTGTGTGTGTGTGTGTGCGTGAGTCCTCACCGGAGCAGAGCTGTCCTTGCTGTTCCTGGAGCGGACCATGCGCCCCAGGACCTCCATACCATCCGTGGTAATGTTCCCTGCAGCGTTGATGCTCTTCTCAGCCACCAGGGTACAGTCGATCACCGCCCGGGCGCTGGTCTTACCGACGGCCACATGGAGCTGGAGGAAGCCACAGAGAATAGACAACACACCAGAAGAGTGGGTTATTCACACACATAACACAGGTTTACTGTAGCCTGGACGCTGGTCTTAGTGATTGATTATAACATGCAGCTGCAAGGAATGATATCAGAGAATAAACCTCACACTAATAGTGGGTTATTCACGTAAATAAGAAGTATGATATTACTAGTGTTACTGATTATAACATGCAGCTCTAAAGGAGCACCAGATGGGACAGGTAACAGACATAACTGTGGGTTATTCACGTAAATAAGAATAAGGGCGCTGGTCTTACTGGTCAGAACAGGAATAAGGGCGCTGGTCTTACTGGTCAGAACAGGAATAAGGGCGCTGGTCTTACTGGTCAGAACAGGAATAAGGGCGCTGGTCTTACTGGTCATAACAGGAATAAGGGCGCTGGTCTTACTGGTCATAACAGGAATAAGGGCGCTGGTCTTACTGGTCATAACAGGAATAAGGGCGCTGGCTGGTCTTACTGGTCAGAACAGGAAGGGCGCTGGTCTTATCAGAACAGGAATAAGGGCGCTGGTCTTACTGGTCTTACTGGTCATAACAGGAATAAGGGCGCTGGTCTTACTGGTCAGAACAGGAATAGGGCGCTGGTCTTACTGGTCATAACAGGAATAAGGGCGCTGGTCTTACTGGTCAGAACAGGACTGGTCATAACAGGAATAAGGGCGCTGGTCTTACTGGTCATAACAGGAATAAGGGCGCTGTTCTTACTGGTCACTGGTAACAGGAATAAGGGCGCTGGTCTTACTGGTCAGTCATAACAGGAATAAGGGCGCTGGTCTTACGGGTCAGAACAGGAATAAGGGCGCTGGTCTTACTGGTCAGAACAGGAATAAGGGCGCTGGTCTTACTGGTCAGAACAGGAATAAGGGCGCTGGTCTTACTGGTCAGAACAGGAATAAGGGCGCTGTTCTTACTGGTCATTACAGGGAATACAGGAACCAGAGGAGACAGTTTACAGACATAATGGTTTAGCCCCTCGTATGTTTTGCTATATTTCCTTTGGGGGGAAACAGAATATTAATAATGAATTATTATAATTTTAAGTAAAAAAAAAACTACTTTGGGGATTTTCCGACCAAGAGATTTACTTATAATTGCTAGTATATTTAAAAATGCACCATAAATATATGGGCATAATCATTTATACTTTAAATCAATCAGGGTGAACTCACTAAATAGTTTTGACGTTTTCAATTAGATTCTGTCCCTCTTACTGAATGTGGGCAAGTAGCTAGTAAACATGAATTATTCCACAGGGCAGACACAAAAAATAACAAAGTATATCAACTGATTATTCTATGTACGTACATGTATCATTCATGTACATTATGGTGTATGTATGTCTGCAAAACATACATACACATACAGTATATCTATAACATTTATATGATAATGGCCTAAAATGGTAAGGATAAGTCAGCATTAGGATCAGTCAGCACTAACTGTGTAAGTTCCTATTTGCACAAAGTAACACACAGAATGTAAATAGCTGTGCAACACATTGAGGTTCAAAGAAACGGAGGTCAGAAACCCAAAATGGCTGCCCTATAATTGAGTCAGACCAACTTGCGCACAGGAATGACAGTTGGTTACATGAAGCTGAATTGAAAGCCATGTCTAGCCTAACTTTTGTGGTAGAACAAAACTACTGTTCTGCGCTCGTTTAAAAGTGAATTTAGATTTTAAATGAAGTTGTTTTTAAAAAGTTTTATAATTAAGAAATGTAGCCAGTATTATAAAACTATATAAAAACAAACATAATTTAGTCCACTGCTTCAAACCATTCAAACTATTGTCCTGCCAACTGACTTTAAAGCATTGAGTCAACACCATACCCAACCTTTGCCAAGCATTCCCCCAGCCCTACATATTATTATAATAATATAATATAATAATATAAAACAAAAGCTACAATCTGTTATAAACCCGCTGACAGATAGAACAGAGCAAACAGTTAGTTGGTTTACGGCCACAATACGTTTTGATGGAGATGGACATCAATGGCTGTTTGATTCAAGTCTATATATTAATATTGTAACTACAGATTAATAAGCAATGTAACTTCAGAGTAAGGAGTATTTGAAGGTAAACAAAACATTGAACTGGTGGTGATTGACTGAGGTGGCCTTTGACCTCTGACCTTGTGGAAGCTTCCGTAGAATAGTTTCTTGATCTCCGGACCCTCAAAGGTCACCGTCTGGAAATCCCCTTTGTAGTCGGTGTTGAAGAAGGTCAGGGTCTTCCCGCTGTCTACACGCACACACACACACACACACACACACACACACACACACACACACACACACACACACACACACAGAGACACACACACACACACACACACACACACACACACACACACACAGAGGGCATTTTTTTTTGTTTTTGTCTAAACTCACCAATACATGTTGTGCATTAAGCTTAATCATTTCATGTCTCCTCAAAGCAATAGAGAGACATATATGACATTGTGAACATGACATTATTTTTATGATTTACTCAAAATGTCAAATAACACTCACACATACCATGCACTCTCTCAACCAACTTCAACATACACTAAACAAACCACACACACAGGCAAACACACACACAGACACACACGCACACACACACACACACACACACACACACACACACACAGACACACACGCACACAAACACACAAACACACACACACAGAGAGAGTGCATGGTATGTGTAGTGTTATTGACACTTTGAGTAAATCATAAAAATAATGTCATGTTCACAATGTCATATATGTCTCTCTATTGCTTTGAGGAGACATGAAATGATTAAGCTTAATGCACAACATGTATTGGTGAGTTTTATTAAAACAAGGACCCTCTACGTGTGTGTGTGTGTGTGTGTGTGTGTGTGTGTGTCTCTGTGTGTGTGTGTGTGTGTGTGTGTGTGTGTGTGTGTGTGTGTGTGTGTGTGTGTGTGTGTGTGCGTGTAGACAGCGGGAAGACCCTGACCTTCTTCAACACCGACTACAAAGGGGATTTCCAGACGGTGACCTTTGAGGGTCCGGAGATCAAGAAACTATTCTGCGGAAGCTTCCACAAGGTCCAGAGGTCAAAGGCCACCTCAGTCAGTCACCACCAGTTCAATGTTTTGTTTACCTTCAAATACTCCTTACTCTGAAGTTACATTGCTTAATAATCTGTAGTTACAATATTAATATATAGACTTGAATCAAACAGCCATTGATGTCCATCTCCATCAAAACGTGTTGTGGCCGTAAACCAACTAACTGTTTGCTCTGTTCTATCTGTCAGCGGGTTTATAACAGATTGTAGCTTTTGTTTTATATTAGTATATTATATTATTATAAGAATATGTAGGGCTGGGGGAATGCTTGGCAAAGGTTGGGTATGGTGTTGACTCAATGCTTTAAGTCAGTTGGCAGGACAATAGTTTGAATGGTTTGAAGCAGTGGACTAAATTATGTTTGTTTTTATATAGTTTTATAATACTGGCTACATTTCTTAATTATAAAACTTTTTAAAAACAACTACATTAAAATCTAAATTCACTTTTAAACGAGCGCAGAACAGTAGTTTCTACAAAAGTTAGGCTAGACATGGCTTTCAATTCAGCTTCATATAACCAATTGTCATTCCTGTGCAAGTTGGTCTGACCCAATTATAGGGCAGCCATTTTGGGTTTCTGACCTCCGTTTCTTTGAACCTCAATGTGTTGCACAGCCCTATTTACATTCTGTGTGTTACTTTGTGCAAATAGGAACTTACACAGTTAGTGCTGACTGATCTAATGCTGACTTATCCTTACCATTTTAGGCCATTATCATATAAATGTTATAGATATACTGTATGTGTATGTATGTTTGCAGACATACATACACCATAATGTACATGTATGATACATGTACGTACATAGAATAATCAGTTGATATACTTTGTTATTTTTGTGTCTGCCCTGTGGAATAATTCATGTTTACTAGCTACTTGCCCACATTCAGTAAGAGGGACAGAATCTAATTGAAAACGTCAAAACTATTTAGTGAGTTCACCCTGATTGATTTAAAGTATAAATGATTATGCCCATATATTTATGGTGCATTTTCAAATATACTAGCAATTATAAGTAAATCTCTTGGTCGGAAAATCCCCAAAGTAGTTTTTTTTTTACTTAAAATTATAATAATTCATTATTAATATTCTGTTTCCCCCAAAGGAAATATAGCAAAACATACGAGGGCTAAACCATTATGTCTGTAAACTGTCTCCTCTGGTTCCTGTATTCCCTGTAATGACCAGTAAGAACAGCGCCCTTATTCCTGTTCTGACCAGTAAGACCAGCGCCCTTATTCCTGTTCTGACCAGTAAGACCAGCGCCCTTATTCCTGTTCTGACCAGTAAGACCAGCGCCCTTATTCCTGTTCTGACCCGTAAGACCAGCGCCCTTATTCCTGTTCTGACCAGTAAGACCAGCGCCCTTATTCCTGTTATGACCAGTAAGAACAGCGCCCTTATTCCTGTTATGACCAGTAAGACCAGCGCCCTTATTCCTGTTCTGACCAGTAAGACCAGCGCCCTTATTCCTGTTATGACCAGTAAGACCAGCGCCCTTATTCCTGTTCTGACCAGTAAGACCAGCGCCCTTATTCCTGTTATGACCAGTAAGACCAGCGCCCTTATTCCTGTTCTGACCAGTAAGACCAGCGCCCTTATTCCTGTTATGACCAGTAAGACCAGCGCCCTTATTCCTGTTATGACCAGTAAGACCAGCGCCCTTATTCCTGTTATGACCAGTAAGACCAGCGCCCTTATTCCTGTTCTGACCAGTAAGACCAGCGCCCTTATTCCTGTTCTGACCAGTAAGACCAGCGCCCTTATTCCTGTTATGACCAGTAAGACCAGCGCCCTTATTCTTATTTACGTGAATAACCCACAGTTATGTCTTATTTACGTGAATAACCCACTAACTCCTTTAGAGCTGCATGTTATAATCAGCTCCTTTAGAGCTGCATGTTATAATCAGTAACACTAGTAATATCATACTTCTTATTTACGTGAATAACTATTAGTGTGAGGTTTATTCTCTGATGTTCCTTGCAGCTGCATGTTACAATCACTAAGACCAGCGTCCGGGCTACAGTAAACCTGTGTTATGTTTGTGAATAACCCACTCTTCTGGTGTGTTGTCTATTCTCCTGTGGCTTCCTCCAGCTCCATGTGGCCGTCGGTAAGACCAGCGCCCGGGCGGTGATCGACTGTACCCTGGTGGGTGAGAAGAGCATCAACGCTGCAGGGAACATTACCACGGATGGTATGGAGGTCCTGGGGCGCATGGTCCGCTCCAGGAACAGCAAGGACAGCTCTGCTCTGGTGAGGACTCACACACACACACACACACACACACACACACACACACACACACACACACACACACACACACACACACACACACACAGTACACACACACACACAGTACACACACACACACACACACACACACACACACACACACACACACACACACACACACACACACACACACACACACACACACACACACACACACACACACACACAGACAGTACACACAGACACACACTGGGACAGTGGTAGGCATACACTATTAGTAGAGTCAGATTGAAGTCCACTGTAATGACTTGGGTTCATGTTCTGGTAGGCTTACACTGTTGAGAACGAGACAGCTAAGGCTTACTTACTTACTTTACTTCTGTCACTACAATAAAAGCAAAATAAGTTTTGAGTAGTTAATAAAAAGTTTTCCTTTGTTGCTGTTGAGAGAACACGTTCTTTCCAAAGCGACAGCCTAGTTAGACTTCGCCGACATCAAACAAGCCATCCGAGCGAGTTCATCACAAACCTCTTCTATAAATATCCCCTGACAAGAAAAGAATCAGGAGGCTCTGCATCTTGATCGCATTTCTTTTTTGTTTTCACACCTTGAGATTGACCGCTGTGAGGCAGGGAGATGGAAATGGTTTGTGGGAGTTAATTACAGCTCACACCACGTCTCATCTGATGAAACTGTTTTCTCTCATATCTTGATGAAACTATTTTTCTGAATCCATTTTATTCGATTTTCTATGTGTGTGTGTGTGTGTGTCCTTTGGCATGCATTTGTGTGTGTCTGTGTGGCATGGGTGTGTGTTTCTGTGTCTGTGTTTTACTGTGTGTGTACTGTATGTGCCAAGTCAAATCAAATGTATTTCTAAAGCACATTTAAAAACAACTCACATTTACCAAAGTGCTGTACGTACCAGTTTGTGTATCTGTGTGGTATGGGTGTGTTCATCTGTGTGTTGTGTTTATGTGTCTGTGTTTTTACTGTGTTAATGTGTGTGTTGTATTTCCACAGTTTGAGTTGCAGCTCTTTGACATAGTCTCTGCAGTACTTCCTGGGCCAGCAGTGTGTGTGTGTGTGTGTGTGTGTGTGTGTCTGTGTGTGTGTGTGTGTGTGTGTGTGTGTGTGTGTGTGTGTGTGTGTGTGTGTGTGTGTGTGTGTGTGTGTGTGTGTGTGTGCGTGTGTTGTTACTGTATGTGTGTTGATGTGTGTGTTGTGTTTCCACAGTTTGAGCTACAACTCTTTGACATAGTCTGCAGTACTTCCTGGGCCAGCAGAGACAGATGCTGTGAGCTTCCTGGACTGGTGAGGACTTCTTCACACTTCACCTTTTAATTACTGTCGCTTATTAAATGTCACATCAAATATTACAATGAATTCCTGTAGGTTAAGTTTATTTTATAGGGCATGTTGAATAGTCACCCTCTCATGAAAACTCATCATTAACAATGACAAAGAATAAGAAAAGATTACCCCAAACCCCAGTTTGGACCTTAAACATCCTATGTAGATAATGATCACATCTTAACATCAGAGCCAGCAGAACCCCAGTTTGGACCTTAAACATCCCTATGTAGATAATGATCACATCTTAACATCAGAGCCAGCAGAACCCCAGTTTGGACCTTAAACATCCTATGTAGATAATGATCACATCTTAACATCAGCGCCAGCAGAACCCCAGTTTGGACCTTAAACATCCTATGTAGATAATGATCACATCTTAACATCAGCGCCAGCAGAACCCCAGTTTGGACCTTAAACATCCTATGTAGATAATGATCACATCTTAACATCAGCGCCAGCAGAACCCCAGTTTGGACCTTAAACATCCTATGTAGATAATGATCACATCTTAACATCAGCGCCAGCA
>JAPMUY010007173.1:0-2500 GCA_026901105.3 Galaxias olidus
TCAGGGTCTGTCCTAGAACACGACGGTCATATCATCTTCGTCGCCGGCCCCATCCTCTTCGTCCGGGAGAAGCCCCTCCTCTTGCTCCTGAGACATCTGATCTGGTGTGATCCGCTCACTGAACCCGTTGAAACCCCCCCCTCCCTCCCCCCCAACACTCCTTACCGGACACAGAGACCCCCCTCTCCTCCTCCTCTCTCTCTCCTCCCCCCTTTTATATCACCTCGCTCGCCCTCGCCCCGTGGTAGCGTCTCCAGTAGGATCTATCTACAATGAAGACTTTGCCGGTCGCCTTGTCCTCTTATCCTCTTAAGTCCCACAGGGTCTCTCCTCTCAACCAGTGGATCTCAACGTGGCCCTACCCCCTCTCAGGGCAGCTTCTTACTCCGTCACCACACTCGATATGCCCGTGGAAGGGGGCACGGTTGGCCATTGAACGTTCCACTGGGAGTACAGCGACCGTAGGGTCGAGGACCCCCGCTCGATACCGCACTCTCCCCGCCTCGCCTCACGTCTCCGCGGGCCCTGCTGAGTCAGGTGGAGGGGGGAGGAGGAGGAGGAGGGCCTCGGGGGGGGGGGCGCCCCGTCCTCTCCATTCACCCCCGCCCGACACCTGCCGTCAAATGTTCCCTTTGCTTAAGTCTCACTCTGTCACCTAAAAAAAATAGCCCCCCGCACACACACACACGCATGCACGCACGCACGCACGCACACACACAGCAAATGAAACACAGATCTGTCCTCCCCAGGTAACCCCCTCTCATCCCGACACGCTGAATCCACCTCGTCATCTTAAATCTCTCCTCGCCTCCCAAAAGATCTCTGCTCCCAACTGATTTGTCGTCGGCCCGTTTCTCCAACTGGGCTCGCTCGAATAAACCGGGGGAGGAGGGGGGAGGAGAGGAGGAGAGGAGGAGAGGAGCGAGGGAGATAGATAACTTTTATGAGAGCTCATAAATAAGTCTATGACAAATGGAAGCGAGGGTTTTTTTGGTCGTTTTTTTTTGGAGAGCGAGTCTCGCGTCAAAGGAAGCGTTCCGCTGAGGGGAGCGAGAGGCACTTTAACTTTGTCCTCACAAACAAAGTGCAAGGCATTAAACGGGTTATCGCACTAATGAATATGTCACCCGCTTACAAAACAACCACTAGCTCGAGTGTCTCTTATTCTCTCTGCCTGTGTGGATGTGTGTGTGTGTGTGTGTGTGTGTGTGTGTGTGTGTGTGTGTGTGTGTGTGTGTGTGTGAATGTCTGTAGTCCCTCTCCCCAACCCCCTCACGCCCGCATATACACTCAGACACACTCTCTCTCTCTCTCTCTCTCTCTCTCTCTCTCTCTCTCTCTCTCTCTCTCTCTCTCTCTCTCTCTCTCTCTCTCTCTCTCTCTCTCTCTCTCTCTCTCTCTCTCTCTCTCTCTCTCTCTCTCTCTCTCTCTCTCTCTCTCTCTCTCTCTCTCTCTCTCTCTCTCTCTCTCTCTCTCTCTGAATGTCTTTTGACCCCACGTCCTCTGTCTCTCTTCTCTCCCTCTGTGAGAATGTCTCTCGACCCTCCCCTCCCCTCTCTCTGTGTGTGAATGTCTTTTTGGCCCCCCTCCTGTCTCTCCATACAGATAGGGAGTGCTCTCTAGTCCAGCCAAGGCACTGTCCGCTGGGCCGCGTTCAAAGACAGAGAGGCTGAATGGGAGGCTTCCAGAATCCCTCCTTTTCACAGAACAGTGGATAGAGAGAGAGAGAGAGAGAGAGAGAGAGACGGGGACGGGGGGGGGGGGGGGGGGGGTAAGGCTCTTTGCAGCTGGTTCAAGACTGAGCAAGGAGCTCCCACCACACTAACACACACACATGAACATGCACATGAACACACAAATACACACACACACACACACACACACACACACACACACACACACACGCCAACACTCAATGGCAAGACATAGAACCATGCTTGGCAGTCGCTCTCTCTCACTCGTCTCTTTCGTCCTCTCCATCTCTCTCTCTCTCCATCTCTCTCTCTCTCCATTCCGTTCAATTGCAATAAGCTTTCTAGACATGGAGCACTGTGTCGAAATTATTGTCAAAGCATTGGTCAAAGAAAACAATAACTAAAACCATGAGAGTAACATTTCATTTGTGAAAGACCTGTCCATGTTGCTTTCTGAACCTTTCGCAATAGCACAAGAGGAAGTGGGTCTCTGTCTCAACTTGTCAATTTGTGCACTGCTGACACACGCTATCCTCCCTTGGTAGCCAGCTTGGTCCGCGGCGATCAGTTTCAATTTCCAGGTCGCGTTCACTGAGTCTGTACATATACAGTTGATGTTTTCTTCTGTTTCTGATCTGAAACGTTCATCAGACGCTCGGCAAGTGTGTATTTCTATTCAAGGGCCAAACAGCACCTGACAGTTGATTGCTTTGATTAATCAACGTGATTGTCTTTTTGTCTTTTAATTATTTGATTTGGCCAGATCGTTGGAGGGTTATCGTGAGGAGTTGCTAATTAAATAAAAA
>JAPMUY010007173.1:10000-22500 GCA_026901105.3 Galaxias olidus
GCTGTAAATGCGTCGCTTTATAACAGCAGTAACCCCCCCCCCCCCCCCCCCCATCGCGCGCACACACACACACACACACACACACACACACACACACACACACACACACACACACACACACACACACACGCACAAAGACAAATCGATTCAGATGATAATTCCAAATAATGCAGCACTTTATCTAGCCTATAGCAGAACGCTGTAGGCAACTCGTAAACAGCTGAAGCAACTACACTAGTGCAGAACACATTGTTCTAAAGCACCAGAAACCGTAACATAACGGAAGAACCTAATGCTTTCTGTTGTCACGAACCTTAACGGGGGAGTTTCTGTTGGACACGGGCAGGTCACGGATCCCGCTGCCGGGGGGAGAAGCCGAGATTCCTGCCGCGTAAGCCAGCGAGCCCCCGGGCAGGGACTGCCTGCCTCCTCCGTTCCGTGGACGCTGCTTGATCCCGTCCAGCAGCCGGACCAGAAGGATGTTGGCGGGGAGGTCGTCCACCCCGCAGTCCACCAGTATGCGACACTCGGGACACCGGAGCTCATTTCTTGAGCTGACGATGTTCTCGAGGCATCGGCGACAGAACGTGTGCTGGCAAGGCAGCACCTTGGCGGTGGTGTCCAGCCGCTCCAGACACACGGAGCATTCTAGTAAATCCAACAGCGACGACTCGTCCATCTCGGCTGATAACGTAATCATTTGGCTATTTTGGTTAACGAGGATCTCTCTTTCAGTGGTAAAATGTCTTGAAAACAACAGAAAACATACTGTCTGGCAGTGCTGACTCTCTAAGTATAGTGAGTGCAGCGCAGCGGACTCCCCAACCGGAGCCTCGCGCGCCAAACAGCTCCTCTGTCACTCCCTCCCTCTCGCAGCTGTGCAGAATGCAGTGAGGTCACGTTCTCATCATCCGCGCACCAAGCACATAGCTGGCGCGCGCATACACAGAGGAGCTGGTGGAACGAGGCTATAGAGAAATTGGGGAGGTATAGCCGAGAGGGAGACTAAATAGGCTTGGGAGAGAAAAAAAAGGGGAGGAAGAGAGCAAACGGTAGAGCGAGAAAACGATGTATTCACCTCAACAAAGCACAGTAGTTGAACCAGAGCACCAACGAACCTGCAATTACCAGTTATTCTTACACCTTCCCATGGTTGTCATGCAGGGGCATAGCGGGACCGAATCTTTTATCCTCCCTCACTGGCCTCAACTAAAGCGAGGATGCGGGTTTACCTCGGTTTAGCACAGAGTGGGAGTCAGAAGCGCACAGACAAACAATAAAAGATCTGATGACGGACACTCTTTATTCCTTAATCACTGTTATGAAGAGAACACCTGCTCAAAATCAGAACGACCTGAGCAAATGATTACAGGGTGCACGTTGGACGACAGCAGGCTAATCTTTTCTTGCGACGGACATCTCAGTAGTATACAGCCTATAGGTCTATATGAGCCACCATAAGCATGAAGGCACAGTCGACGTTGGTTAAAAAAAGAACCTGTTGTTTGCAAACTAACTTTTACAACTATAACTAGACTTTATTTGATCTATCAAATTATATTTTTATATTATAGTTTAGCTTTAAAGGAGTGGGGGTGTAAATATGTCAAACACTGAAGATGTGATTGTGCTTGCCACCACGTTTGCTTCAGAGGAGTGGGCAGTTAAGTTATCACCATATTTAATAGACTTGTATTACATTAATTAATTTAATTAATTTATGTATTTGCGTTTATCGTCAGTACACTTGTTTGTCAAACAGTGCTTGGCGCCGACTGCTGGCAAAACGCTGCAATACCAGTTTATTGACACCAAATGAACAACTTCCGTTTCTAAAAAATAAATTTTTGTAAATATACTATTTCCGAATAACCCTGAATTAGGCATGGTTAGAATTGCATTTGTAGACAGAAAGCAATAGGAGCAAATGACTCTTACCTTTGTGGCTAATTTGTAGGCTCTGTTCACATCTGCATTTATAACTCCACCCAACAAGAAGGTATTAATGGATTTTGTCTAAGCGGTAAATGACCACTCTAGACTTCTAGGCACTAAGCTTTTTTTTTATCTTCCCAGAGCAAATACATTCCTGGAAGCTGTAACATATGTGTGTGTGTGTGTGTGTGTGTGTGTGTGTGTGTGTGTGTGTGTGTGTGTGTGTGTGTGTGTGTGTGTGTGTGTGTGTGTGTGTGTGTGTGTCTCTCTCTCTGTGTGTGTGTGTCTGTGTGTGTGTGTGTGTGTGTGTGTGTGTGTGTGTGTATATCGTTCAGCTGTGTGAGTTAAGGCAGGCTGATTGACCTGTCTAGACCTGCCCCATTCTCACGAGAGAGACACAGAGAGAGAGAGAGAGAGAGAGACAGAGACAGAGAGAACAAGAACAAGGAAGGGTCACAGCCACTGCAGGTCCTGGGGCGTAGTCAGTCATTACGTGTGTGTGGCTGTGTATGTGTATGTGCGGGCACGCTGGTGTGTCTGAGCTGAACTGACGCCTGCCTGGATATAGAGGCTCTCTGCCACCCAAGAAGATGAACAGACTACCTAAGACCCATTCAGGTAACTGTGTGTGTGTGGGATAGTAAGGCAATGCTCTCTCTCTCTCTCTCTCTGTATTTATGTGTGCGTCTATATGTGTGTGACTGTGCGCATGTGTGTGTGTGTGTGTGTGTGTGTGTGTGTAAAGAGTGAGAGGTTTGTCAGTGTGTGTATGTGCATGGGTTTGTGTGTGTGTTTAATTGACCCATTATTATCTACCATATGTGATGTACCTTGTGGCTGAAATTTGCACTGCAGATATTAACACTCGCTTTGCATGTGTGCGTGTGTTTGTGCGTGTTGTGTGTGTCAGTCTGCATGTGTGCGTGTGTTTGTGCGTGTTGTGTGTGTCAGTCTGCATGTGTGCTTGTGTGTGTTTGTGCGTGTTGTGTGTGTCAGTCTGCATGTGTGTGCGTGTGTTTGTGCGTGTTGTGTGTTTCAGTCTGCTTGTGTGCGTGTGTTTGTGCGTGTTGTGTGTGTCAGTCTGCATGTGTGCGTGTGTTTGTGCGTGTTGTGTGTGTCAGTCTGCATGTGTGCGTGTGTTTGTGCGTGTTGTGTGTGTCAGTCTGCATGTGTGCGTGTGTTTGTGCGTGTTGTGTGTGTCAGTCTGCATGTGTGCGTGTGTTTGTGCGTGTTGTGTGTGTCAGTCTGCATGTGTGCGTGTGCTTGCGTTTCTGATTTTGATTGCCTCGGAGGAGCAGCATCCCACGAGTTTTTGGCAAACAGCCCATTAAAATCCACAATATAACCCCCCCCTCCCCCATCCCCCTCCTTCCCCCCATCCCTCAGGGAGCCTCCATTTTAAGGAACAGATGAGCTGAGATGAGCCAGGGAGACTGGCTGTACCCACGGCGCGTCGCAGAGAGACGACGTCCTCTGGCCCGGGGACGTAGCTCTGCCTCACAGGGGCCGCGGGCCGTGGGGACTCTCCTCCAGCCAGCCTCTGGTGAGGAGTGGCTGCCTCGCTCCCCACGCGCCCCTCAGCCTGACCAGCCAATGTCCTGCCACTCACGCTCAACTAGGTTAGCTGACACGGCGATCACCATGGTAACCAGCCTCTTTGCGCCACCGTCGGGTAGTAAGCGGACACTGGATAGGATACGTGTGTGTGTGTGTGTGTGTGTGTGTGTGTGTGTGTGTGTGTGTGTGTGTGTGTGTGTGTGTGCGTGGGGATGTGTGTGCGTGTGTGTATTTTATGGGCACTTACAATAGAGGAGGGTCCTGTTCCATGCACACACCACATGTGGAAGCGTACCTCCCGTCACCAATACTATAAAACAGAACGACTCACTCACTCATCTACTCTGCAAGAATGTCAACAAAAAACACATTTAAAATATCGGCCATAAATTCTAATGAACAAACTGAGGATAATCTCTTTGGGAAAACTCAGATCTTCCACTTTTCTGCCCAGGTGGACTGTATCGGAGCTGAAGCAGTTCTCCCGTTGACTGTCCCAGGGAGTTGGAGTTGGTGTTGGTGCTGGACCTCCCTCCATGGGCATGGACCTCCCTGTCGCTGTTCCCCCTGTCAGGGTGTCTCTGTCTGGGGCGAGGCTGAGGTCTGTGTTCCCCCTGTCAGGGTGTCTCTCTCTGGGGTTAGGCTGAGGTCTGCTGGTCCCCCCGTCAGGGTGTCTGTCTGGGGTGAGACTAAGGTCTGTGTTCCCCCTGTCAGGGTGTCTCTGTCTGGGCCGAGGCTGAGGCCTGCTGGTCCTCAGACAGGCTGGCCTTCCCACTCCCTTATCGTGCTTCCCTCTTCATCCTGTTCTCCTCTCGCCCTCCAAACTCTTCTTCTCTTCTCTTCATCCTGTCCTCCCGTTTCTTCTTCCTCTTCTCCTTCTCCTCCTCCTCCTCCTTCGTTTCCTTTTTCCTTCTTTTCCTTCTTCAGCTTTTCATCCCATCCTCTCCTTCATCTTCTCATCCTCCCCTCCATCTATCAGGAAAACCCTTTCTTTTTATCCATATAGAGGATTAGAGGACCACTGGAAGGCTGGAACTACAACTGAGGGATAGCGAGCAAGGGGAGGGGAAGTAAAGAGAGGCAGCAAAAATAAACAGAGCAAGAGAGAGATGGGGGAGAGAGGAAGATTGAGAATAAAAGGGAGAGAAAGAGAGATAGAGAGAGAGAGAGATGGGGTTAATTACAGGACATAGAGCTTTCAAAGCCCCTTTTATCTGTCTCTTCCTGGGGACGGAGGAGGAAGGGGAGAGGACAGGAGGATAGAGAGAATAAGGGGGAGAGCGATGGAGAGAGAAGGGTGGTCTGGTCCATCAACCCAATGCAAACATGCGCTTGGCATCAGCATCACTCGCTCTTTTTCTCTGTTCTGCACACACATACACGTACGTAGTAGAGAGTGCACCCACCCACCCACCCACACACACACATACACACACATACACACACACACACACACACACACACACATACAGAGTGAGCAAACACATAGGAACGAATGCTAACTTATTGTGCACGTGACTAACATGAAGACTGACAAACACACACCTACCCGCGCCACTCCACGCGGATGAAAACATCAATAGCACTCCTCCTAATTGACTGATCTGTGTTTGAAACGGCCTGATACGTTTACAGGAAGAGGAAGCCTCGGCACAGCTGCACTTTGATCATCTCTCCCCTTTCATCTAGTCTGATGTCTCCTTCTCTCTCTCTCTCTCTCTCTCTCTCTCTCTCTCTCTCTCTCTCTCTCTCTCTCTCTCTCTCTCTCTCTCTCTCTCTCTCTCTCTCTCTCTCTCTCTCTCTCTCTCTCTCTCTCTCTCTCTCTCTCTCTCTCTCTCTCTCTCTCTCTCTCTCTCTCTCTCTCTCTCTCTCTCTCTCTCTCTCTCTCTCTCTCTCTCTCTCTCTCTCTCTCTCTCTCTCTCTCTCTCTCTCTCTCTCTCTCTCCAATAACCTCTGTCTCTCACTACATCTCTCTCCCTCTCTGGTCGTCCGTATTGAATTGTCCTCAGTGGCCCTCATTATTCTTCTCTATCTCATCCGTATCTATCTATCTATCTATCTATCTATCTATCTATCTATCTATCTATCTATCTATCTATCTATCTATCTATCTATCTATCTATCTATCTCCTATCTTCTCTCACTCTTTACCTTTTAGCTTTAAAAATAATCATTTCCTTTTTACACACGGTCTGATGAAAGTGAAATTATGAAACATTCCAACCGACACACTCAGACAAACTGCACTGATTTTCAGATGTCTGATCGTTCTAATACTCGCCACTAGATGTCATTGATGCACTTGAGTTAAGGGTCAATTAACTGAAACTTCTCTGAGCGTGTCTACCTGGGTCAGGTTGTCCTTCCTTCCTTTTTGGGGAGGAGAAAACGTTCTTCCAAGGGAGGAGCCACATGCGCACCGTGAAGAGAGAGAGAGAGAGAGAGAGAGAGAGAGAGAGAGAGAGAAAGAGAGAGAGGCTGAAAGATTTGTTTATAGTTGGTCAGACTCGGTGATGCCTGTCAAATCTTTCAATACAGACTGATCAGTGTGTTCACCACAGAGGCCGAGAGACTCCAGCACCGCTCTTCAACGCTGCACAGCTGGAGACACGAACCCTGAGCTCGCTCCTGTACCCCGCTCCCGGCCGGCCCCCAGGTAAGGCGCCAGACTCGAGCTCCGTGCTGAGGAATGCAGGCAGGGATTGTAGCAAGACTTTGGGGAAATTCCTCACACTGTTCTGTTACAGACACATGCACTTAACTGTAACGTTATCTCTTGAAATAAGCGTGCGCTGTTCGTTTGTCTGAAAGTGTGCAAATAGGCGAGGATCCCATGCAAAGCTGAACTAAAGGCTGTGGCCTCACTTTATATTTTTAAGCTTGTTTGAAACAGGACAACGTTATTGTGTAGTTCTAACATTGTAGGTAAGCCTTTTGATTCAATTCAAAACTTTAGTTGGACTTTTCATATACTTCCTGGCTGCTTTAGAGAGCACTGGACCTGCTTTGTTGATGCGTGATATGCATTGAAGGATTGCCTGAATCTTAATGGCATTATTGCGTATATTTTCTACTTAAGCTTCTTTTTTTTATTTTATGGCAAGGTTATGCCTTATATGTCGCTATATTTAGAAATGGTATATTTGAAGAGCTGGGTCAGTGTTGTCGTAGCTTGTGGTTCAGGGTCATGCTTGCGTGTGGTTTTCTCTCGGTCCCCGTGGATGTGCATAATTGTTTTCACGGTGCCGCCTGGCTGTCCCACCGCGGGCCCCAGGGGAAGTCCTGCCCGCAGACAGGCGTCTCACCCCGGCGGGGACATGCTGGGTCCTGCCGCTCCTCTGAAGTGTGCTGCCTTTGAACTGCTCAGAGAGGCGCTCAGGGTGGAAATCAATCCTCCTCTGTCTCTCTGTGTCCTTCTCGTCTGACTCGCTCCTTCTCTTTTCTCTCTCTCTCTTTTTCCCCCCTTCGGCACTGCAGACCCCCCCCCCCACCACCACCACCACCACCGCCCCCCGCTTCTGCTGAATCTTTTAAGTTTTAGGTAGGAAGGATCAGGTGGAGAAGTCAGGGGAAAAGGTGTAACTCATCTTCAAAGCGTTTGACATGGTGTAGGGTGGATTAAAAGAGAAGTAGGAAAGCATAAACAGCAGACGGTGATTTACTTTCACCACAGGTCACTTTCACCACAGTCCATAGTCTGATTCAGGTAGTCAATGCATATGAACACGGGAATTATATAGTCATTTCTCCTTACAAATATATAGAACAATAACATCTATAATGGGAAAGTGTGTCCAAACCTTTGACTGGTACTGTCTATTCTTCTGATTCATAGTAACTTGTGTATATTTTAGTGATAGTTCCTTACTCCATAACTGCTGTCTCTAAAGTGAATGATGCAGACACACAGCGACATGTCTCATCTGGAGGGATCGAGAAGTAGTCTGCTAATCTACGTCTCTCATGCACAGCAGTTACATCTATGACACCCAGAAGCCTGTTCAAATTCACAATCCATAAAATGCACAGCACTTAATCTCTTAAAAGCAGATAAGATGAAGCGGAATTTGTTCTGGGGACACAAAGCCATTCCAATGTAATAGCACAGAACAATGTCAAGACGTATATGAGAAGTGCGTACTGTCAATCGCCAAATCATTTAAGGAGAAAGATAGACATAGACACACTTTATTTAGCGGAGGAGTCTTTTCATTTCTGCATTTCAAAATACACAGGTTACGTTGTTATAATATCCAGAACACCCATAATCCAAGATGAGCACTTTAGAATGCAGCATTTAGGTTGATTTGGGTTGAGAGCAGATATGTGATTAGGGTATTTCAAGTGTGCATCATTAAAAGAAAGGCCTATTTGTTTAGCGGAGGAGTCTTAAGCTTTTCATTACAAAATAGACAGGTTACGTTGTTATAAAATCCATAATACCTTAATCCAAGATGAGCATTTTTGAATGGATTTGGGTTGAGAGCAGATATGCAATTTGTGGTATTTCAAGTGTGCTTCATTAAGACAAGGACCTATCTGTTAAGCGGGAACATTCTGAAATAGCTTATCTGTTTTCCAGGTAACAAAAGCCTTGCCAGGCACAGAGACCCTGATGCCGTTGTTCTCTCTCAATGTTCCAAGATGTATTATTGTTATGGAACATGCAAAAGCGTATCGTATAATATCGTAATAGATGAACACAAATACATACACATATATAGTAACATAATATAGAGTATGGAACATAGAGTGACGGTTTGGCCTTTGAACGTTCTACCTTGATGCTTGATGTAAACTGTACCAACATCAGACTGAACGGCAGACTGACCGAATCCCAGGAAAGAGATAACAAATGCAGAACAAACACAGCACCGCACTGCATGTACATTCTCACTCTCTCTCTCTCTCTCTCTCTCTCTCTCTCTCTCTCTCTCTCTCTCTCTCTCTCTCTCTCTCTCTCTCTCTCTCTCTCTCTCTCTCTCTCTCTCTCTCTCTCTCTCTCTCACACACACACACACACACACACACACACACCGAGCGAGACAGTAAAACACACAGTCAAAGTTTTGCTTCCCACCTATTACTTATTGGCCACAGAGACAAAGCCTGGTGGAGACTAATGGTTTGGGCCCAGCTTATGAAGCGAAGCAGACAAAGACAGAGACAGTCAATTACCCTGCCCACCTACGGCATTAAACGCTCACTGAGGACACACACACACACACACACACACACACACACACACACACACACACACACACACACACACTCACACACACACACACACACACAGAGAGACGTCTGGGAGAGACGTTCTGCCCCAGCGGAGGTAAAGAAGGATAGAGGGAACAGGGAGAGAAGATGATGAAAGACAGATTACCGACAGGCAGGGAATCAAAGAGCCTACTGACTGGAGCTGTGTGTGTGTGTGTGTGTGTGTGTGTGTGTGTGTGTCTTATCATGTCTTCTGAGAGTTTGTTTTGCCTTCGCTCTGAGAGGGAAGCTGACAGTAAGTCTGTAATTAAAGCAATCAAAAGATGAAGTGAGATGAAGAGAGACGGTGGAGCAAGGATCAAACACACACACACACACACACTCATACTGTACAGAAACACACACACACACACACACACACACACACACACACACACACACACACACACACACACACACACACACATATACAAATACACAAACACACTCATACTGTACAGAAACACACACACATATAAATACACAAACACACAGATACTGTACAGACACACAAACACACACACACATACAAATACACAAACACACAGATACTGTACAGACACACAAACACACACATATGTACTGCACAGAAACATGCATACACACACACAGGCATAAACAGGTCTCTGGACTTAAATGACTACTGCACTGTGAGAGGTTCTGTAGTCATCTCACTGTGCTTTTCCTTTACCTTGGCCATTAGTACTTGTATCCCAGAGAGTTTGACAGACAGACAGACGGACGGACAGACAGACAGACAGACAGACAGACAGACAGACAGACAGACAGACAGACAGACAGACAGACAGACAGACAGAGACAGGTAGGCAGGCAGGCAGATAGGCAGGCAGGCAGGCAGGCAGGCAGACAGACAGACAGAGACAGGCAGGCAGGCAGATAGGCAGGCAGGCAGGCAGGCAGACAGCCAGGCAGGCAGGCAGGCAGGCAAGCAGACAGGCAGGCAGGCAGGCAGGCAGGCAGGCAGGCAGGCAGGATGACAGAGGCTTGTTGTGGTCTGATGACGGTGTGGGGATGTCACTGGCCACGGGTGACATAGGAGTACCCTAATCATTCAAACCCTTTTTCTAGTACACTCTGTAAAGTTGAAACGACTGACGTACGGATGGATGGCTCGGAGAGACGGCAGGTCGGGAGAGAAGCTGCTGCTCCCATGGACATGGAAACGGTTGTCCCAGTCCCAGCACACTGCCACTCCTCCAGGGCTTATCGCTCCGTTTGGGAGCAGGCTTTGGAATCCACTGATGGGTCATTATCTCATGGAATGTAAAGCCGTCCTCCCCCAACTTTCTCTCCCTTCGTTTCTGACTCACCCTCTCCCCTCTTCCTGTTTGTCTTTTCTCCCTCCTTCCGTTGTCTCTCCGTCCGCTTGTCCCTGACCAACAGCTGAGTTCCGTCATGGGACATCTCCCCCTGAATATTTACATTCATGATTGTTTATTGGCCGGGCTGATAATAGCTTCCTGTTAAATTTGGAATCCAACAGGCCAATCGGGGGAATCGGCCAGGGCAGGCAGTCAATAATGGGTGGAGGAAGGAGGAGGGGCTTAGCGTGTTGACGGGCAGGGAGTGGTGTGGTTCCTCTATTACGGTGTTTCATTTCTGACGACAATTAAAACGAACGCCATAATGAAGTTTAAGTCAGTATGCCTGGGCCTAAATGTCTGTGGCAGGAAAAGTCTGTTTTTCATTCTTTCCTTCTCACTCTCCATCTCTCTCTCTCTCTCTCTCTCTCTCTCTCTCTCTCTCTCTCCGTCTATCTCTCTCTCTCTCTCTCTCTCTCTCTCTCTCTCTCTCTCTCTCTCTCTCTCTCTCTCTCTCTCTCTCTCTCTCTCTCTTTCCTCTTTCTGTCCATTTGTGTCTTTTCCTCTCCCATTGAGATTGTTTGACTGCTGTGGCGGACAAGGATTTGGTTAAGGAACAAAACAAAAACACTGCCACAGTGCATTTTGTCTACACACACACACACACACACACACACACACACACACACACACACACACACACACACACACACACACACACAGCGTCATCCTCCCACTGCTTCCAGCTTATAAACAACTCCTAAACGTAATCAATGTTCTACTTAGAGGGTTTATGCTGGAGAAGCCAATTATTTCTGCTCTTTATTGACTTCAACCTGCCAAATCCCTGCTAGATCTCAAACACATGTTCCCCGCTGCAGCCCCGTATAAAGGGGCCTGCTCTCTCTTTGTGTGTGTGTGTGTGTGTGTGTGTGTGTGTGTGTGTGTGTGTGTGTGTGTGCGCGCGTGTGTGTGCGTGTGTTCTCATTTAGGCATGCAAGTGAGACCTACGGAGCCGGCTATATCCCTAACGGTGCGCTCTCATTAGGGGTCTTGAAACCCGTTAATACTTTAGTTGGACTTCTCACACACTCGGCTTCATTTCCTTTGAATCGGCCGCTAAGGAGACGCAGTCCCACCCAACGAAAGAAAGAAAGAAAGAAAGAAGGAAGGAAAGAAGGAAAGAAAGAAGGAAAGAAAGAAGCAAGGAAAGAAGGAAAGAAGGAAAGAAAGAAAGAAAGAAAGAAAGAAAGAAAGAAAGAAAGAAAGAAAGAAAGAAAAAGAAGCAAAGCTCTGCAGGCCCCCACACTTCCCCTCAGTCGGGGGGGGGTGGGGGGGGGGCAGCACGATGGCCCTGAAAACGCCCGATGACACCAGCGTCTGTTTGACGTTTCAGTGTTTGATCGATGCACGCCCAAAGCGTTTCCACTTGACTGGACCTGGGGTTTGACTAAACGTTGGAGAAATGTACATAACCAGCTAATTGGCTTATTAAAGGGAACTATGCACACACATTAAGCGTTTCTACTAGCCATTTGTTTCAATGAAAAGGGGGGGATGAGGACTAGCTGGTACGGGACAGCCTGGGCACTTTAGTTGAAACAACTCAAACGTAGTCCGTTCATAACAGCCAACGCCGTGAGGGCTTAGAAATGACACACACAAACAAAAAAAAACTAAAAAACAAACACATATACACACAGAAACACAAACACACATACACACAGAAACACAAACACACATTCACACAGAAACACAAACACACATACACACAGAAACACAAACACACATACACACAGAAACACAAACACACGCGGACACACAGAAACACAAACACACATACACACAGAAACACAAACACACATACACACAGAAACACAAACACACATACACACAGAAACACAAACACACATACACACAGAAACACAAACACACATACACACAGAAACACAAACACACATACACACAGAAACACAAACACACATACACACAGAAACACAAACACACATACACACAGAAACACAAATACTCCCTGCTGCCAACTCCGGTTTGTGAGACAGTGAGACAGAGGGAGAAAACAGGATGTCATGTGACAGAATGAGATTGATAGAGGGAACACTAAGGTGGGAGGATAGAGGAGAGGGGGAAGAGGTAGAGAGTGACTGAGAGTGGAGAAAGGGATGAGGGAGGAAGGAAAGCAAAAAAAACATCCGGCAGACAGGATGCAAAAAGAAAACGGAACAGGCTTGTTGTCTTGCCGGCCCTCTGTACGCATGGACGTGTTCGCACGTGTGTGTGAGAGTGTTTGAGTGTGTGTGTGTGAGACTGTGAGTGAGTGTGTGTGAGTGCTTGTGAGTGTGTGTGTGAGATTGTGAGTGCTTGTGAGTGCTTGTGAGTGTGTGTGTGAGATTGAGAGTGCTTGTGAGTGTG
>JAPMUY010007173.1:32500-55558 GCA_026901105.3 Galaxias olidus
GTGTGTGTGTGTGTGTGTGTGTGTGTGTGCATGTGTGTGTGTGTGTGTGTGTGTGTGTGTGAGTGTATGTGAGTCAGATCATGGTTAATTTGTAGTGATACCCCACAGTGTGTTATTGAAGAGTCAAGGGGAAATTGGCGCTCAAAGATGTAATGAAGAGGTCAGCTTAAACAGTCCCAGACCCAAAACGCCACCGGTACTCACCAAGACACACACACACACACACACACACACACACACACACATACACAGTGAGACACACACACACATACACAGTGAGACACACACACACACACACACACATACACAGTGAGACACACACAATCACACACATACACACACACACACACACACACACAAAGTGAGATACACACACAGTAAGACACACACAGTGAGACATACACGCACACACACGCACACACAAAGTGACACACACACACAAACACACACACACACACCCACACCCACACACACAGTGAGACACACACACCATCACATGCCGACCAAAGACTCCGAAGGGGACCTCTGTAACCAATAAGATTCCCTGTCTTTGGTCCCAGCAAACATCACAATTACCAAGGTTGCTGAAGAAAACAGATGTGTGTGTGTGTATGTGTGTGTGTGTGTGTGTGTGTGTGTGTGTGTGTGTGTGTTATAAGGGTAGGTCCGTATTCCGCCCAGAACAGGACCTCGTTAATCATAATGTGTGTTGAAACCTTGTGATAAAAAACAACTGAAAAACATCAACTACATCCAAATGAATTGGTCCAGCCATATGGGAAAGAATGGCACTCCCTGCTCGTTTAACGTAACTCAATGTGTGTGTGTGTGTGTGTGTGTGTGTGTGTGTGTGTGTGTGTGTGTGTGTGTGTGTGTGTGTGTGTGTGTGTGTCTCCAGAGCTGCGGCTACGGCGTGAAGGACGAGGACTTTGCGTGCGTGCCGTGCCCGCCAGGGAAGTACTCCAAGGGGAAGTACGACATCTGCAAACGCCACAAGGACTGCGACGCCCTGTACCTGGCCACCGTGCTCACCCCGGGAACCCAGGAGCGCGACGCCGAGTGTGGGCCCTGTCTGCAAGGGTAGGTCCCTCACACACACACACACACACACACACACACACACACGAGCTGACATTGAGACAGTCCAGACACACTTGCACACACACACACACACACACACACATACCAGGAAGCGTCTCACATCTGGCCCTGATGGGCGGCTGAGTGACTGGACCACCTCTTAGCATGGTCTCTAATACTGTGTACCCTCCCCGGACCCCCATCACACACACACACACACACACACACACACACACACACAGCTAACCCTCTATTAGTCATACTGCTCGTACTGACTTCACAGACAGCCTTTCCAGCCGGTGGGACACGGAGACATCAAAGACAGACTCTTTAATTTTCTTTATCTATCCCTCCTTCTCTTCCCTCCCCGTCCTCTTACCCCGTTCTTGTCTTCCGCCTCCCCTCCTTTCTTAACCTCCCGGCTCCTCTCTGGTTTTCAACAGCGCCACGCCGCGCACTTTCTCTCCTCCCTCCATCCTCAGCACATCCCAGTCTCTCTTCCCCGTTTCATCCCTCCCTCTTAGCGCTCCTCTCCTTTGTGTCCGGCTCCGGCAGTCCAACGCTCTCGGTTCCTTTCTTTTCTCTCCCTCTTTCCATCCTCGGGGTCTTTACCACCCTCTCCTTCCCCTCGCTCTCCCTGTGGTCGGCGGGCCTAGCATGCGAGGGGGGCCTGTTTTTCTGACCACCTCCAAAACACGCTCCGCTTCCAATTCCGCCCCAATGTCAACATACAAACGAGAGCTTTCCACCGGAGCGTGTCTGCGGGACGCTGGGTCTACCGCGCTTCCCCGTTTGACGTCTGAGCGAGACCTCAGCGACGTTCATAAACGCTACATGTTGTTGTTTAGGCTCACTTAGAGCGGCGGCTGGAGGTGGTTTCCTATACCAGGTGGGGTTTTGCTGCCTCTACAGTTTGCTTGCTGTAATTACGTGGAGGGCGAAATGCTAAACGATGATGCCGTGTTTAAAACACGTCGTCGTGCGCTGAGAAGCGTGTCGGAAGATCGAAAACCATCGCTTTAAGGGGCAGAAGAGAATTCCAGCCGTGGATCAGCGACACGCTCCTTCTGAAAATGAAACCTGCAAAGTTTCCCCCGGCACCTCTTTGGCCAGGCCAGTGCTTTTCATGACAGTATCAGAACGTTACCCATGCCTAAATGATTTGCAACGTCGTTCAAACACAAAAGATCCCCGTCCAGCTCCGGCCAGTTGAACGGAGTGATGGAGGAGCGATGTACTTGTCTTTAACGCTGCGGGACGTTAGGGGTAGCTGATTAGCCTTGTCTTCATCCCCCCCCCCCCCCCCCCCTTCCCTCCCCCCTTCCGTTTTCCCCTCCTCCCCCGTTGCCTTCTGGCCCCTGCCTTGATTCTCTGTGGCTTTCTTGGCTCCCAGACCCAGTCTCTCAGGATGTTTTTCCTTTATTATCAGTCTGATCTTTACGGGTAACAGAGTAGAAAGGAGTGTGTGTGAGTGTGTGTGTGTGTGTGTGTGTGTGTGTGTGTGTGTGAGTGTGTGTGTGTGTGTGTGTGAGACGTTGGACTGCTCCAAGACACTGTGTACACTCGACAAAGAGCAGAGCTCCCAAAGTACAGAAATCCACTCAGATTGTCGGCGTAGCTCTCAATCAGAGCCAGAGCAGTCCTGGTGGAAGAGTGACTCCAGGGACAGTGGCTCCGCCTGCGGGCACGTGGACCAGGTCCTGTGTCTGCCCGCAGACCCACAGCCAGACCACACTCCCAACTTTCCTTCTTCACTGTTTTCTTTCCATTTAGTCTCACTCTCCCCCTTTCCTTTCCTAAAGTTCAATTACTTTTTCTATTCTTTCCTTCCCTTCTCTCTTTTTCTCTCTCTCTCTCTCTCTCTTTCTCTCGCTCTGTCTCTCTCTCTCACTCTCTCTCTCTCTTTCTCTCCCTCTTTCTCTCTCTCTCTTTTTTCTCTGTCTCTTCTCTCTCTATGTCTCGTTTTTATTTCTTTCTCTCTCCCTCTGTTTAATGAGCCGGTTGGCTGGTCTGTGGTGTTCTGAAGGAGGTCAAAGGTTAGCCCTTAGGGTTCTGCAGGTGTGAGTTCAAAGCTCCCTGGAGAGGAAGAGCGTCTCTGTTGCAATACTTAGAGGTAGGCTTTTACAATGTATAGAGTAACGTGCAGTAGGGTTAGAATCAAATGAAATAGAATCAAATGGAATAGAATCAAATGGAATAGAATCCAATCCAATAGAATCAAATGGAATAGAATCCAATCCAATACAATCAAATGGAATATAATAAAACAGAACAGAACACGACACATATCGTCTTGTTGGATCGTTGGCATGAGCCATGAAGCCCAAAATACAGGGAATCCATCCCCTGTTTCTCTTCTAAATGGTAGACATGTTGCTAGATTGAAGGGGTGCGTATCTTTGTCTGTGGTTCTATCGCTTAGTCTCCAGCTAACGGACGCGTGCTCTTTTCTGTTCCTAGGTACTACCTTCTGGAGAACCGGCACAGAAACCTCTATGGGAAGGTGTGTCACTCCTGCCAGAATGCCCCGCCAAAGACCAAAGAATGTAATTATTTTTGAATATGCAAATACATATTTATTTATCGCATCCATTCCATGGGTAACATGTCTGCCTTGTCCTCGATCCCTCGTTTCCATACGTACATGCACGTTTAAATGCAGGCACGCACACAAACGCTCTCTCACACACATTGTCACATTATACTGTACATACACCTGGATGAGAGTGTTTCCTCTTTGTGAGAGATGACGGCGCTTAGAGACACACATCCTTGCCACCCTCCGGCGTTCGTCATCTATGGGTGGGGTACTTCCCCTCATCAGCAGGCCCTGACCATAGATACTGAGGCGGGGGTCACCCCCCCCCCACCCCCCTTCGTCCATCTGGATCTCTGGTTCCAACAGAGGGTCTGGGGGGAGGGAGGGAGGGCTTGGCAGCGGATTCCCAGCCTCCCAGAGTCTGGCTGATTAAACGCTGCGGAAAGGGAGCGATGGGAGAGGAAAACCCTGACCTCCTCCCCGCGTGGCCGCTGATCCGAGGCCAGCGTCCTCGGGGGTCCACTCCGGTGTGCTGACGAAGAGGATCTGTCGGGGGGCTCAACGCAACACAGACGGAGTTGTCCTTCACCGACACTTGACTGCGGGAAGCGGTGTCTTTGGATCCCAGCCGACCGATCGATCCGGCCGAATAGCTCGGACGGCTCTGGGAAATGGACGCCGTTGTTTTCGTGTCGTATTTAATGGCCCTCGCGACGTGAGCGATGTGAAACGTGAACGCCCCTGACGGAGGACGGAGGGGAGGGGAGGGGAGGGGAGAGGAGCGGAGTGTTTGCCGACAAACGATTCACTCTTCAACGGCCTAGCTAATCGTTTCTGCCAGGGGGTCCACGGAGAGTCTGAGCGAGTGCAGGCCAGAGGCAGAGAGAGAGAGAGAGTGTGATGGGCAGAGCGAGAGAAATAGAGAGACACAGAGAGAGGGAAGGATGGAAGGATAGAGGCAGAGAGAGAACGAAGGGCAGAGAAGGAGAAATAGAGAGACAGAGAGAGAGAGTGAGGGGCAGAGCGGGAGAAATAGTGAGACACAGAGAGAGGGAAGGAGGGAGGCAGAGAGAGAACAAAGGGCAGAGAAGAAGTAGAGAGAGAGAGAGGGAAAGGAAGGAGCGAGAGAAATAGAGAGATACAGAGAGAGGGATGGAGGCAGAAAGGCGGAGAGAAAAGGAAGGGAAGAGAAGGAGAAGTGGAGAGAGAGAGATAGAGGGGGAAGGATGGAGCGAGAGAAATAGAGAGACACAGAGAGAGGGATGGAGGCAGAAAGGCGGAGAGAGAAGGAAGGGAAGAGAAGGAGAAGTGGAGAGAGAGAGATAGAGGGGGAAGGACGGAGCGAGAGAAATAGAGAGACACAGAGAGAGGGATGGAGGCAGACAGGCGGAGAGAGAGAGAGTGTGTGTGAGGACATGGGCCCGTGGTTCGTTTGAATTAAACGCTGTAAAGGCAGCCTTCATAATGTCCCCAAAACCCCAGAAGAAATGCAGTTGGAAGCGTTCCTCGTTTCGGGAGCGAAGGCAGGCTTCCACACGTCGAGTCATCTTTAAATGATCCTAGCCCCCAGCTCGCTCCACAGGGAGGCTCAGTGTGTGTGTGTGTGTGTGTGTGTGTGTGTGTGTGTGTGTGTTGGTCTGGATGATTAAAAGTTTCGCAGAGGGTATGAGAAAGATGAATAGCGTGTTGCCGCTTGCTCCCGCGCTCCTCCTTGGCAGTCGGCTCTTCCCCTCCGGACTCACTCCACTCTCTACTGTACGGAGTGCATACTATGGAACGCTGTTTCCAGATCAGCTCCGGGCTCCCCATCGGGCCCAGGTCGTCCTCGCATGCAGCCCCACCGTCAGTCTACCCCCCCCTGGACACTCTCCATTGGCAGTTAAGGCCTTATGGAGGTTCCCCTGGACCAGAGTCAAAACAAATATTCTTACCCCATATGTACAGTCGTTTTATAACGTGGTTCCATGTTTGTGTTGATTTCTGCACGGTACCAGGGTGTGTTTACGTAAACAACGCCTCATGAGGTGGTTTTGGGGTCTCGGGGGAACGTCAGTGGGGCCCGGTGGTTTAGTCTGGCTGCACGGCTGTGTCTGTGGTGAGCCACGCTCCCAGCTTTGATTAGGATGTGGAACCAGTCTGGCTCCCTTCCTAGCCAGACAGTGTAAGCAATCCCCCAGAGAGCACACGTCTCACACCACAGGGTCCTAGAGGCCACCGTACTCAGTGAGGAGGGTTTGACAGGGCATGGCGGTGCGCACGCAGGCACTTGTACATACACATAATCATAATACACTTCGCTGTGTTACATATATATATATGGAGGGCAAATGACTGATTAAAAAGCTGAGTCAGTGATTTCTGAGTCAGAAGGGTTTGACAGCCGAACCCGGAGGAAAGGAACTCCACAAACCTGAGTGGAGGAGAGAGAGGTGAGGAAAAATGGAGAGAGGGAGGAAGACGGAGAGAGATGGGGGGGGGGGGGGTTGAGAGAGGGAGAGATGAGAGGAGAAGACGGAGGGGGGATGTGGTCAGAGCGTTGATGACTCCTGATTCACTTTAAATAAGCCTGATTAAATCGAGGCTCGTTCCAGACCGCAGGGCCATCATTCAGACTGACTGTGCGTGTGCAGGCTTTTTAGCCCCCCTGTTCAGACTGACTGTGCGTGTACAGGCTTTTTAGCCCCCCTGTTCAGACTGACTGTGTGTGTGTGCAGGCTTTTTAGCCCCCCTGTTCAGACTGACTGTGTGTGTGCAGGCTTTTGAGCCCCCCTGTTTAGCGTGACTGTGTCGGCAGGCTTTTTAACGAGTTCAGACTGACTGTGTGTGCAGGGTGAGGAGCAGAGGCACAGCTTTCCCAGCTCATCAACCTTAAACACGGGTTCAGGTTAAACAACGGTGGCCTGGGTACGGATGATGACCAGTCCCAAGGGCTAGGTGACGGTGTGCTTGATTTTCTGACGAATGAAAAGTTCACAGTAGCACACAGGATCAACACAGTAAACTGTTCTCAGTATGTGTGTACCTTATTCTGGGAGAAAGGTCCGCTTGTGGGGACTGAGTGTCCTCGGTACTTACTGTACGTGTGTGTGTGTGTGTGTGTATGTGTGTGTTTCAGGCATGCGTACACCAGTCGTGGCACCAGGCAAAGCCCCCACTGACACTGGCAGCAGCACCACTGTGTTCCCTCACGCCGAAAAAGGTACACACTCTCACACACACACACACACACACACACACACACACTCACATCTACACACGGATCTTACTCTCTCTGTCACAAACAGACGTTCACTTCCACATGTGATCACACATCAAACACCAACCAGACAAACCCATGTATTCGTTTCATTTCAGATGCAACTGGGCAAGGTCACCTAGCAACAGCTCTCATCATCGCCATGTCAACCATCTTCATCATGGCCATTGCCATTGTCCTCATCATTATGTTCTACATCCTGAAGGCCAAGCCCAACGGGCGGGGTGAGACACACAGACACACACACACACACACACACACACACACACACACACACACACACACACACACACACACACACACACACACGCACAAACACACACAATAAATAGAAAGCTACACAGTCTTTTTTTGCATGTATGTGTGTATATTATAATGTGTTTGTGTTTGTGTGTGTGTGTGTGTGTGTGTGTGTGTGTGTGTGTTTGCAGCATGCTGTTCAGGACAGGTGGTCAAAGCTGTAGAAGCTCAGACTAACAAACAGGAGGACAAGAAAGATGTCCCAGGTACAGGACACACACACACACACACACACACACACACACACACACACACACACACACACACACACACACACACACACACACACACACACACACACCCACACCCACACAAGCAGACGCTCTCCCTTGACAAAAGCAATTTCACTGGATTACCGTTGAAACTCCAGAGTATTAGTGCACTGTTCAACTGTGACAGCTAAGATAATAAGACTCCCATACCAGTGCTGGTGTGAGGAGGATGTGTCCTCAGGCTGCCCGCCCATCAGTGCTGGGTTAATGAGACTAACGTGAAGGGCCTGCTGGCTCAATCAGTCTCTGTCTGCCTGAACGTCTGGCTCCCTGTCTCTCAGTCACAGGCCTGTCTGTGTGCATCTCTAAATCTGCAAGGCCACGGACAGATTGTATGCGTCCGTGTTTGTATATACCGTATATACACGTATGTATGTATGTATGTATGTATGTATGTATGTATGTATGTATGTATGTATGTATGTGTGTGTGTGTGTGTGTGTGTGTGTGTGTGTGTGTGTGTGTGTGTGTGTGTGTGTGTGTGTGTGTGTGTGTGTGTCAGGTAGACAGTCCTTGCGGTGGTGCATTCCTAGTGAGCACCGTCTGGTGGAATGCTTAGCTGCTGGTGCTAGCTTCAGGCCACAACTGCTCTGACGAGAACGCTCCGCAACATCCCCCATTAGCCGTGCCTACTGACTAGCCCTCAGACGACTGGTAGAGCAGGGGGGCAGTAACATACTACTGATACTACTACTACTACTAATTGTTATAACTGATAGAACATCCTATATAAGGCCACTAGAGGCATGGTACTGTACTCAGGAAGGACACGAAATGTGAGTGGAGGTGGAGAGCGGTGAGTGTCTGGTTCTGGCAGAGTGTCTGGTTCTGGAGACGGGCGGATGAGTGCAGGAAGCCTTACAGACAGCCAGGAACAGTCCCCCTTTCATCTTGGGTTTTTAGTGTAAATCAACTCCTGCATTGACTGCTTTTCTCCACCAATAATCTCTCTCTCTCACACATACATGCTCGCTTTCTCCCACACACACACACACACACACACACACACACACACACACACACACACACACACATTTCAGGAATGCTTCACAAGGCCATTTCCATTGATTAATTAAACTTTTGTTTGAAAGACCAATCTCTATCTCTGCATCTCTGTTGTTCCTGAGAGTTCTGCTGTCAGTGTGTTTATGTCAATATGTGTTTGTTTGTCTGCATGTTTACGTGTTGATGTTTTTTTCTGTTTGTTTTTTCATAGTTTGTAGGGGCCCTATTGTTGTTTCAGGCGAAGGCTTTAATAAAATGCGTGTGTGTGTGTGATTAACAACGCTAGAGTGTGGAGTGATTCACAGCAGATCATAGCAGTAACCCTTATTAAGGCCAATCACATAAGATGGCAGTGCCAACAGCTCTCACACACACACGGAAGCACGCACGCACGCACACACGCACGCACGCACGCACACACACACACACACACACACACACCTACATAGGCTCATTGCTGCTATCAGGACCAAACACTCTCCAGTGACTGTAATGACAGTTTAAACACAGTTTAGACGCTGCTATGTGACACTGTTGTGTGTCCTCATTGTGTGTGTTTTGGTACGTAATCAGCCACGTTCCCACTTCTGGTGTCTCACGCTCTCCCTTTCCTTCTCTCTTTCCAGATAATGTTGTCATCTATTCAGAGAAGGACGACTTTGACAAACTCAAGGCTCCCCCTACAAAGGCAGTGAAAAGGTAAGAGGAGGTGCACCCAACAAATTGGTTCACCCCCCGAATATTACGAGCTGGCGCTGCTGCCCTTCAAAGACACAGCGTCTAGGTGTTGCTGACGGACGATCAAACACAAAACCAAGCAGCTTGTGGTAGAATTCAAACGTTTGACGAACATATTTGATTTAGATTTTATAGATAGAATAATTCATTTGTGGAGCCGATGAATATGTATTTGAACAAGAGGAACGATTCCTTACATCACAGACAGAAGTTTGAAACAGAAGCGCCTCCACGAACAGTAGCTAGTAGGCTGTTTGTGTGTGTGTGTGTGTGTGTGTGTATGTGAGGGTGAGGTGTATGTGTGTGTGTGTGTGTGTGTGTGTCGAGGGGGGGGGGGTGGTTGCTAGGTGTAGAGTTTGGAATATTTACCAACATTTGTCGGGGAAACGCACATACAGTATGTAACATTGTGTTTGTGTTAGTCTCAGTGATTCGGACTCTTCCCTTTTTCACAATCGTCTGTTGTGTGAGTTTGTCTGCATTCGCCGATGAAAGCGTGTGCATTTATTCCTGTGTGGGTGTGTGGGTGTGTGTCAGTAGTGTCAGGGCTTGAATAGGGGGCTCAGAGACAGAGGAGGCTTCATCAGAATTTCAGGATCTGCCCGTAATCAAGCCACCGCAGGACAAGTCACAGCAGTAGAGCATCGCTGCTGGCCCTCTTACTGTGTGTGTGTGTGTGTGTGTGTGTGTGTCCCTTATCCGAGTGTGGCATGGAAAAATCATGAAGTCATTCTGTGGCTTTGGAGGGGTGAGGTAGCCGAGCACAGACGAGCCCTGGAGCCTGGCAGAGCGGGGGAGGGAGGGAGGGAGACATGGAGGAGAGGGAGATAGGATCATTATCCCTGCCAAACCACCAGGTGAAAACAGCAGCCTGGGGTTGACAAGCTCTCACTTTAATTCCCACTCCTACACTTTGTTGTCTATCCACATATCTCTGCATCTCTCTTTCTCTCTGCATCTCTCTCGCTCTCTCTCTCAGTCTCTGTCCACCTCTCTGTCTCTCTTTCCCTTTCTCTCTCACTCTCTCTCTCTCTCCACCTCTCTCAGTCTGCCTCACGTCCCTCTATCGGACAATGAGCTTCATTTATTTCCAAACAGAGATGAGGAAGCCGGGTGCGCACCGTCAGAACACACATATCACTAAGTTGTTGTACAGTTTGGCTCAGCTGTCACATAGGTTCCCACATCCCAGCCACAGTATCAGTGAAAACAGTGTACATTGCAACTGCACAAGGACTAGATAGGGCATGGCGTAAGAAAGGCGCACACACATACACACGCACACGCACACACACACACACACACACACACACACACACACACACACACTATATATACAGTATATATGTAATGTAGAGTAGGCCTACAAACATTATTACCTCCCCCCGATGCGTGCGCACACGCACGCACACACACGCACACACACACACATAAACAAAGCCACTTGGTTGTGCAGAAGTAAACAGTGTGGCTAGCAGCATGCCAGAGGATGTGCTAACTCACTGGGTGTTAGATGTCTGGGAAACAATGCCACTGTGTTTGTGTGTGTGTCAGAGAGATAGAGAGAAAGACAGGGGAGAGAGAGGGGGGGGGGGGGAGAGAGAGAGAGAGAAAGGTCGTCGGAGGGTGAGGAACGGAAAGAGGGCAAAACGAGAGACAGGCAGACGGAGGCAGAGGGGGGCACTGTAAAACAATGGCATTGTGTGAGACCCTTTGTCAACAAGGTGCTTCAGAGAAAAGTCCAATGGCATAAGAGGAGAGGTGATATCATGACATCTAACTTTACCAGACAATACCTAAAGCTGAATAAATACTTGAATACATATACTGTGTCATACAGGTGTGTGTGTGTGTGTGTGTAATGCTAAACAGAACAAACAAAATGCTTCTTATTAAACTTTCTACTGCATCATGTGATATGAAGGGGGTCATCCATGTACGTAGTCCACTGCCAAGGATAACTGCAACAATGCTAAACCGTGAACGTATTTGACTTTAATACACCCCTACCTAACTTCATAGACGTCTGATGTGTTGTCTTCCTGCAGTGAAAATGACGCGTCGTCGGAGAACGAGCAGCTGTTGAGTCGCAGCATAGACAGCGACGAGGAGGCAGCTCTGGAGAGGCAGAGCGCCGCAGACCCCAACCCCAACTTATGTCTGCTGAACCTGGGCAACAAGCCAGACCTCTGCCTCCTCTCCCTGGGCCTCCTCAACCGAGACAAGACGCCGAATGGGAACAGCGCGCCCAACAATGTGGTCAGCAGCGCTAACCATCTCAGCAACGCTAACCACATTAGCAATGCTAATGCTATAAACAACAACAACAACAGCAAAGCTACAGGGGTGAGAGAGAGAAAAAACAGCGAATAGAGACTGTAACACATTTGTTAAGTGGTTGTGCTATATGTACTAAACAGTAATTAACTATTGTTGTGGTAATTCTATCTAGCAACAATATTCACCTACAGTACATAATAAATTCCACTGTTCTGAGTTTCTCTCCTTTCTTTTTTCCCCGTCTTCCCTTGATGCAGATTCAGAGTCGAAGGAGGAAGATCCTGGACCTGTATGCCAGAACCTGCAACGTGGCAGACGGTGGGTCTCACGAATATTCTGTAACACTGTTCAAAACAATACTATCGGAAATTCAACTCTGTCCACTCACAGAGGTCCCAATGGGACAGCTACGTACATAAACAAACCACAGAAATACTTATTTGCCTAACCGGCGGCGCCCTCTGCCTGTCTCCCCGCCTCCCTCCCCAGGCCTGAGCCCCACGGAGCTGCCCTTCGACTGCCTGGAGAAGGCCAGCCGCATGCTGAGCTCCTCCTACAGCAGCGAGGCGGCCGTGGTAAAGACCTGGCGGCACCTGGCCGAGAGCTTCGGCCTGAAGCGGGACGAGATCGGCGGCATGAGCGACGGCCTGCAGCTCTTCGAGCGGGTCAGCACGGCCGGCTACAGCATCCCCGACCTGCTGACGCGGCTGGTGCAGATCGAGCGGCTGGACGCCGTGGAGTCGCTGTGCTCCGACGTGCTGGGCGGCACCGACCTGGGGAGCGGCGGAGGAGGAGGGGGGGCGGGGAGCGGACACGTCATCACCAACCTGGGCCTGTGCTCGCCGCGCTGCGCCAGCGTGTAGAGAGACATGGGAGATGTAGTGCGGGTGCGGACATGCGCACACACATACACACACACACACACACACACACACACACACACACACGCCGTGGCCCCTTCACATGAAGAACGTCAATGGACTTTACTCCAAGCCCCTCCGTGTCTCTTTCTTGTGGACCTTCGATGTCTATCAGAGGAGGAGGACACTGTCCATATTTGCATTTTTTACCCTCTAAATTCGTTGTTTTTGCCCGTACTTTGTAATTTTACTTCAAAATGTGTAATGAACTTTGCGCTGGGCGCCACAAACTATTTGCTACATTAAGTCTTTTTTACAGCTTAAACAAATGTTTTCTCATGCGGTACACAACTATAGATTCATGACAACCATGAGCTGGACATTGAACATGTTGGTGAGCCTTATTGGTATCTGACGGTGTGTTTTATAAGAGGTAGATCTGTACATACCAAGTTATACCTATTCAGAAAACAAGTGTGTCTGCGGTGTCCATGGAACATCTGAGATAGCTTCTCCGTCAAAACACCCCCCCCCCCCCACTCCCTCCCTCCGGCCTGGGACTCACTCTTCCACCCCTCTCCCTCTCGGTCAGCCCCCCTGTGGGCACCAATCCTGCGGTCTGGTGCTGCCGCCAGCCCTAATGACTGGCCGTGTGGCGGCTGGGAGCCCCTAACGAGACCAAGTGTTGTGGTTTACCGAGGCGGGTGCAAAGTGCCCACCATTTCCAGCACCCAATTAACCACTGGGGCCGGTTTAACCACCCGGAGCCCAGTGGGAGTGCGGTAAAACAGAGGCCAGAGAGGTCCGTGGGGGAGGAAGCCATTTTAAAGTGATGAACGGCGAGGGGGGGGGGCTGCCATAGCGGAATGAAAGGAGGAACGGAAACGGGAGGAGGAATGTCGTCTGCCGTGTGTTTGACACGGGATTCGGATGTGGAGGAGGTAGGACAAGGTTCGGAGAGCGGTCTGGTTGTGCTACTGGGCTCCGGGGTCAAAGCATGAACTTCCATGCGTCATTCATCCTATTGAAAGGTGAATGTTTGGAGACCGTGAATAATCAGCATAGGGAAATGGAAAGTTCAGCTGTCATTCCAGAAAGATGAAAGGGGGAGACATCTGTTCCAGCCATTTCATCCACCGCTCCCCTCTTCCTCTGACTCTAAACATTGCCAAGTCCTTTCTCTCTCTCTCTCTTTCTCTCTCGTCAACTGGTTCGCTTGGGCTGATAGGCTGGAGGGGACAAGTGTTCAGATAGTTCTGCCAGTTTTTGTATTATTCTCAGTTGTTCGATATTGGTCCTCCTTAATAGCCAGAAAGATCTTACTTTTGTTGACAACCATGTTTATTTCTTAGTCTCTTCGTGATTTTGGATGTTATTGTTAAGATCAAGTATTGTTTAGATAGGGGCTGGACTCCGGTAATGTTAAGGAATAATTTTGCATGTACAATGATTATCATTTAGCGTGTAATATTATATTCACAATCTTGCTTTGTTTTAGGTGTGTTTTTTTCAAATAATGTTACAGTAGCTAGTTAGTACATCAGTGCTAGGGCCAGTTCCTTTCGATTGTGAAAGTACATTGCACATTTTCAAGTACTTTGAAGTTGCATTGAAAAAGATAATGGTCCAAGTAAAAAATATATTTTATTTCACTCTTTTTAACCCTTGCTCTGTATCACCCACTGGGAAGCTGAAATACATCTGAATATGTCATTATCATACATATGTGTAATTATTTTTGTATTATTGTTACAAAGTATTTGTATTACATTGAACACACATGAATTATTTACCTCAGTTACCCAACGCATCAGAGTAGATTTCACATCCGGCGCAACATACTAATGGAACTCAATGTAATATGTATATATAAGTTATTATTGTACATAATTTATGCATTTATAAATAAAGAAATGTAAATGAGGCCTCAGAGTTGCCGTGGGAGTTTTTAAATCATGTTTAAATGATGAGACACATCAGGGACTGTGTTTGTGAAACCAGTTTTAACACCATGCTTTTCATGTTTATTGTTGCAGAGCAAACTTGCTCATTTATTAGTGAAGTCCACGGCCCTTCCTCTGAACACACACTACAAGGCCGACTGAACGCACAGTGACACAGAGAAAATACCCTCCCTCATCCTTTTAGCCTGGGCAGATCGAGTTGCCTTAGCTATGTAAATAGTCAAATAATGCCAACACCATTACTCATTTGGTATCTCAGTTTCTCTAGTTAGGGGGTAAACTTGATCTGAGTTGGATGAAACTATCTACCATTGAATCATCGTAAGGGAATATGTGTGTGTGTGTATATGTGTGTGTGCAAGCATCTGAGAGAACAAATCTTTGTGTCTTTGTCTCTACTAGCGTGGGTGTGCGCGGTCAAGATTTCTCCCAAACCTTTTATAGGAATGATTAGGAGCACCGGGTTTGCCTTAGGGATGGATCTGAGGACCTCCTGTTGTTTAGATGTGCCGGGGCCGCTGGGCCTAGGCGGGGCCGGGACGGGAGCCCATCATCCCCGGCTTATCTGGTTTCAGACAGTCACCTCCCCCCCTCCCCAGATAATCCCCTCTTCTTTTAAACGGGGCTGGGAAGAAAAAACTGTAAGGTTAGAAAACGTGTTAAAGAGATAGAGAGAGAGAGAGATAGGGAAAGAGAAAGAGGAGGAAAGAGAGAGAGCGGCGCGAGTCCAGAAGGGGGGGAGCCGACTGCCAAGGCGGAGTGCAGGAGAATAGAAAGAGAGAGCATAAAAAGACAGGGGATAGTGAGTGAAGAAGAATCAGTTCACATAAAAGAAAGAGGCGAGCGAGTGAATGAGAGAGATGAAGAGCGAGGGATTAAAAGGTGGAGCTAGTGTGTGACAGGCACCCGAGGGTTCGTATTGTGTGCTTAGTGCTTGGCTCGGTGTACATCCTTGAAGTAGACAGGTGATGGAGAGACAGAGATATGGAGGGAGGGGTTCTTCCCCGGGGGCCCGAGGCAGCAGTCTAACAGAGGCATTAGAGCAGCTCAGAGTGTAATTAAAACGCACAGCCCTGACACTTAGATACCTGCTCTATCTCCCGCACACGCGAGCCAAGTCAGCTACCTCATCTTCGCTAGCACTCAAAACTCACACAACCATTAGCTTGCCGCTAACAGACAGGCATCATCCGACCTAGCCAGCCCGCCAGCGAACCTGCTCCAACTCATTCTTGTCAAGCATATTAGCTACCGCTAACTCGCTCAAGGGTGCCTTAATGTACTTTAGCCGGAACTGGGGCTAATTTGGGTAAGGGTGGTCTGGTGCATGCCAGGAGTTGCAGGTGGCCTATTGAGTAGGTTTTACGGAGTCGGGCGAAATCTTTCAATCCCTGTCCAAAGCAGTAGTTGCTTTGTAAATCTCTATGTCATAGGTGTAGCTAGTGAAAGGGAATGAGCTAATGACATGATGTCGGCAGCCCAGTTCGTCACAAAGCTGGCGATTCATGTCCTAACGCATTCTTACTGTAGGGGAGTCATCAATCACTGTCAGACTAACATAGGTAGCGCAGTATGGGGCTCCAAGTGTAAAGTAAAGTTAGAGTGTATTATTTGTTAGATTTACACTAAATCTGTATTTTTTCATCAGATTTAAATTCATTTGTGTTTTATTTCTCTTCGATCTACAAATGTTGGGGTAGCGACTTAAATGTATATTTGAGTGGATTACAACAAACTTTATTATGTATCTAAAAATGTAATAAACATATATACATTTCAATTGTATATTTCATCTTAAATCTGGGGTCTCTATGATTTTGACAGTCTCAACAGCCAAGACAATGTGTTATGATAATGGAGTCTTAACTACATGTTAACAAAAGGTTCATAATGAAAGATGCAAATAAATAAACGGCTGGCAATAATTTACATATATTTGAAAAATAATTGCCTTGAACTGGTTTAGATTTTAACAGTACCAGAAATAGACGCTGCTCAGCCTGTGTGTGTGTGAGAGAGAGAGAGTTTGTGTGCTGCGTGTGTTAGCTTTCTCTCCAGTCTCTCACCAGATGTTTCCACTCCCTCCCTCTCTTCCAGATTTACAGTCAGGTATATTTCTGCTGCATCATGTGCTCGCTGCGTTACACGAGTGCCATATTCATAAGCCCTGAGCCTGGCGAGCACACTATACATTTGGTGGTCTGCGACGTCAAACGTGATTGACTGACTTTATGGCTCTGGCCAAGCGTAACCGCTAACGTCTCCCCCCTCCCCGCCCCCATCCGCCTGACAAGCGTAAAGAACTTTTTAACGAGGCTTACTTGCCAGATTGGAGGTGGGGGACTCTCAAAGTCGTTCTCACAGGGGTTCTGGTCAACTGGAAAGCCCAAACATAAATCTGAGCAACCGCAGTGCTCCGTGGGCCGGGAAAAGCAGAGAGGGAGTGTGTGTGTGTGTGTGTGTGTGTGTGTGTGTGCTGTATGACCGTAGGTGTTGATGACATTGAACAGTGTGTGTGTGTGTGTGTGTGTGTTTGTTTGGGAGGGGGACGCTAAACAGGACTGTCTCTGAGCAGCGGTGGAGTAATTGAAGTAATGAAAGTAAATAAACGAGGCTGCTAGGCGTTCTGGGAGAGTCAGGAGGCACTCAGTGGGTTTAGCGGGCCTTATTAAGCTCACTCACTATGCTGGGATCAGACGGGGAAGAAGGACTGGCTCTTAGAAAGGCCATAGAGTAAACCGCAGCCGTGGCACTTTCCGTCAGCGTGCACAAGATGGCCGAGCCCCTTCTTAACTGTCTGTAGTTCAAGGGCCACAACGTGAAACAACTTCTGTTCCCGTGTCGGTCCTGTTAGTTTGAGAGGCAGTGAGAGGCAACGACCCCACTCGGCTGCACGGCCTCGACCCATCGTCCCCTCGTTGTAATTCCATGGGTAGGGATCCTCCAGCAGCCCGAGGCAACACAAACGAGAGCTGAACACCTAGACCGACGTGAAACCCTCCTGTCATAAACATATCACGCTTCTTTGGTAAGGGCTAAATGAGAGTGGACTTTCCTTGGTCACTTTTGCACGTGTCCCCTACCCATCCATTTTCCACATAAACGAATCGCTGCCCAGTGATTCTTCAACAGTACATAATAGAACACCCTTTTCTCCGACACCTGCCCAACCATAGCTTTGTGGAACAGGATAAACGCTTTGAAAAAGATACCCCCGACTTACTGCTCGAAAAAGCGGGGGGGGGGGGGGGGGGGGGGGGCGGAGAGCGCGGCGTAAAATGGGCATCAGTGCCGTTTGGCCGGGCCTAAATTACTGCCCTGCGTGCCGGAAGAAATGACGGGTTGGCCGGCCCAGAACGAGACGAGCACCCATGGCTACCTGCAGCTCAACTCAGGGAGGGGGCCGTGGTCGATTACACAGGAATCAATCTCCGAGTGCACTGGAGGGATCAAAGAGAGAGAGAGAGAGACAGACGCCGGGAGCTGTGAGGCAGACGCAGGGGAGATGTTTTTTTTTTTGTCAAGACGTAGAAACAGAATTGACAGAACGACCACGCCCAGTCAACTGCTGGCTCTGCAACGCTCTAGATTGGTGGTGGTGTGTAGGCTACTGTGTGCATCGTGTAGTGAGGTGTAAGCTTCAGGAATTCAGACGACGCATTATTTGCCGTTGCTCGGTCTCCAGGCACATTGGATCCGCGGGGGCTGCGTGTGAAACGTACTGCAATTCTCACACGGTTTCAATGGCAACGATGACATAAAACAAGCAGGTCTGCACTTAAACTGCATGCTAGTTTCTTTCCCTTCCCTCCATCCCACACCATCAAACCACCGTCGTGACGACTCATACTTGAGTTCTAGCCTGTGAGCAGTTCCTTTCCCCTCGTTGCCCTGCATGTCTTGGTCATTTAGGCCTACTCAGCACTGCTTCTCGACCTGATAGCCTTTTCAATCCCCGGTCTCTTCTCGTGGAGCCTGCCGTCAGCAGTGGGTTTCCCCAAGAGGATCCTGTCAGCTAAAGTCTCGTTCCCATCAGAGAGAGGGGCTTATGTCACCCTACCCAAAGTCCCCAAGTAAGTGAATAAGTGTCAGTGAGAGTTCATTACTCAGGACTACCTGGATAGTGCAGCCCTGCATATACGTGGGATAGGATTAGTCCTATCTCTGTATCAGGCGCCGCGTGACAGCTAATGACGACGTTGCCAGCATTGACAGCCGCGAGACGTCGGGGGGAATCCCCCATTCTAAACCTCCACGGGTCTCTGTTTCCTTACCGGAACCCACCCTGCCATGTGCTGTAATCTTACAGGGCCTCAGCATCAGCCACACAGTCTCTACTGCACTGTTGGGTCTTAACAGTTAATAAGCCACACAACAGTTCAGTCTTTCCTCTCGCTCAGACCCGGTCCTTTTACGGGAACCCACTCTCAGCTGTTCGGCAGTCTACCGAGCCTCAGACTGCAGTGACATTCTTTCACACCGCTGAGAACTCACTCAACAGTCTACAGTCCCTCAGAGGTTAAGTCTAATTAGGATCTACCAAACACAGGGAGAACAAACCCGAGCAGCCGTGTCCACGTCACCCTGTCAAAGAGTCCGTCCAAGACAAACACGTAGGGGACTTAGAATAAGACAAACACGTAGGGGACTTAGAATAAGCTACTGGGATCAACGGAGCTGGATGGGTCATGATTGAAACACACAGCTCTTTGCAATGTGGCATATCGAGGATGGAAAACGTTGACGTGCGAGGGATCATTGTATCTCACATGCTAGAAAAAACACACTTCTGTAGAACCCGAGAGGTGGGCTGTGGGCTAAATAAACAACATGGATTATATAGAAAGGCTGTTAACAATTACAATCAGTTATAAGTTGATCTCACAGATTCCATGACAACACACTAATCAATGCAGTCATCTAATCAGAGGAAAGATTATATGTCTCATTGTTGTCTAGGAGTAATGAGTTATTCCTAAAGGCCTATTATGGAGCAAAATAAGGGAAGTAAAAGAGATCTTGATTTTGAGACTTTGATGAGCTTTGTTTGAGATACAAATACTTGCCATAAATACTTGGGAGATACAAATGAGACTCATTAGAAACAATTCTGAGATCTCATTTACTGCTCAGTTTAAGACAATTCTGAGATCTCCTTTACTGCTCAGTTCATGACAAATGGGGAGACTATGTCACTATTTCTCCTGAGGAGACGTTGAGAGGTAAGAGACAAAGCTTTCATTGAAGTATCACAAATGCTTCATATGTGTCTAGGAGAAAAATAGAGACACTGACGAGATTTCATTTTTGTATTTTGCTTTCTTATGGGCAGAGAGCGTTGATGTGCTCAGGAGCATGCGAACATTCTTACGCAAAACATGCTGTGTAAATGGAAAAGGTTTGATCATCTGCTAAAAAAAAGACTCGGCGTTCCTTTAGATCTCCTGTTTATTGCTGTTAAAAAGGCTTCACAGTCAATTGATCGCTTTCTCCTGGCACACGAGACAAACATTAGAGACGGCTTCAAGCACGATACTCATTCCATAAGAAAGGAAAAAAATAACGGTATAAAAGGCCTACTTTGTTGTGATACTTGTTCATAACTTATAAAACATTCCTGCATAAGTCCAAGAACCCATTGAAAACATGTCTTTCATAATGTCAGAGGGGCTTTTGAAGTGATAAATTGTGGTGTGGAAGTTTGTCTGCCTATGCCAGCTCAGTGCTTAAGCACGAAGCCGTGTTTTATAGCAGACATCCCCGGAGCGCCCTCGAGGCGAGGGAGGAGGAAGGTCAAAGCCATAAATCCACAGCGGGCTCCCACTTGGGCCCTTTAATTTCCGCGGATGTTTCCAGTCGACCGCTTCGGCCCTCTGCTTCTCCCCCCAATCCTGTCCATCTGGGTATCCACAGTCCGACAGCTGTCCCTTAACCTCGCGGTACATTACCAGATAGAGCGCATATGACGTCACATTTTGCAGGACACAGAAGAATCCCAGAAGCGCCACGCAATATAAATACATTTACGCAAACTTTTAGAATACAAAACTCTTTGGACAAATAATCTATTCACAATAAAAGCATTGTAAAAAGAAAAAGAAAAAAAAGAATATCTCCTAAAATGTCAATCAATACTTTTAAGGGTCTTCGTTTTCACTACATTGATTTTTTACCTTTTAATACTTTTTAAAAGGTGTGTGTGTGTGTGTGTGTGTGTGTGTGTGTGTTGGGGTGTGGGATTCCGTGATCCTGTGTGTTATTTGAGATTGATCAGTATGGAGCCCAAGTTGAGACAGAGGAAGGTGTTGGTGGGATTTGTAGTTCTTTGTAGTTCCTGTAGCTGCAGATGGAGGGAGGTGAGCTCAAAGAAGCGACGGTTCTTCCTGAAGAAACACAAAGCACAACTTTGTTTACACCCGACTAAGTCAAAGTAAGAGAGGATGACAGGAATGTAACAGCTGCCTCCAGAGCATAAGCCCTGTTAATACTTTTGGGCTCGTCAAAGATATCGTAAAGGCCGCTGACACTATGTCATCTGATTCACTCAATGACATTTTGCCTGCGAAAGTAGAAAAACATGGTCTTTCTGGCTATTAGCTCAAGAAACAACAGATTAAACTCAGTGAGGCATCTGATGGCCACCCTATTCCAGGCTCAATGACTCATTCTAACACACCCCCGCCCCCTTCTGCGTCTCCTTAAACGCAGGTCCAGCTAGTGGGACCTCAATATGCTTTCAATCATTCTCCTCCACAGTGGCAGATACATGAATCAAAGCCAAAAAGGAGAGGCTAGAGTTTCAACTGGAGGAAATACACTGGAGTGGTCTGTTCATGTGCACTCAGGGGCGCACGTGCGCGTGCGTGTGCACACACACACGCACGCACGCACGCACGCACGCACGCACGCAGTAATGAATTGTCTATGGTCCCTGCATACAGTATGGTGTCCAGGCACACTGAAATCCCTCATGAGGGAATATGACAGGAAGCAGTTGAGAGTGAGTGTGTGTCAGTGTGTGTGTGTGTGTGTATGTGTGTCTGTGCGTGAGAGAGAGAGAGAGAGAAAAAGAGAGAGAGAGAGAGAGAGAGAGAGAGACAAACACACATTGTCTTCATATGAATGTTTAACTGCAATGCTTGCGTGACACGTAACTGGAACGTTGGAAGTTCTATGCATGTCCTTCGTCTAAAGACAGATTTAAATGACCTGCACACGCTACGTGTATAAATAAAGGAAATATCTACTGTGGAGGCCTGTGGCTTTGGAGAGTGAGACGGAGAGGGTGTGGGTGGGTGCAGGCGTATGCCTCCTGACCTGACGTTGGAGAGCTTTTGGAGCAGGATGGAGACTTTCTCCATCCAGGGGAGCGTCACGCGAGGGCTCCTCAGGAGCAGAGAGGCCGTGCGGAAGAACTCCTCACAGCTGCAGGCCTCCAGGAAAGGCTCCATGAAGCCTGCACACACACACACACACAAACAAACACACACACACGCACACACACACACGCACACGCACACACACACACACACACACACACACACACACACACACACACACACACACACACACACACACACACACACACACACACGCACACGCACACACACAAAATAGGGGAAAACAGGCATCGAGTCTATTCAAAAATTCAATAACATAATTCAGGTCAGGCCAAACACACAAACAAAATGACGGAAAATTAGGATTGAGATCAGGACACCCACCCACACACACACACCCACACAGAAAATGCACCAGTGGAGGGGATCAGGCAAAGCCACAGATGCTGCTCAGAGCCAATCTGTGACCATTCCGTTTGAAATAACATCCATATTGTCGGCGTTAACTCCCCTGCCGTCTCCCCACGAACACGTAAACAAGTCCAGGGAGATGAAACGGAGGAGATGGAAGTTCTTGCGCGCCCAGATGTGGGCCGCGCATCGCCTCCAACTTTGAGCCGCTGGAAAGCAAACCCAGACCTCGCGCTGCGGCGGGACGACGGTCGGGACGGGAAAACAAAACATTTGTTGCCATTCCTGTCGAATTCCTTCTAGAGCCTCTCTGAAAAGAATGTCCACTCGCGCTCCGCCGCGTCCTGGCGTGTGACCGGTTAGGGCGAGAGGAAAACTGTTGTCATGAACTCCCGACAGGGGACTACGTAGTGTTCGGCCCTGGCTCAGGGAAGGGCTGTGTAATATGCCTGGAGGCTGCCTTATCTAGGAAGTCACCAGGAGAGAACGACGTGTCGGGCCGAAAAGCAAGGCTTTCTGCCGGACAGGTGGGCCTGATCCTGGTGACTCTTCATAATTATGTAAACAAATGCTCAAGGTAGTTTGGCATTACTACAGTAAGTATCAACAGTTCCTATATTGTTTGACTCAAAAGTGTCAGGGAGAGTCAGCTACTATGGCCTGGTCATTCCGCATCAAAGAGTGGACCAGGAAGAATAATGCTCAGTCCATGATCTGCTCTACACGTAGTCTATGAAACGATGGGCACTTATCATGCTCGCACGTGTGTTGGATTTGACACGCATATGTGGCACGTGCACAAGATAGTTGAATAGAAGTGCGCGCACCCACTCAAGCACGCACACACACACACACATCTGTTTCCCAGTAAGCCCCAGTGAGTCAGGCAGGTACAGTAAGTCCCACTGTGAGACGGAGCTCAGGGAGACTTCAAACAGTTCGGGTCAAACGGAATGGTCCACTGTCCAGAGTGATTTAAAGAGGGGGTTCGCTTTACAGAGCTCAACACCCCC
>JAPMUY010007178.1:0-12500 GCA_026901105.3 Galaxias olidus
CTCCCTGTCTCCGGATGACGTACCGGATATATGCAGCAGGGAGCTTCAATATGTAGCAGACTCAACCGTGCCAAATTTGATGTATAAATCAAAATTTAATAAATGTTTAAAGACGAAGAGCTTGTCTGACTGAAATGGTGGTCTAGCCTCCTCACTGTGGATTGTTTTGTACATTTCTGGCCTTAAATCCTTAACTTCCCACGTTGGTGTATATCTATTTGCGTATGTACCTGATTGGGTAGTTCTTATCATTTGTGACTCGGAGAAGTTTGTCTTTTCGATCCAAAATGGAGAACCTCCTCCTACCCTCTTGAGTTGGCTGCAGCACTCTGGAAGTGAGGCCTCCGTATGGCCTTGGCCGTGTCCTTCGGTGTCTTTCCTTTCCTGAGCCGTTTCCTACGCGTTAGATAGTTTTACCTCAGCGTGAGGTAGCACGTAGACCTAGACTCACTTTGGGCTGCGTCCAGACCCTCGGCCCAGGCGGTGCGACAAGCAGAGCGTGAGCGAGTCGTGGTGGTGGCCGAGGTGTGTTTTGGCCGCTCAGACCCGCCCGGCGGGGCTGTGGCTGTCAACGTGTCACCCGCAGCGCCGGCAGCGGGGTGCTGCTCCTCCTCCCCCGAGCTTAAGGTGTCAGAGCAGGTTTTTCACGGCTGGACGCCTCTTTGTGGATGTCTGTCCCAACCAGCCAGACATCCACACACACACACACACACACACACACACACACACACACACACACACACACACACACACACACACACACACACACACTCACTCACTCACTCACTCACTCACTCACTCACTCACTCACTCACTCACTCACTCACTCACTCACTCACTCACTCACTCACTCACTCACTCACTCACTCACTCACTCACTCACTCACACACACACACTTTTGCTTAGACATTACTTTATTTACAACTAGTCTCTCTGGCTGATTGACTACAATGATGTCTTTGGGGTGCTGTGTGTGAATGTGTGTTTGGATTTCTGATAGCTTTGTATGTGTTTGTATGTGTTTGAGTGTGAGACCTTGCACATGTCATTTGCGTGTTTCATCTATATGTGTGTGTGCTGGCAGAGGAGCATTGCACAGTAGACCTGATAATATATGACAGGCAGCACCAAACCCACCTAGGGAAATTATCGTGCCCAAGCAGAGCGAGGCAGAGGCATATCAGCTTGACGTTTTCATTTTCTGCTGGTTGACCAATCTGTCTGTCTGTGTGTGTGTGTGTGTGTGTGTGTGTGTGTGTGTGTGTGTGTGTGTGTGTGTGTGTGTGTGTGTGTGTGTGTGTATGTGTGTGTGTCCCTGCTTTGTCCTGTGCTGGATTGGTGAATATGGGCAGGGGGGGGGTGTGCTCTCTTCCCTCTTTATAGGATACCGAGTCACGGACGCTGGCCGGGTTCATCTCCAGATTGTCTCTCTTAACCCCCCCCCCCCCCCCACCACCCCACCCCTCCTGCTGAGCAGAGTCATCCCTGGCGGCGGATAGTTGTATTTACATATTAAAGCCCGTGCGTTGGAGTGTGTGTGTGTGTGTGTGTGTGTGTGTGTGTGTGTGCGTGCGCGTGTCAACACATCATCATCATCATCATCATCTTCATCCGCTTTGTCCGGGGTCGGGTCGCGGAGGTAGCAGTTCCAGCAGGGCATCCCAAACTTCCCTTTCCCGGGCCACGTTGACCAGCTCTGACTGGGGGATTTCAAGGCGTTCCCAGGCCAGTGTGGAGATATAATCCCTCCACCTGGTCCTAGGTGTGCCCCGCGGCCTCCGCCCAGCTGGACGTGCCTGGAACACCTCCCTAGGGAGGCGGCCAGGTGGCATCCTTACTAGAGGCCCGAACCACCTCAACTGGCTCCTTTCTACGCAAAGTAGCAGAGGCTCTACTCCGTGTCCCTCACGAATGGCTGAACTTCTCACCCTATCCCTAAGGGAGATGCCAGCCACCCTCCGGAGGAAACTAATTTCCGCCGCTTGTATCCGCGATCTCGTTCTTTCGGTCATGACCCACCCTTCATGACCATAGGTGAGAGTAGGAACGAAGAGAGACTGAGAGATTGAGATTGAGAGTGACAACACGTGTGTGTGATCTCTCTGCCCGTGCCTGGTTATCTATGTAAACCCTGCGAGCGTGGAGCCTGTCCAGTGGCCGTGTCGCCCACAGCTGGACCGTGTCCGTCCGCGGTGTCTCCCTGTGTGACCATCACGACACCACTGTCACCACTGGTCTGTGTCGTGTGTCGTCACCCGCGGTCTGTGTCGTGTGTCGTGACCCGCGGTCTGTGTCGTGTGTCGTGACCCGCGGTCTGTGTCGTGTGTCGTGACCCGCGGTCTGTGTCGTGTGTCGTGACCCGCGGTCTGTGTCGTGTGTCGTGACCCGCGGTCTGTGTCGTGTGTCGTGACCCGCGTGCTCTCCATGACCGGGCCATGTGCAACTTTAGAGAAGCATAATGGTTCTACAGTGGAATATACAGTACCAGCACCAGTCGTAAGCTTGGACACACTTTCCCATTCACTTCAATGAGAAATCGTGTCCAAACTTTTGACGGGTACTCTATTGAAGTAGACAAATAATTTGCTTCAAAAAACGTAAATGTCTCATGTTTAAAAGCCTAGCGTGCCGCCACTCTGACCATTTCTGTTTTGTTGTCCGCTCTCTCTCTCCTGGACAGTCGCGTCCATCTTGCCGCAACTCTGACCATTTCTGTTTTGTTGTCCGCTCTCTCTCCTGGACAGAGGCGTCCATCTTGTCGTACGATGGCAGCATGTACATGAAGGTGGTGATGCCCGGCGTGGTGCACACGGAGGCGGAGGACGTGTCGCTGCGCTTCATGTCCCAGCGCGCCTTCGGCCTCCTAATGGCCGCCACGTCCCGCGACTCGGCCGACACGCTGCGCCTGGAGCTGGACAGCGGCCGCGTCAAGCTGACCGTCAACCTAGGTACCGCACGGGACCCCCGCCGCCGCCACCGCTAGCTCGCTAGCTCTGTCTCTCTGTCTCTCTCTCTCTCTCTCTCTCTCTCTCTCTCTCTCTCTTTTTGTCTGTCTCTGTCTCCCTCTCTCTCTCTCTCTCTCTGTCTCTGTCTGTCTATGTCTCTCTCTCTCTCTCTCTCTCTCTCTCTCTCTCTCTTTTTCTCTCTCTCTCTCTCTGTTTTTTTTGCCTTTTTCCTCTCTCTGTTTTGTCTCTCTCTCTTTTTGTCTGTCTCTGTCTCCCTCACTCTCTCTCTCTCTCTCTCTCTCTCTGTCTGTCTGTCTGTCTGTCTGTCTGTCTGTCTGTCTGTCTGTCTGTCTGTCTGTCTGTCTCTCTCTCTCTCTCTCTCTCTCTCTCTCTCTCTCTCTCTCTCTCTCTCTCTCTCTCTCTCTCTCTCTCTCTCTCTCTCTCTCTCTCAACCGTCAAGGGGAGGCTTGGCTTGTGTGTTCTTTTTCTTCTTCTGTTTGTAATATTTACATTGAAATATGATTGAATATTTGTCTCATGGTAACCTAACACAAACTAAAAAAAACATTATTTTTCTGCAGTGTTTTTTGTGCGTGGACTTGCATGGATTGTTGATCCCAGTTGCCTGGAGTATTGTTTTTGCTTTGTCGCTCCGGTGTCTTGTGTCGACGCGATCTATATCAATCTAACACTCTCAACAGCGATTCTCCAGGCTCTGTCTCAGCACATCTTTTGAACGGATCAAAACCATGCCATAGCCATTTCCATAATTCACTACGCTAGTTCCACATGCTAGTAAACAACATACTCAAGCATGGCTGTATTGCCTTAAGCATGCCCAAAATCAACATTCTAAACAGCAAATATGCCAATTGATCAATTTGAAGACATACATACACATAGTCAGCATTCCGGTCCCTGTTGTACATCAGAGTGCTGCATCTATGCTGTACATTCTTTTTGGGTCGGGGGGTTTGTCGTCGTCGTAACCCGTTTTTGTTGGGTTGATTTATTCTTGTCTTCTATTCTTTTTATTTAATTTATTTGTTTGGTTTCTGTCCATGCTAGCAGATCCATGCTCCTGTATTGCCCATTTGCCACCCTCCCACGGTCTAGCTAGCATCTCCCATGCCCCGTTCAAAGATGGCATCTCCAATGCCCTGTTCAAAGATGGCATCCCCTATGCCCTGTTCAAAGATGGCACTCACCCCTTCAAAGGCCCGGAGCCTGCGGCCCGCTTGGCAAACAGCCCGAGGCCACAGCACCCAGCGCCTGCAGATGGTGGCATTTAGGAGGAGGATAGAGCACACCACACTGACTCTAAAGTATGAAAACAGGGCCCGAAAACATTGACTATAAAGTATGAGGATAGATCAAAACAGACTGACTCACTGAGGAGAGAGCACCACACACTGACTCTGAAATATGAGGACAGATCATAACACACTGACTCTGAATATGACAGAACACAACAATCACACACCTGAAGAACGAGAACAACAACACACTGACTTTAAAGTATGACTACAGAACACAAACACAGAAACTAGAAAGTATGAGGTTTTTCAACACCTACATGCTCAAAAATAGCACAGCATGCACACAGGTCAACAAGGGGGACACATAAACTTGTACTCTTGGATAACATACACATACAAGTTTGATAACATACACCATACTGTGGAAAATAAGCACAAAAGAAGAAGTCTTAACTGCCTTTGAACACAATACGATCCCCACACACGTTCAAGTCAGTGTTTGTCCGATCCGGACTGCTCTCCATCAATCCATCCGGTCATGTTCTCACCTTATAGACACTTCACAGTGCGTCACCTATACAACTGCCATGTCAGACCCCATAAGCATGCATGCACACACACACACACACACACACACACACACACACACACACACACACAGGTCCTGTGGGGTGTGGGTCCTAGGTTAGCGGCTCCGTAGCGGACCGCTGTATGGCGCTGGGGCGGACTGGATCGAGGCTGTTTGCTCCCACTTCTCTGTGGCGGTTGACGGACCATGACATGCTGTGGCCCCGTGGACAGCCAACCCAGACCTCCCGAGTACCTGTCAGTCACAGGTTCACACCTCCTCAGCTAGTGAGAGACTTCATACGTGTGTGGTCGGCAGGAGCATGTATGCCATGATAGGAAACAGTTGTTTTAAAGCAGGAAAAAAAAACCTGCCTCCAAATTCTGGGTTGGCAAATCCATGTGGCCATTGAACTGTAAGCGACCATTTGGATACTTAAATATATACATAAAAAAAAAAACACTATACACATATCTTATTGGAACTATTCAGACAAGCGTATAAAGTAATTTAGTATAAACAATTGGTCAAAACAATACGTTTTGACTGCTATAAAAACAAACAACAAATCCCAAAATGGCCGCCGGCAGTGTCATGCGTCTGTCCCCGGAAGGTGGCATTTGTTGTTCTTGGATGTCTGCAGCTGTAACCTTGAAGGATGCGAATTCATCTTGTCACTTATTCTCCCCCCCCAACATCTAGACTGTGTCAGGATTAACTGTAACACCAGTAAGTCAACACTCTATTTCCGGAGATATTCTTTCTCCCTTTTAGAAAAACAAAAAAAATAGTTTGTTACAATAGGCTTTAATGCTAGACATGGCAGATACTGTGTGTTAGATGTGAAACTAGAGGTTACATAAGAGTTGGGCTTATAAGAGGATTGCATGGAGGAGAGATGGGAGAGGAAAAAGCTCAAATCAAAAGTTTTTTAGTTTTTTTTATACATTTTAGTGAGGTTTCACAAAGTAAATTATTCAATAAATTATCTTTCTCCAATCATGCATAGATCAGGGTTGTATCTTTTGGAGAATGTATAGGAATATATGATATTTTCTGTGAAGCTCTCTGTATTTATATTGTAATATATCAGATGATATTGTAGCGACGTGAATTGGAAAACTGCTCTTACTCATAGAGAAGTCTTTAAACCTGATCAGGGGGGCATTTGTTTTTATCATTACAGCAAATGTGTGTGTGTGTGTGTGTGTGTGTGTGTGTGTGTGTGTGTGTGTGTGTGTGTGTGTACGTGTACGTGTACGTGTGTGCGTGTGTGCGTGTGTGTGTGTGTTCTTTTCACGCTCGATCACCGTGGTCCTTTAAGTGACAGATCAGGGGCATTCGTTCACTCTGATTACACTGATCAATGTCCTTAATTACACATGAGCTGTAACAAGCAAGCACCTGATGGTTCTAATGATGCATGCAGTCTCACACACACACACACACACACACACATACACACACACACAAACACACATACTTAAAAGCTCAAGGAACTGAAATGTATAAAACAGGTGCACCCTATTAGTGAAGTCATCTTGTTCTTGTGTATATTGAAAATGTTTCAATTTCCATATTTTTAATTGCTTCGTTAATGAACGATCTTCTGCATGTGCTGTTCCATGGCTGATGTATGTAGCCTTATCAATCAGTCAAATTACTAAGCATTGATGTGAGTGAGGGTGACATCATGTCATTACATGTACTATTAGTCAATGACAAGATCAATTAAAGCCAGAAGAGTAAGTACTATGCACAGCATCACATTAGGAGAACTTTAAAAGCCCTTTCTCCCTCCAAGGATGTTGCAAAATACTCTTCCAAACTTCCAAACAGTAATAGCTGCTCTCCCTAACACAACACAACACACACACATACACACACACACACACACACACACACACACACACACACACACACACACGCGCGTTTTTATATATATATATATATATATATATATATATATATATATATATATATATATATATATATATATATGTTAAAAGTTGTGGCAGGGACAGTTCTCTTTGTTCCACCACCAGTCAAAGCCTGCCCTCTGGTGGTGTAGAAAATAACAGTCTCTCCGTAGTTCTTTAAAAACCATATATATTTTCACTTTCACATTCAGCATACTCATGGCTGTCACAGAAATGTCAAGCTTCTGTATGAGTAAGAGCAATTATTTCCTAATGTCAGTTACGGTAGCAAGAAGCCCTGTGAAATGTTTTAAACTTTTCACCTCAGTTGTCAACACCAAACCAAATCTTTGTTTCTCGCGAAGTCAGACATTGTCTTTCTTTAAATATTACCTGTCAGGTATTCTCTTAATTGCTCCCCAAACTGTCACATATTATCCACGATTATTTTTGTCCCGCTCCCTTTTAGACATGCGTCACACTGCATGAACACATAGAGAGAAAAAAAAAGTTGGTATTCTTCATTTAAGCTCAGATTTTTATTGGATAACTTAGACACAAAGTTATGCTAGCGGATTTTCCTTCCCCCCCCCCCCCACCTCACTACTGTATCCCCACCGGAGAAACAGAGAGTTGGTTTGCGTGGCGCTCCCCCGCACCCCCCCACCCCCACCCCTTCCCCCCCCTGGGATTAACTCACCCTCCTCTTCAGGCAAAGGGCCTGAGGTGCTGTACGCCGGCCAGAAACTCAACGATGATGACTGGCACTCGGTGCGCGTGGTGCGCCGCGGGAAAAACTTCAAGCTCACCGTGGACGAAGACATGGCCGAAGGTACTTCCTCTTCCTCTTCCTCCATTTTTTAATCCTGGGTGATGGTGGTCCTATTAGTGGTGACCATGGTGACGATAACACTGACCCCACAATGCATGGCCAGTCAGCAGAACGGAAACACACAGGTGAGAAAGGAGAGAGTCTAGCTTTGGTTTTTTTGATGGATCGATAAGGTCTATGTTTCTGTTTTCAGATGTTTATCTAAGCAACATCTCTATCCTTATCCATAAGACACTCTCTTTCACTCTGACACTACTGTTCCTTTCTCTCTTTATCTCTCTCTCTGTTTGTCCCTTCTTTCCCCCTCTCTCTCTTTCACTTTCTCTCTCTCACGCGTGCTCTATCTTTTTCTTACTTTCCCCTCTCTCCCTGTCTGTTCATTTCTCACTTCCTCTCTCTCTTTCTTACTCTTTCTGATGACTCTCTCTCCGTCCCTCCGTCTCTCCAGGTCAGATGGCAGGGGACCACACCCGCCTGGAGTTCCACAACGTAGAGACGGGCATCCTCACGGAACGGCGCTTTGTCTCCTCCGCCCCCTCCTCCTTCATCGGACACCTACAGGTAACACACACTACAGGTAACACGCAGCACAGGTAACACACACTACAGGTAACACACAGCACAGGTAACACACACTACAGGTAACACACACTACAGGTAACACCTAGCACAGGTAACACACACAACAGGTAACACCTAGCACAGGTAGCACACACAACAGGTAACACGCAGCACAGGTAACACGCAGCACAGGTAACACACACTACAGGTAACACACAGCACAGGTAACACACACTACAGGTAACACGCAGCACAGGTAACACACACTACAGGTAACACGCAGCACAGGTAACACACAGCACAGGTAACACACACTACAGGTGACACCTAGCACAGGTAACACACACAACAGATAACACGCAGCACAGGTAACACACAGCACAGGTAACACGCAGCACAGGTAACACACAGCACAGGTAACACACACTACAGGTAACACGCAGCACAGGTAACACACAGCACAAGTAACACACACTACAGGTAACACGCAGCACAGGTAACACACACTACAGGTAACACACAGCACAGGTAAAACACAGCACAGGTAACACACAAAACAGGTAACACACAGCACAAGTAACACAGTACAGGTAACACACAGCACAAGTAACCAACACTACAGGTAACACACATCACAGGTAACACACAGCACCGGTAACATGGAGCACAGGTAACACACAGCACAGGTAACACACATCACAGGTAACACACACTACAGGTAAAACACAGCACAGGTAACACACAACACAGGTAACACACAGCACAGGTAACATACAGTACAGGTAACACACAGTACAGGTAACACACAGTACTGGTTACACACAGCACAGGTAACACACACTACAGGTAAAACACAGCACAGGTAACACAGTACAGGTAACACACAGTACAGGTAACAAACAGCACAAGTAACACACAGTACAAGTAACATAGAGTACAGGTAACACACAGTACAGTTAAAACACAATACAGGTAACACACAGTACAGGTAACACACAGCACAGGTAACGTAGAGCCCACGTAACACACAGTACAGGTAAAACACAGTACAGGTAACACAAATTACAGGAAACACAGCAGAGTTAACACCAAGTGCAAACAACACAAATTACAGGTAACACAAATTACAGGTAACACACAGCACAGGTAACACAAATTACAGGTAACACAGCACAGGTAACACAAATCACAGGTAACACAAATTACAGGTAACACAAATTACAGGTAACACAAATTACAGGTAACACACAGCACAGGTAACACAAATTACAGGTAACACAGCACAGGTAACACAAATTACAGGTAACACAAATTACAGGTAACACACAGCACAGGTAACACACAGCACAGGTAACACACAGTACAGGTAACACACAGTACAGGTGACAGTTTTTAAACCCCTTATATAATATCCTTCTTTTTTAACAAGGTTGTGAGTACTGTGGGTGCACTCGTCCCTCTTTACAGCGACAGAGAGTTTGGTTTTAGACACGGTGGTTGTTTGGGACGATTCAATGACCATTTCCATAGCTCACTGTCTTCTGCGTCGTCCTTACGTGAAACCTGCAGGGTCTCAAGTTCAACGGCATGTTCTACATCGACATGTGCAAGAACGGCGACATCGACTTCTGCGAGCTCAACGCCCACTTCGGCATGCGCTCCATCATCGCCGACCCCGTGACCTTTAGGACCAAGGGCAGCTACCTGGGTCTGGCCACGCTGCAGGCCTACAGCACCATGCACCTCTTCTTCCAGTTCAAGACCACCTCCGCCGACGGATTCATCCTCTTCAACAGCGGCGACGGCAACGACTTCATCGCCGTGGAGCTGGTCAAAGGGTGAGTGGTCGTTGTAGTCCCCGGGCGGTCACGGTGGGTGTAGTTTTGCTTTTTGCGTCGAGGAGGTGGTTTGCGATAGCGAACGTGTTTGGATGAGATTTGCTGTGGGTTTATCTAGTAGGATCGTGATCCTCTGGTTACAGAAAATGGTGTGTAATAAATGTTTGGGTAGAAGACGTACAGGGATTGCTAAAGTTTTTGTTTTTCGATGTTAATTCCACACAATTCGGAAGTTTGTTAGCAAAGACGTTCATTTTAAAATTCATCTCACAAACTCAAATGAGTCTGTTCGCAAGCACTTATGCTGGTACAAACTAACACACACACACACACACACACACACACACACACGTCAGAGTGGGCTCTCCAGCTCATTAGCATCGCGGCCACTTCAGCTCCGTGCTCCTCTCCAGTGGCTCCACTGATCAACCCGAGCAGACCCAAGTGTCCACTCCAAAGGCTGGGTCAAGGAGACGGGCCTGGGGGGAGGCCCCTTGGAAAGATGCTCTTTGGACTACTGCCGCAGTTGCTCTCAGAACCCTCCGGGGAATGAAACACCATGTTGATAGCAAACACAAGACGATTATGCAATGGATGCATAAGGATAATATTCCACTTAAGTGTACCATAAAAGTTTTTTTTTTTTTTTTTGCATCTGCTTTGTGTTTCAAATAATAATAATAATAATAATAATAATACATTGAATTTATAAGGCGCCTTTCAAGGCACTCAAGGTCGCCGTACAGTAATATAAAAAACAGTTCTCATAAAAATAATAAAAATAAATAAATAAATAAAATAAAATAAGATCAAAATAAGTAGTATACAATTAATAAGTTTAAGTTTAATACTTATTATTTAATACTTAAATAAAATTAAGTATACTTCTGTTTGTGTGTGTGTGTGTGTGTGTGTGTGTGTGTGTGTGTGTGTGTGTGTGTGTGTGTGTGTGTGCGCGCGCGCGCGCTCCCGTCAGGTTCATCCACTATGTGTTTGACCTGGGCAACGGGCCCAGCCTGTTGAAGGGGAACAGCGAGAACCCACTGAACGACAACCAGTGGCACAACGTGGTCATCACGCGCGACGCTGCCAACACACACACCCTCAAGGTGGACGCCAAGTCCGTCACGCAGAACGTCAACGGAGCCAAGAACCTGGACCTCAAAGGTACCTGGAGGCCGTCGCTTTGCACATGTCTCAAACACAAAGTGTTGTGATGTATTGTTAAAACGTCCAAGCACGAAACTAGAAGGATTTTGAATTCATCTTCTATCATGGATTAGTCTCGCATCAGGTTCTGAAATGGTCCGATTTGTGATTTACTGATTATGTTTGGCGAACGTGTTTAATAGCACATTAGTCGTGCCACATAAGATACCTCTTCTCATTGTGCATACTTCTCTTCCATCCAGCCATATATACATGTATTCCTTAACATACTTATAGATTTTCTTCCCTTCCTGTCCTCTTGATGTTTCCTAACGCTCTTCCTCTCTTCCTGCCCTCTCCCCAGGCGACCTGTTCGTCGGGGGCCTGGGGCCCAACATGTACCAGAGCCTCCCCAAGCTGGTGGTGTCCAGGGAGGGCTTCCAGGGCTGCCTGGCCTCCGTGGACCTCAACGGACGCCTGCCCGACCTCATCAACGACGCCCTGTTCCGCAGCGGGCAGGTGGAACGCGGCTGTGAAGGTACGGTGACTCTGGATGGGGGGGTGGGGGTGCTCTGGGACTCCGGGGACCTTTGACATTGATTAAAGTTAAGGCGTTAAATAAACAGCTTTAAAATATGGTGGATGACGGACGTGTGCAAACTCAAATTCATCAGGTTGGTGCAATGCGCCGTGGGAGAACTCTGATGGCTTTGGACCGTTAAGGTTCAGGTGCACGCAGGTTCCTTGTATTGCTCCTATCGACGAACTGCTCACACAGTCTTGCCCTCCTGAACACCGATCGAACAGTAAGGCCCATCCTCCAACTGTAACACAGATAGGCGGGGTCTCACTTTGTAGAAGAGTGGCCCCGTCATTAGGGTTTCCCTGGAAGACGCTACAAAAATCCGACTTGACCCTTGCACAACTCAGTCAATACTCAGCTAGTATACTAAGGGTGGCCTGCAGTAGCATAGTCATTTTAAACGATGGCGTGATCCCATGGAGCACCACTGGGGGGCAGTGCAGGGTCAGACTGGGTTGCAACTGCGTCACTCTTTGGCGGGTCCCTCTCAGCAGAGCAGTCATACATGCTGTCCTCACAGTGTCAAAGATGGGCTCGCTTCAATAATTACAAGTATGAAAGTTGAAAATGTAGGAAAGGTGTAAGCGTTTGAAGAAAATAAAACTTTATTAACCTGAAACAAATGGACAGACCTGTCAATACAATATAAATGCGCCTGCACATCGTTTTATGGGTAGTGTTGATGGAGTGATGTCAGCAGCAAAGGTCGTTTTTTAAATGTAGCTCTCCGTCTCATTGACGTGTGTATTTGCAGGAGGCTGTAGAGGCTTTTGTCTAACCCTGTAAAACAGTTACAAGCACCTTTTGTGAAATGATCTTGACTGCCTGGTTTTTTGACATCCCTG
>JAPMUY010007178.1:20000-27500 GCA_026901105.3 Galaxias olidus
TTATTTTTTTATAAATATGTTCTCCTTTCTTGCCACTTCCTCCTGGCGCGTTTGATTGAGGGCCGGGATGAAGCTGTCGGACAGCGTCCTTCGGCTTCCGACGGCGGGGAAGTAGGTAGTGCATATGGACGTGACACGCACACACACACACACACACACACACACACACACTCACACGGACACCATAGATGGGCCGCGCTGCTGTGGCACGGAGGATATATGACTGAGCATGGTTATTCATAGCTCCCACAGCGTGCACACCTGAAGGAGTTTTCATTGGAACTCTGAATAATTCAGCCGGCTGTCACAGTAAATATGATGAAGTGGCCCGTGGCTCTGGCAGGCTAACAGGTGTGGGGAGAGAGGGAGATGAGGGTGATGAGGGTGATGAGGAAGGGGCCTAGGGGCTGGGTGGCAGAGCTGGGCTGGGACTCGGAGACCCAGGTGTCAGGCGGAAGCACGGGGGCTTGTCCTGGCTAAGGAGGGGGGACGCGCGTGTCTCTCTCTGTGTGTGTCTCCGTGTGTATGTCTCTTTGTGTGTGTGTGTGTGTGTGTGTGTGTCTATGTGTCTGTGTCTCTGTGTTGCACTGCATAGCTCCGCTGTCTTACAAAGTAGCTCTAGACATGTTCCTGTGTGTGTGTCTCTGTGTGTGGGTCTGTGTGTGTCTGTGTGTGTCCTTGTGATGCACTGCATAGCTCGGCTGTCTTACAGAGTAGCTCTAGAGATGTTCCTGTGTTTGTCTGTGTGTGGGTCTCTGTGTGTGTGTCTCTGTGTGTGTCGCTGATGCACGGCATAGCTCGGCTGTCTTACAGAGTAGCTCTAGAGGTGTTCCTGTGTTTGTCTGTGTGTGTGTCTCTGTGTGTCCCCCTGTGATGCACTGCATAGCTCGGCTGTCTTACAGAGTAGCTCTAGAGATGTTCCTGTGTTTGTCTGTGTGTGTGTGTCTCTGTGTGTGTCCCTGTGATGCACTGCATAGCTCGGCTGTCTTACAGAGTAGCTCTAGAGGTGTTCCTGTGTTTGTCTGTGTGTGTGTCTTTGTGTGTCCCCCTGTGATGCACTGCATAGCTCGGCTGTCTTACAGAGTAGCTCTAGAGATGTTCCTGTGTTTGTCTGTGTGTGTGTCTCTGTGATGCACTGCATAGCTCGGCTGTCTTGCAGAGTAGCTCTAGAGATGTTCCTGTGTTTGTCTGTGTGTGTGTGTCTCTGTGTGTGTCCCTGTGATGCACTGCATAGCTCGGCTGTCTTACAGAGTAGCTCTAGAGGTGTTCCTGTGTTTGTCTGTGTGTGTCTCTGTGTGTCCCCTTGTGATGCACTGCATAGCTCGGCTGTCTTACAGAGTAGCTCTAGAGATGTTCCTGTGTTTGTCTCTGTGTGTGTCCCTGTGATGCACTGCATAGCTCGGCTGTCTTACAGAGTAGCTCTAGAGATGTTCCTGTGTTTGTCTGTGTGTGTGTCTCTGTGTGTGTCCCTGTGATGCACTGCATAGCTCGGCTGTCTTGCAGAGTAGCTCTAGAGATGTTCCGCTGCGGCAGCACTGTGTAATGGCGCGCTACTAATTACATGACAACAAGGAGTTAAAACGCCTTTAAGGATGCCCGTAATGGTTATTGAATTGAATTGTTATGTGAGGTGGCTTTCTAGTGTTGAGACATCTTTTGACAGATGGCTCTTGCAAGCAAACATCTGTCAACACAAGCTGATGAACCTGGCCAAGTGTTAAACAGAGAATGCGTCTATTCAATGCTGTAGGTGAATATAGAACAATAAGATCTGATCCCTTCGAGATTGTGGTGTTTGATTAACCTCCTGTCAGGCTTGCCAGTTGACTTCCTGTTTCGAGACAGGATCTTTTTTGTGTGTGCAATTCCTCTGATTCTCTAAGTGTCTTCTCTAACCCATCACCCATAGATGGCTCTCAAACGGTAATGCGGTCTTAAAACGTTCCCCCGGGAAGACCCCGGGAGTTCTGCAGGGGTCCGACACCCCTGCCTCGCCCCCCAGTCCGAGGGCACAGGCTTCACAGTGCTGCGTGTGAAAACATACATGCTAACGTGTGCTCCGGTCGCTCAGAGAAACACCACGTGTGTGTACTGAGTACATAGAAACATGGAGTCGTGTGCAGTGTCAGCGTCAGGGAGTTGTGTTCTGGGAGCCTTTCAAAGGGTTGTGGAGGAGGGCTTTGTGGCTGTATGGAGTCAACCGTGTGTGTGTTTGTGTGTGTGTGTGTGGGGGGGGTTTGGGTATGTGGAGGGGCCGTGAATATTGGAGTACAGGATAGGAGATGAAAAGAGATGTAATGGACAGAGATGCTCCGGCGCTAGTGGTGGTGGTGGTGGTGGGGGAGGGGGGGGGGGGAGGGTTTGGGGGGGCAGCAGAAGGGAGTGTTACTGTTTAGCCAGAGCCCCATGAGACCACAGCAGGGGCCAGATCAAACAGATTTAATCTCGCCAACACACACACACACTAAGATGTATGCATGGACCTCAGATTAACACACACACACTCACACACACACTAAATGAGGTGTATGCATGCACATCAGATAAACACACACACATACACACTGACTAAGACGTATGCATGGATCTCAGAAAAACACACGCACACACACACACACCACACCTTGTGGAGGTATCGTCATGGGTATGGGCTGAGTCAGGAAGCTCCTGCCCGCTGAACTGTAACGGGGATCAGGCTAACGATGGCCGTCCTGCGTCCCATCACACGGATCAAACTGAATGCCTCCGTGTCAATCGCTGTCACCACGGAGACGCGGGGACATTGTTTAATTGGGTGCATATAGAAGACTGTGGCACCCAGACGCCTCAGGGACACAGAATGGAGAGCAGGGGACCAGCGCTGTGTGTGTGTGTGTGTGTGTGTGTGTGTGTGTGTGTGTGTGTGTGTGTGTGTGTGTGTGTGTGTGTGTGTGTGTGTGTGTGTGTGTGTGTGTGTGTGTGTGTGTGTGTGTGTGTGTGTGTGAGCGCTTGTTAAGTGTGTGAGTGTGTGCTTGGTGTGTGAGCGCTTGTTAAGTGTGTGAGTGTGTGTGTGAGCGTGTGCTAAGTGTGTGTGAGTGTGTGCGCGAGCGCATGTTAAGTGTGTGACTGTGTGCGAGTGTGTGAGCGCGTGTTAAGTGTGTGACTGTGTGCGAGTGTGTGAGCGCTTGTAAAGTGTGTGACTGTGTGCGAGTGTGTGAGCGTGTGTTAAGTGTGTGACTGTGTGCGAGTGTGTGAGCGTGTGTTAAGTGTGTGACTGTGTGCGAGTGTGTGCTCACTCGTGTGACTGTGTTAAGTGGGTGAGTTTGTGTGTGTGTGGGTTTGTGCCACCGCTCACCCCAAGCTATTCAGATATAACATATATAAATTTAAATCTATTCAGATAATATATATATATATATATATATATATAAATCTATTCAGATATAATATATATATATATATATATATATATATATATAAATCTATTCAGATATAACATATATAAATATAAATCTATTCAGATATAATATATTTAAATATGAATCTTCGAGTAAAGGTTTCTCCCTGTTACTGCAGCCCTAAATGGGAGCGTGATAGTTTCACCCGTCTCAGTTGACAGCGTAGTCTTTACCTTAACGGCAAACTCCCACAATGTGTGGCCCACCAGCGCAGACAGGCAGCGCCCCCTAGAGGCAGCACGGGGCGAGGGGAATAAAGGCTCTGCCAGCAGAGGAGCATGAAGCAGACATCCGCCATGACACTGTTGTGCTGTGTCTCTGGAAAACAGACATCCCAAACGACTCGTCCAGGACTTCCTCCCAAACTTTATCAGGTGAACCTCAAAACGCAGTGAGGGAGGGAGGGGAGAAAGAGGGGTTGGTGAATAAAAGAAAAGAGAGAGAAGGAAGGAAGGAATCAGGAAACAGTAAGAGAAAATAAGAAAGATAGAAATAGATCAAGTAAGGTGAAGAGAGGGAGAGAAAATGAAAGAGGGAAAAAAAAGGTAAGGAAAAGCAAAAAAGAGAGAGAGGAGGAGGGAGGGAGGGAGAATGATGGAGTTGAACACATTACAGACAGTCAGGACAAGGAGGGGGAGGGCATCCATCTGTTTAGAGTGGAGAGCAGGTGACCTTGGGGCAGGCGGAGCGTATTTCTCTGCCTGGCTCCACAGGCCTGGCCCCCAGACTGAACATAACCCCCCCCTCCCCGTCCCCGTCCCCCGTCCCCCGGTCCCCCGTCCCCCATCACCGCGCCCCCGAACACAGGCACATCCATCACCACATGTTGCCAGACACACTCTGAGCCAGCGGGCAACACATACAAATCACCCAATCAATACCTGCCCTACAACGAAGGCGCACCTGCACTCGCACGCGCGGGCACCCACCCACACACACACAAACACACACACACACACACTCACACACACACACACACACACACACACACACACACACACACACACACACACACACACACACACACACACACACACACACACTGGTATAAACACACAAACACACACACTGATATAAACACACACACGCTGATATAAACACACACACACACACACACACACACACACACACACACACACACACACACACACACACACTAGCCAGGAGTATTAAATATGTTTCTTGTGGTGATTGCGCTGTACTGACCCCTGAATACAGACGTGTGTCTCTCACTGCTAAAATAAGCACTTTCCTCAGGGCTGGCTCAGAGGAGCGGCCCAGCGCTCTGTTAGGAGAACACGTTTTCAAGAACAGAACACTGCTGCGGTTTGTTTTGCTCTCAGGTCATTGACTATCACCCAGTGCATCTTAATGACGTGGCAACAAGCAGTATTCACGTCGTAATGCTGGGTTGGATTCTATGGATCGCGTGACGAACCAATCCATTGTCCTCCTGCGCGCCCAAACCATTAGCCAACCAAAGCCTTAATGGTCTCCTCCTAGTATAATTGAGGATTTTTTTTTCGGGATGAGTTGTTTTATGTGTCGGTTCGTTTTGGATGCTGATTATGGCTTGGTCTCTCTGAGTGCGTGTGTCACGTGCACACACACACACACACACACACACGCGCGCGCACACACACACACACACACATCGGGGGAAGGGGGGGGGGGGGTACTGTTTTACTATCCTGTAAGGTGAGTGTAAACCCAGTAATAGGGCAGACTGTCATCAACGCTCTTCCAGTTGTTGTGTATCGATGCAGCATTTTCTCTCGCTGTCGCAGCATGGCTTTGAACGTCACACACACACACACACACACACACACACACACACATACACACACACACACACACACACACACACACAGAGTCATTTGTCACCGTGTAGACGGTGTTCTCATCCCCGCGCTCAATTACGCGACCTATTCCTTTCCCAGCGCTTCTCGCCGTCTTTCTGGACCAATTTAGATACTCTCCGATCCCGGAGGCAGGTCGGAGAGGTTTTCCCTGTGTGGCCCCCGCCGTGCCTTGGTGCTGTGTCGTTATTGTTTAGGGGACGATAAGACGGTAAACTACTCCAGCCAATCCCTTGAATGTCAAGTGCGGCGAGGGCGAGCGAGTGAAAGAAGCGCACCTCATTACGGAGGCGCGCACAGGGAGTGACTGGTCTCGGAGATAAGGAGCGCCGGGTTTGTCACCCGGTTCAGCGGCCGCTATCTCAGAGAAGAGAGCGCGGGGTTTTTTTTTTCTCATAACACGGTGTCTTTTTCATTCTCTTTCTTCCGTGGAGGGTGGTGTGTGTGACTGGGGCTCTGGTGAGGTACGTACGTAACATCATTTCTACCCCGAAGACACAGCGTTGAGATATCCCCCCCCCCCCCCCCCCACCGCCGAGCTAAAAGGGCCCAATGTTAAATGTACACTTTGAGCAGCCACATTTCTCTCCCTCTCTCCTTTCTCTCTCTCTCCCCCACCTCTTTCTCTCTGTATCTGTCCTCCCCCGCTTTCACACACTCTCTCTCTCTCTCTCTCTCTCTCTCTCTCTCTCTCTCTCTCTCTCTCTCTCTCTCTCTCTGTATCTGCCTCCCCCTTTTCTCTCTCTTTCTCTCTCTATCTGTCCTCCCCCTTTCTCTCTCTTTCTCTTTTTTCTTCTCTCTCTCTCTTTTTCTATCCCTCTCTCTTTCCCTCTCTCGATCCCCCTCTCTCCGTCCCTGTGTGTTCTTTCTGGTGGAGGGTAATTGCGACGCCATCGCTCTATAATCACGGTGCGCGTCCTGATGTGTGTCAGTCTGGGAGGCGCGGGCCCACCGCAGCCACACAATGACCGGCACGCCGTTCTAATTGACCGTTTTCACCGCCGCTGTGCCGCCGTCCATGGGAGGAGAAATTGCTCTGGAATTTAGTTGATGGCTACTTGATGGCTTCTGCTGCATTCCGACAAGTGCACTTAGAACGAGGGAGGGGGGGGGGGGGTGCGCAAGGCGTTGGCTGGAGAGCCTTCCATAATCCTCCCAGTGTCCCATAGAGAGAGAGAGAGAGAGAGAGAGAGAGAGAGAGAGAGAGAGAGAGAGAAAGACAGAGAGAGAGAGAGAGAGAGAGAGAGAGAGAGAGAAAGACACACAGACAGAGAGAGAGAGAGAGAGAGCGAGAGAGACACAGAGAGAGAGAGAGAGTGAGAGAGAGAGAAAGACACAGACAGAGAGAGAGAGAGAGAGAGAGAGAGAGAGAGAGAGCGAGAGAGAATGAGGCGGGTTTGAGACTCTCCCGCTTTCACGGGATATGGGAAAGAGATAAGGAAGAAGAGGGAGGAAAAAGAACGAGAGGGCTAAGGTAGAGGAGCGAGGGAAACCACTGAAATCAATAAGGAAAAAAAGAGAGAAAAAGAACGAGAGATTGAGCTCTGTGTGATCTGGTCAGTCATTAAAGCCTTGCTCGCCCCGACCGCAACACACACACCCACACACACACTCACACTCACACACACACACACGCACATGCACACGCTGCTCTCAGGATAAATAGGAGAACGAGTAAGATTCCGTGGCGCAGAGTTAAAGAGTGATTCAGTGCTTAATGATCACCTTGTAGTAATTACCCACCCTCACACTCTCTCATCTCACAATCCGCTCTCCTCTCCTCATCTTCCCTCCGTCTCTCTCTCTCTCTCTCCCTCTCTCTCTCTCCCTCCGTCTCTCTCTCTCTCTCTCTCTCCCTCTCTCTCTCTCCCTCCGTCCCTCTCTCTCTCTCCCTCCCTCTCTCTCTCTCTCTCTTTTCTCCGTCCGTCTGTCCGTCCGTCTCCCTCCCCCTCGTTCTTTGGTGGTCTTGGTGCAATTACCGTGTCAGCGTCTTCGCGGCTCAGTAGTTAGCGAAACGGCGGCGAGTTCGGGCGATTTTGCATGCGGCGGATTCCGCCGTTTGACGCGGGGCGTTGCGGAGGGTTATTATCTTAGCAGCCCTTTTATGTTAGATTACATGTTTCCTCCGTCGTGGCGATCACACGTCGACCGTGACGGAGGCCTCTTCGCTGTCGCTTCCCCACCACACTTTGAAACACGAGATT
>JAPMUY010007178.1:32500-55039 GCA_026901105.3 Galaxias olidus
GCGTTACCCTGATATCATACTTGCCAACCTTCAGACCTCAAAAATTCGGGAGGGTTGCCAAACAATAGTCGGGAGTCTCAGGGTCCTCTGCAAAAAAAGAGGGACGACTGAAAATTGTGACAGTCATAATTGGGAGTCTCCCGTGAAAATTCGGAGGGTTGGCAAGTGCGCCTGATATCCGTTCCTGAGGTGGGTTGGATGGTGTTCCCCTGGTGTTGTTCCTGAGGTGGGTGGGTGAGGGGGTTGATGTTAGTGTTCAGCCTTGCTCTCGTTGGGTGGGGGCAGAGCCAATTATCACCTGTTTCTAAAAGGAGCGCCTCAGCGGCAGAGCTGTGTTTGTGTCTCCCACTGCAACGCAAAGTTTTCTTCGGCCAAGGCCGTTTATGCCTTCGCTCCGTTCCTCTGGGTTTAATAAAAGGTGCCGCTGTCTCCCTGATGAGAAAGAGTGTACAGCGAGGGCGTGATCCACTACGTGTGACAACGTGTACCGCTCAGATTCATAAATGGTTTATGTTCGATGGGTTTGGCAGAAAGAGGGTGAGAGAATGATGGAAGACATGCACTTAAACATGCCCCGTCTTTATTAAGGGTCAACAGCATGTTGGTGGTCTCCTTTGAGACAGAAAGGCTGTGTGTGTGTGTGTGTGTGTGTGTGTGTGTGTGTGTGTGTGTGCGTGTGTGTGTGCGTGCGTGCGTGTGTGTGTGTGTGTGTGGGTGTGTGTGTGTGTGCGTGTGTGTGTGTGTGAGTGTCTGCAGAGTGCAGTGGAGCTGGTCACCTGCCCTCTGGCCACTGTAACCATGGCGATGGAGCCATCCATCTCGATGACTGCATCTCTGACCCCTGGTGCTTTGTAGATAGATGAGTAGGCTGATGGCGTTACCCATGGCCCATGATCTCCCTGATCTACGGTGGCCCGGAGGGACAATGCCCCTGTCAAAACACAACTGGCTTTATGTCTTTATAAGGCGGGGAGAACACTGTAAATATTACGTGTCTAGATGTGAGGTCAGAATAAACACAATAAACTCAAACAGGATATGTTTGTTTTTATCGGCTTTCTGTTTTAAATTACCGTCGTAAACCAGCCCTGTCGGGGGAAAAGTGTCTAATTTTCTCAAATATGTACCAATACAAAATATCTTTATAGACACTTTTTAGGTCCTACTTCATTTGAACAGCTGTGTCATTGTGAGACAAAGGAGATTCACTTCTTGTTTTATCCAGGAAGCACTTGTCTAGTGTCAGGGAAAGGTTTCTGTGTGTCTCTCTCTCTCTCTCTCTCTCTCTCTCTCCCCCCCCCCCCACCTGTGTGTGTGTGTGTCTCTCTCTCTCTCTCTCTCTCTCTCTCTCTCTCTCTCTCTCTCTCTCTCTCTCTCTCTCTCTCTCTCTCTCTCTGCAGGCTGCAGCATCCCACAGCGTCTTCCCCCCCCCTCTCCCCCTTCTCCCTCTCTCTCTCTCTCTCTCTCTCTCTCTCTCTCTCTCTCTCTCTCTCTCTCTCTCTCTCTCTCTCTCTCTCTCTCTCTCTCTCTCTCTCTCTCTCCTTCCTTTATCCTCTCTCCTCTCTCTCTCTCTCTCTCAAACTCGCTTTAACACAGTCTCTGCTCTGCCTTCGGTTAGTGCTCCCAGGTAATAGCCGTTAAAGAGTTGGCTGGCAGCGGCCTCCCTGTCCTCCAGCTGTTGTCGGCGAGGTGTTTTCGGGAGTCGACGCGGTCGACGAGTAAACCGGGAACGCCGCCACGTCCGCTCTCTCTCTGTGTCCTTCATTTTGTTTCTCCTCCACGACAATCTGCTGTTCTCTCTCTGTGTGTGTCTCCCTCACGGTCTGGGGTGGTTCCACGGCCGTTAACACCGTTTGTTCAGGGGGTTCAGACTGAACACGGCATTTTTTTCTTTTTCAGCCACCGTGTGGACTGGCGTTGGCCTGGGCCCGCTCCCGTTGGCTGTCCGGGCGTACGTCGCTCCTTTGCCCCGTTTCCAAAACGGGACAATGTGCTCGTTTTTTTCCGCTCCACTTCTGCCGCTCTGTGAGTGAGTCATCATTGTTACGCGAACGACTGGAGCGCGCATGGTGGGACGCCGTCCTTCTAATTAAACACCACTCGTTAGGGGATCCTGAGTCACGCTTCTTTTAACGGCTCACCGATCTTTGGGGGGGGGGGGGGTTGTGTCGCGTGTGCCACAGCCCCCCGGACACGTTGGGTCGACACGTGAGTGTGTGTGTGTGTGCGCGTGTGTGTGTGTGTGTACGTCTTTTGAGAGAGCATAAGGGACAGATACGATGAAGATGCAGTTAGTACGCTCAGTAGACCATTAGCCAATGGCTGATGACGGACACATCTCCATTGTCGCCCTGTCCGCTGGCACCCCCTTGTGCCAGTTCCTATCTCCTAGCCTACTTCAACCTTTTACCGGTCTTACCTCCTCAACTCCTCTCCTGTCTCCTCTTTAAGATCTGTGGTCAGATGATCAGGCCTCGGCCTTTTTCATGTCAGTATAGGGGGGGGGGGGGCAGAGGGCGGGGGGTGAAAGGGAGGAAGCCACGGAGGACTCTTGAGACTCACCCCTCTGGACAAGAGAGCCAGCGAGATGAAGAGGAGGAGGATGGCGGCGGAGATGAAATGGAGCGAGAGGCTCGGCGAAGCTCCGGGGGTGGGGGTGGGGATGGGGATGGGGGGGGGGGGGGGGGGGCTGACATCAGCCTTGGAATGACCACTGAGACTGTCAGGTCCGCTGAAGAGACACGTCTCCTTCCTCCTTCACCCCACGTTGACTCCCCTCTCTGAGGAACACACAGGGAGGCGCAGACCCACCGTGGAGGAGGTGCAGGAGCGCCGCATGGGGCACGGGTTAAGTAGATGTCGGCTCCGTCGCCGCGTGCTAGGGTTTTTTTTTATGAGCCATATAGACTGTTTCACAGGAACGGGGAGAGCGTCGGCTGCCTACTAACAAGGCGGCTGGGAATGTTTTTTTTTTGGTTTCACGCATTGAGACGTCAAACAGGGTTTGTTCTCCTCTCCCGACCTGCTGTGGGCGTCAGAGCTGTCAGCAAAGACAGATGCAATCGCAGGGTTCCACCTTTTTTTTTAAATTGCATCTTTTGGTGTAGGTATTCTGGCTGTGCGCCACCTCAGACATCCTCACCAACCCTGGCTCGCTGCTGAACTCCTCTCTCACTGGGATCTGCAAACAATGTTGACGAAACGCCTTTTTCTTTCTTTCTCTCTCTCTCTGTCGCTTCATCTCTCTGTATCTCTCTCTCTCTCTCTCTCGCTCTCGATGTTAGCTGTTGTAGCTGCGATCTTTCATCATGGTGTGCCTGCTATCGCTGAGCGCGTGTGTCAGTGTGCGCGTGTCAGTGTGCGTGCGTGCATGTGCGTGTGTGTCTGTGTGTGTTTGTCTGTGTGCGCATGCGTGCGTGTGTGTGTGTCTGTGTGTGTTTGTCTAAGTGCGCACACGTGTGTGTGTGTTTGTTTGTGTGTGTGTGTGTGTGTGTGTGTGTGTGCCTGTGTGTGTGTGCCTGTGTGTGTTTGTCTGTGTGCGCACGCGTGTGTGTGTGTGTGTGTGTGTGCGTGCGTGCGTGCGTGCGTGCGTGTGTGTGTGTACGTACGTGCGCGTGCCTTCCACATTCCGTTGCTGTGCTCAGGTAAAGTCGGGCTGGCGTAGATTGACAGGAGAGACAGATCACCGGGGGGAGGGGGGGGGGGGGGGGATTCTCCTGGAGAAGGTTCCCAGCAGCGATGGCGTGGCGCTTAATACGTTTGAGGAGCTGACAGACCTGGAGCGCGGGAGAGACGCGTCGTTTGCTATCTCTATCCCTGTATAACGACGCTTCCGGAAGATTCCGCAATGTCCTGGCCGCGCCGTAAGCGTCCCGTCGTTTAATTTCACTTATTCAAAATGGGATCGCGTCCTCTCGTTGCGTGGAGTCTAACAAACGTCTCCGTCTGCACGGTGTACTGCGTGAGGTGTAAGCGGTGGGCGCTTGGTATGAAAACGGTGAAAGAAAGAAATATTCCGCTGGTTGTTACTGTCTTCCACCTGCGCTTCTGAACCAACTGCTATCTTTAAACCAAAAGCAGTTGCTGTCAAACTAGATACCAAAGTATGACTGAAAGGTAATTTAAGGTCTTTTAAGATTATTTCAAAGCAGTCGTCCTATTGTAGGTTCAGAGCCTCTGGATTGGTTACCAGCGCCTTGAGTTTATGGTTTATGTATACATTCTCCTCCAGATTTCCTTATGTAAATTTAAAAAATTATGTATTAGTATATTTTTTTTCTTTATTATCTCTTTCTTGCTAATTCAATTGTAGAATTGTAGGCTGCTTAGGTAAGGTCTGATTCATAAGAAGATCAGTCTGATTTTTTTGAAGGCGCGACTAGCCTCCACTTGCAGACAACCCACACAGGGGGGCTGCAGGCTGGCAAACCTGTCATTTAGACCTGGTCCACAGTTCCACTTTCGCAGATGACAAATGATGGGGGAGGCTTTTCGAGGGCGGACCCTGACCGCCTCACTTCCTGTGCACTCATACACCTCGCCCCTCTACCCCCGTTTTGCGTCATGTTAACTACGTGTGTGTGTGTGTGTGCGTGGGTGTGTGTGTGGAAGCCAATCAGCTATTCATCATGGCACACGAGGCACTTCACTAGCACGCTCCTTAGATGATACTGTCACAGGAGGTGGAATGGATAGTCCCTGAGTTTGTGGGGCTCATTCAGAGGCCCCCCCCCCCCCCGTGTGCTTTACCTGGCTAGACCCCAGACACCGCTGACTGTGTGGTCAGCAAGGCAGCGTTGTCTCTCTCCCTTCTCCCTTTTCAACTAAGCTAAGGGGAGCGTGAGAGGATATGTTCAGTCACCAGAACAACGTGTGTGACTTGGTCTGTTTTAAGTACAGGTATACCCTGCTTGAACACGCCTGTGTGTGTCTGTATGTGCACTTTACGTGTGTGTGTGTGTGTGTGTGTGTGTGTGTGTGTCTGTGCGTGGGTGCGTGCGTGCGTACGTGCGTGTGTGTGCGTGATTTGGAGCAGGACCACGACCACAGCCTCCACAGGGGGGATTATGGCCTGTGGCTCTTTGCTTTCTGCCACTCTATCTCTCTCTCTCTCTCTCTCTCTCTCTCTCTCTCTCTCTCTCTCTCTCTCTCTCTCTCTCTCGCTCTCTGTCTTCCTGTCTCTCTCTGTGCAGCATGAATCATTTCCTGCTGGACTCCAGCCCCCTAAGGACCATAACTTTACAAACACTAGCACAACATACCAACCAGCCTAGACTGGCATAGGACACACTCACACACTGTCACACACACACACACACACACACACACACACACCCTTGCACATTCAATGCACACACTGTCACACCGTCGTGACAGGGCCTTGGATATTCAAAATGACACGATGTCTGGAAGCCTCCTCCTCTCTCCAAACTCATTCGTTGCAATGGGAGCTTTTCCGTTAGTCTAGCAGGTGCCAGCGCAAGTACAAAGAGGTGCCAGAGAACGAGAGTGAGGAAGAGAGAGACACTTATACACACACACACACACACACACACACACACACACACACACACACACACACACACACACACAGCCGTGAAAGTGACAAAGCAAGGCTGACAGAGCTAGAGGTCGTCCCTGAGATGTCTTAATGAAAGGCGCTCGCTAAGGTGTTTCCACCAGCCACGCGGTAAGGTGCTGTTCTCCAGTGCCGCCAGCAGGGGGACGGGAGTGGCCAAGTGATGGAGCACGGATACCGAGTCCGGACGCTAAGAATCCCAAACTAGGACAGCCTGTGTGCGTGTGTGCGTGTGTGTGTGGTTGTGCGTGGTTGTGCGTGCGTGCGTGTGTGTGTGTGTGTGTGTGTGTGTGTGTGTGTGTGTGTGTGTGTGTGTGTGTGTGTGTGTGTGTGTGTGTGTGTGTGCAGTCATCAAAAGGTGTTGGTGACGAGTCTCATTGGCAGTTTGAAGGTGAGGTGTGTGTGTGTGTGTGTGTGTGTGTGTGTGTGTGTGTGTGTGTGTGTGTGTGTGTGTGTGTGTGTTCATTTACTGGCATTGAATATTAATCATCCACTAAAATCATATTTACAGCATGTGTTCTTGAGAACCTTACGATGTTTGTGTGTACGTGCGTTCGTTGGCGTGCTTTTTGCTGATTCTGTCGTGTGTGTATGTGCACGATTGCGTGAGGCGGTCTGTGTGTGTGTATGTCTGTGTGTGTGTCTGTGTGTGTGTGTGTGTGTGTGTTTGTGTTTGTGTGTGAGGTAGCGAGCGTGCGATGAGTCCAAGGTTAAGCGTAGTCGTGTCTGCCCTGAGGCCGCGGATGGACTGGCTCCCTGAAGAGAGCCCACTGAACATGGCAGCAGCTTGCCCGGCTGCAGAGGTGCCCCCCCCCCCCCGCCTCACCCCGACCATCCGGCCCTGGCCCCACGGCGGTCAGACACACACGTCACCCCCCACCTCACTCTCTTCCACCTTTCTCTGCAAAGCAGGTCATGGCAAAGTGGTGGTCTCTTCCTCTGTTGTTGTCTCTCTCTCTCTCTCTCTCTCTCTCTCTCTCTCTCTCTCTCTCTCTCTCTCTCTCTGCCTCCTCTCTCTTTATGCCTCAGCCTGGCAAAGTGTCAGGCTGCCCACTGAGGGAGCTCCGGGAAGCGTGGTGGGCGAGGTTGTTCTGACATCAGAGAGAGAGAGAGAGAGAGAGAGAGAGAGAGAGAGAGAGAGAGAGAGAGAGAGAGAGAGAGAGCCAGGGTGGTGCCAGGCGACCGTGACCAGACTTGGCAGGGCCAGGGCGCTGGATGGGGGGGGGGGGGGGGTATGGGCGGGTGGCAGGGTCGCGCTCCTCTTTGGCCAGCCGCTGACGGATGAAGTCCAGGTGCTATTAGCCAGACAAACGATGCCTTCATCCGGAGGTGCCAGCTCATGCCACTGGCAAATGATGAATGCGTCCTCTCTTTTTGATTATAGTTTTTTTCTTTCACTCCCCTGTTCTGTCTGCAAGCAGGGCACAACAAACATAAGCTGGAGGAAGCTCAGGAGAGCTCTGCCTGCGGTGTGTGTGTGTGTGTGTGTGTGTGTGTGTGTGTGTGTGTGTGTGTGTTCTCTCGTGCGTCTCTGCTGGAGTCCACCTCTCGTTCCTCTGCTGTCGACCACGGGTCTGTTCTCCTCGTCGTCACAGCAGAGAGCGTTTTGCGTTCTCCGTGGGTAACAAGGGCTACTGCGAGCGGCCCCCGACCCCTTGGCCCTCCTGTAAACCAGTCGCTGTCTCTCCACGGACCTCGAGACCCTCTCTGAGGCTGGTGTTTCTCCCACACTGGCCGGGGCATTGACCGTGAACTGCACGCTAAGTTCAACGGCACCGAGCATGCTAGCACAAACGTGCGCGTGCACATGCCCACAAGCGCAGCTCTTTTAGCAGGGTCCCCCCCCCCCCAAAATGTGAAGCTTTATTTATTTTTGATTGATCGGTCATGATATGGACTTCCAGGACCGGAGTATGGGGTCAGCTCAGGTTCCTCGGCCTCTCGCTCTGCAGCTCCTCCACAGCATAATAAGGCCAGTGTTTTCCACCGCTCCGGATCGTTCAGCGTCACCCTGACAGCACCACTAACCCCCCCCCCCCCCCCCCACCACCACCACCCCCCCCCTTCGCGTTAGTGTCAGACCCGTGCACTCCCACCCAGAGAGAGAGGCAGACAGTTGGCCAGGCCAGCTCTAATGCACTGGAACATCTGCTGACAGATTGGAGGTGGACCTCTCTGTTGGTTTCCTCGGTACATCACAATGGGGGAGGTGGAGGCCCGGGAGTTTACCCCGCCGCACAAAGACATGAGGCCAGCTCTGTGACAGGTTGGAGGGGGGAGGGGAGAGGAGCGGGGAGGGAAAGGCGTGTGGAGAGATGGAGCTCAGAGGTGGCTGCTGGGAGTTGGAGGCCGTGAAGGCGACAGGTGTGCTGTTCTGCTGGGACGTGTCAGCATGCGGACTACACAGTCCACAGTGCCTCACCCAGCTGCTCCTAGTGCAAGCCTTCAGGTGAGAGAGATAGAAGGATGGCAGAGAGAGAGAGAGAGAGAGAGAGAGAGAGAGAGAGAGAGAGAGAGAGAGAGAGAGAGAGAGAGAGAGAGAGAGAGAGAGAGAGATAGAGAGAGAGAGAGAGAGAGAGAGAGAGAGAGAGAGAGAGAGAGAGAGAGACAGAGAGAACAGAGAGAGAGAGAGTAGAGATAGAGCAGAAAGAGAGTGGAGAGAGAGCAGAGAGAGAGAGAGTAGAGATAAAGCAGAGAGAGAGTGGAGAGAGAGGAGAGAGAGAGAGAGTAGAGATAGAGCAGAAAGAGAGTGGAGAGAGAGCAGAGAGAGAGAGAGTAGAGATAGAGCAGAAAGAGAGGGAGAGGGGGGTGTGAAAGGAGGACAAGATAGGGATAAAGGGGACAGGCAAAGATGAAAGTGAAAAATAACATGAACCAGGCTGAAAAAGAGCAGAGCAGGAAACGTCAGAGGGAGACACACGGAGTCTCATTACTCCTCCTTTAGTTTGTCGCCGTTCAAATAGTGACACAAGGTTTGCTAAACATGTTTCCCGACCACAAAGTCCTTCCCGGAAAATAAAAAAAGGAGTCGTGACTTTCCCACAGGAACTCCGGGATAATCCCCCCCCCCCCCCCCCCCCCCGACATTGAAACGCCTCCGTACGTTTTGGAAGGAACGGGGTGGGGGTTGGTTCGTATGAGTCAGGCACTAATACGGTTTGCCTTTGGATCCCCCCCCCCGCGGTGGACGGGTACGGTGGCTCTTTGATGATCTGCGCCACGAGGGAAGCGTCCCACGACTCTGTCTAATTCTTTCGGCTCCTTATCTTCCTCGCTTTGGCAAATGGAGCCTTTTCCTTTTTTTTTTCCCCCGTTGCCTAAAGCGTCTGCCGTGGCTCCGTGTTTCGTGGGATCCGACTATTTGTTCGGTTTATTATTTCATAACCTCCGTCTTACTTCTCGGCTCGTTCAACCGGTTCTCTTTGGTAACTCTTTACGCTTCTCTCCCTACGTATTTAACTCTCTCTCTCTCTCCTTCTCCCTCTCCCTCTGTCTCTCCATTCTCTCTCTTTCTCCCTCTCCCTCTGTCTCTCCTTTCTCTCCCTTTCTCCCTCTCTGTCTGTCCCTCTCTCCTTTCTCTCTCCTTTTCCCTGTCCCTGTCTCTCTCCTCTCTCTCCGTCTCCCTCTCCTATCCGCTGGCTCTCCATGGCAGCTGAGGCAGCTGTGCTGGTGGCCGGGGTGAGCGTTCTGCGTGGTGGAGGCCACTGATGGGACTGGCCATGCATGATATTGTGAGGCTGACAGGGAGGTGGCGGGGCGGCGGTCGGACAAGCTATTTGCCGCTGCCTACCCCGTGTTACCCGGCCAAGCTGTCACAGGCCCATCGGCCCGATATGGAGCCATAGGCGACCTCTGACCCCCCCCCCCTCCCACCCGCCCCATCCCCTGACAATATCCCCCCCCCCCCCATCTGATCCCTCTCAAAACCGTCAGAACACAGAAAAAAAGTCTCGAAGGGAAACTATCCACCGTAAAGCACGTTTGGAGATTTAGATTTTGATAATGTTATACTGTAGTATAAAATAATTTTTTTTTAAATAGAAACATCTGCCAATAGTTCCTCTCAGCCCCTCAGAAACGACCTGCGGTTCCCTCTTCGTTAACACTCCACGTGTTACCATGACAACCGCGTGACGTGTTGAGGCACCTGGCCTAGCTGGCTAGTTAGCGCCTGGTTGTTCAGAGCGTCCGTCTGAATGTGAATGTTTTGGAGTGAGGCGGTGTGGTTTTTGGACTTTGGGCTGGGAGGCGTATGGTGTGAGTCGATGATAGGCATTTGTTTCCACTCCAAAGAGCCGTTACGTGGCTGTGTGACACGCTGTTTGGTCCGCCGGCCCACGCCACACTGATTAGATGGCCCAGGGCCAGGCCACGTGAAGGGGGGGGGGGCACTGGGGTCTGCATTCGTCTGCCAGACACACACACACACACACACACACACACACACACACACACACACGCACACACAGCTCATGTTAGCCATTATGATTTCACTCTCACGTGACCAGGGTAATTAAGCCTTTTTAAAGAAATAGGTTGCTGTTGTTTTGTTGTTGCTGTTCATTCATGTATTTTGGTGCTTTATGACATGACGGGAGAACACTTATGTTCTCAAATAAATATCACAGTTCAATATTAAATGAATGCATACATGTTAACAATAATTAACAAAGTAAAAAAGAGAAGTGTTTCATACTACCTCAGATAAAACAACAGCCAAAAGAAACTGTAAATACTACAGTTCAGGATCAAAATAATTCATGTATGGTCTGGTATTTCTTACAGTGGAGTAGAAAGTCAGACTTTTTGAAGGGGTTGATTTTATTCCCCAAATAATTCTTTAGTGTAAGGCTAAGGCTAACTAGACTCTGCGGCACGCCCGTTACTCGTAAACGCTCTGTGGGGGTCCGGCTCTGATTCTGCCAGATCATACCACAACTTGCTGGCTCTTTTTTTCGATGATAGGTAAAAAAAAAATAAAAAAAAAATAAAAAATATAAACATATATATATATATATATATATGAAAGTGCCCCACATTTCACTGCCACGGAGTAGAATATTTTCTCTTTAGGGGTGGGGTTGAATTTGAATATAGTCTTCCATGTTCCATTTTATGATCTATATGTGTCTGGTCTGTGAGGGATGTGGGAGCCATGGTAAATTGTACGGAGGAATTTAAAGCTATTTGTATACGGGTAAATGGTAGTATATGCAATGGTGGCATCCCCTAAAGGAAAGGAATAGTCATTTCCCCTGGCCTTCTTTTGAAAAAAATCATTTTTCATCTTTTTTGTCCTCTCGCTCTGTCTCTTTATATCTCTCCATCTCTCCTTCTCTCTCCTTCTCTCCTTCTCTGCGTGTCTTGCCCTTCACATGCTCCTCGGTCGTCTCTTTGGAGGACTTTGCTGTATCTGCTTACTGTCCATCTGGGTGTGACAAATATGAAATGGAGGCTCAATCCGCGCTGTCCTCCATTGCCCCCCCCCCCCCCACACGCACACACGCACACACACACACACACACACACTCCCTTCATCTCCTGTCCCACCCCCCACTCCCTCCACCAACCCCCTCCGAATGTATTTCCAGAGATCCCCAGGATGAACCTGTAAAACAAATAAATACATGAATAAACACAAAGTCACACCTTCAGCTCGGTCCACGCCCATACAGAACGTTTGAGAAGGTTTCCACACCAAACTACGTCTGAAACGAACGGAGCGCGTGAGGGCGTCATGGCTCCCCATCTTTTTCGGTGCTTGACAATTTTCTCCCAGCTTGTTTCATTCCAAAACCCTCTTAAATAAACACAATCATTTTGGAGTGACTCCCATAGACATATCATTACGGCTGATGGGAGGAGGTCGATAGGGGGCTGTGCCTTGGCGCCTCTCGCCCCTCTGCCTCTTGCGGTGGTGGAGGCAGCTGGGCTCGGGGGTGTGTCTAGTCGGCCCAGCCCTCTCCATGCCTTCAAACTATTTTCCAGGCGGCTGCTCTTTGTTAGAGCCCCTCCGAGCAGCACCGATCGAGCCCATTGATTGGTCTCGGCCCCAGTCGAAAGAAAATGCGATTACCATGCGCGCCGGGGCCAGAAACTCGAATCACAAAAGCAGTTTTTTTCTCTCTTCTTCTCCCTCTTTTAAATTTTTTTTTTTATTTTGCTGTTTGTTGTTCTTGTTTTTTCTCTTCTTCTCCTTCTCTGTTCCTGTATCGTCTTGTTCTTCCAGTGTGTTTAATTGTGGGAAGATAAGCATAATTATGTCTCGTCATTCTAGACATGGAGGGAAAATTTGTGACTGTGAGTCCTTTTTTACGTTTTTGACATATGCTGTCATGAAGATTATGGTGATATACTATATATGAGTATACTGTTTATACTAAATCTTAACTTCTGCTATGGGAGCATCTGTAGAGGTTGGCCTCGCCACTGAAATCTTCAGAGTGAATTCAGAGGTAGTTGTAGTCGAGTTGTGCATTATTTGGACTACAAAAGGAATTCTGAACTCCGGACTACAAAGTCCTTGCAGCATGAGGGCCCCGCCTACCCTGTGGGCAACGCAACGGCGGACTGGCCAACCAGCATCGGGCCCAGTGGGTCAACCTCTCACTCAGATCACCGACTGACTGGGGGCCCTGTCTGCAGGCCCTGGGACATGTTCAGTAGCACCGGAACCCTTCATCTCCGTCGCCCTCCTCCTCTTCATCTTCCTACCCTCCCCCCGGAGTTCCGCGGGGTGTTCCCCCTGAAGCCACGCTCCTTTTTCCTTCACCAAAGGTCTGGAACACAACACCTGCACTTCAAAGACACAGGAACATCTGACGCATTTCCCTCATTTCTGCGCCCCCCCCACCCTGCCAGCTATCCCTCGTCTTTTAACCCAGTAGCCAAACGCGTGCACACACACACACACCCACACACACACACACACACACACACACACACACACACACACACACACACACACACACACACACACACACACACACACACACACACACACACACACACACACACACACACACACACACACAGGGACACGGACACACAAACACACACACAGAGAAATCCACACACGTACATATAGAAAGGGGGAGAGGGGGTTAGAGGCATGGGGGGACGGCACTCTATAAAAGGAACAAGGTTAATAATATCCACCAGCACTCCCAGCTCGGTTTGGTTTTGTCGTGACCCCTCTACGACCCCAGGAATCCCGGGGCTTTAGTGCCGCTGCAGCGATGAGAGTGTTTGATATCTCAGGGCACCACCCCCCCCCCCCCCCCCCCCCCCTCCCCCTCCCCCCGCGCTACATCCACGACAAATATCCCAGATAAGGCCGGGGCCTGGGATTTTCATAACCGTAGATAACGTGTTCTTATAGTGTCAGAGGTGTTCTGCGTTTCTTTTCTTCCCTTTATCTGCTGGCAGCCGTCTCCTCGTCCTCCGACCGCGTCCTACTCTCTCCTTTGCTTTGTCTGTCCTCTCCCGAAAAAAAATTTCAAGTGTGATATTGTCAGAATTTTACTTTTTAAGATTTTTCTTTTCGTGTACCTCGTGGTTGCTCCCGCCACTCCGGTGATCATTCCGTGAGGGACGCCTGCTTCCCCGTTAAACGGTGCACTTAATTCCTTCATTTTCTTTTTTTTTCTAATGATTTCCTCGTCTGATATTTGAACAGGGAGTTTAGCGGCGCTCCAGATTAATCATGTCTCTTAATTGCTTTCAATCCATCCTCTCCCCTGACAACGTCTCTCGGTTTTATCCTCCGGGGTGGGGTGGGGTGGGGTGGGGGGGGTGGGGTGGGGCTCTGCCAGTGAAGAGGTGTTATTGGGTTTGCAGGCTGGCGTTTAGTTTGTGCCTCCGCCCCTGCTGTGGCGCCCATCTTGGGACCGCGGGGCTACACTGTGGCTCATGTGAGAAAGAGAGCGTGAGAGAGAGAGAGAGCGAGAGAGAGTGAGAGAGAGAGAGAGAGAGAGAGAGAGAGAGAGAGAGAGAGAGAGAGAGAGAGAGAGAGAGAGAGAGAGAGAGAGAGAGAGTGGCAGAAAGCGAGGACAGAGCGAGGAGTTGAAGAGTTTAGAACCAGCGGCATCCTGGGAGGGACCTCGGTCACGGAGCGTCGACGACGTGACGTCTGATTGGCTGCTAGAGCCCTGAGGCCGCCCAGTCTAACCCCCCTGCCCCCCCCCCCCCCCGCCCCTTCCCTCGACCCGTCCCCGTCCCCCCGCATGATGCACATCCACAGCACTACTTTACTGAATCACTCAGGAAACTGACTCATGAGAGAGACGAGGCGGCCAGACAGAAATATGAAAGTGAGGGTGACGGAAGGAGATACAAGTGGAGAATGGGAGAGAGTGGGGAGAGCGAGAGAAAGAGGGGGGGGGGAGAGAGAGAGAGAGAGAGAGTTAATTATTTACAGTTGAGCTGAGGCCCGAGATGGGTTCTCCGGGGTGGATGTAGAGTGTAACACGATGTGCACAAAAGCTTTGGCTGTCCTTTTTTTCTTTTTTTTTCGGAACAGATTAGATTGAGACTGCGGTGTAGCCGTGTGGGTCTCCTTCTTTCACTCTCTCTCTCTCTACCTCTCTCTCTACCTCTCTCTCTCTCTCTCTCTCTCTCTCTCTCTCTCTCTCTCTCTCTCTCTCTCTCTCTCTCTCTCTCTCTCTCTCTCTCTCTCTCTCTCTCTCTCTCTCTCTCTCTCTCTCTCTCTCTCTCTCTCTCTCTCTCTCTCTCTCTCTCTCTCTCTCTCTCTCTCTCTCTCTCTCTCTCTCTCTCTCTCTCTCTCTCTCTCTCTCACCTCTCTCTCTCTCTCTCTCTCTCTACCTCTCTCTCTCTCTCTCTCTCTCTCTCTCTCTCTCTCTCTCTCTCTCTCTCTCTCTCTCTCTCTCTCTCTCTCTCTCTCTCTCTCTCTCTACCTCTTTCTCTTTCTCTCTCTCTCTCTCACTCTCTGCCTCTTACCTACCTCACTCTCTCTCTCTCTCTCTCTCTCTCTCTCTCTCTCTCTCTCTCTCTCTCTCTCTCTCTCTCTCTCTACCTCTCTCTCTCTCTCTCTCTCTCTCTCTCTCTCTCTCTCTCTCTCTCTCTCTCTCTCTCTCTACCTCTCTCTCTTTCTCTGTCTCTCTCACTCTCTGCCTCTTCCTACCTTTTTACCGCTCTCTCTCTCTCTCTCTCTCTCTCTCTCTCTCTCTCTCTCTCTCTCTCTCTCTCTCTCTCCCTCTCTCTCAACTCTCTCTCTACCTCTTATCTCTTCCTTTCTCTCTCTCCCTCTACCTCTCTCACTCTACCTCTCTCCCTCTCTCACTCCACCTCTCTCTCCCTCTACCTCTCTCTCTCTCTCTCTCTCTCTCTCTCCCTCTCTCTTGCTGCAGAGCTAAGTGTTTGCTGCGACGCTAAGATACATGGCTCCGCTCGGCACCCTGACAGGACTGTCAGCACCAGGTTTAAAGATTCATGCCGAGGAGGTTTCCGTGGTGTCGTCAGCGGTGTTGTTTCTCCGTCCCATACATGTTGTTTGGCGTCCTACTGTTTTGTGAGATGCCATGCATTTTGTTTCTGGAATGGAGACCGAGTACGAGATCTCCTTATTTGTGTTTTTGGTTTTTTTATTAGATTTTTCTGCACACTGCCTCAGGCTGTGGTTTGGCAGCTTCACTGTAGCGTGGCCTGGTTGCCCGTTGCCCAGTGCCCAGGGCTCGGTGTGACCACGGAGGCTGCAGACGGGAAAGAGAAAGAGAGAGGCAGAAAGAGAGGCAGAGTGATCCGAGTGAACGACAAAAGGATGGGAGGTCGCCAAGCAAATTGGGACGGATCCCCTTCTTAATTGGCTCACACGCATACCTCGCAAACACACACACACACACACACACTCACGCACGCACACCTCACACACACACACACACACCTCACACACATACACCTCATGAAGACACATACAGAAATGGAGAGGGAGAGCGAGAAAATAGGGATCCTTTCTTGGCAAAACCATGCGGAGCCTTTTTGAGCGCCAAAAGGAGTGTGAGGCATCACACACACACACACACACGCACATACACACACACACACACACACACACACACACTGAACAATGGCACTGCAGAGCCCATTTCCCAAACACACACACACACACACACACACACCTCAATCCGCTTTGGCATCGATCGCTGTTTCATATTATGAAGTCACACGTGTTTGTGTGTGAGCGTGTGCCTTAGCACACCATTACTTCCAGCCCTAAAGATGGCTCTTTTAATACGCAGTGTCCGCTAATGTTTCTGCTTGATGGTGATTTCACTCCCCGCAACCTTCCCCTGCCGAGCAGAGGAGCTAGGCTCATCAATGATTGACCAGCTGCCAGGGTGATGGGCAGGCCTGGATAGTCAGGCAGGCAGAGAGGCAAGCAGGGCTGGCCAGGCAGGCAGTCAGTCAGGCAGACAGAGAGGCAGGCAGGCAGAGTCAGTCAGGCAGACAGAGAGGCCGGCAGGCAGGTAAGCAGAGAGGCAGGCAGGCAGGCAGGTAAGCAGAGAGGCAGGCAGGCAGGTAAGCAAAGAAGCAGGCAGGCAGGCAGGCAGGTAAGCAGAGAGGCAGGCAGGCAGGTAAGCAGAGAGGCAGGCAGGCAGGCAGGCAGGCTGGAAGGCAGGCAGGCTGGAAGGCAGGTAGGCAGAGAGGTAGCCAGGCAGGCAGGCAGAGTCAGTCAGGCAGGCAGGTAAGCAGAGAGGCAGGCAGGCAGGCAGAAAGGCTGGTAGGCAGAGAGGCAGGCAGGCTGGCAGGCAGGCAGGCAGGCAGCGGCTGGCAGGCAGGCAGACAGGCAGTGGCAGGCAGGCAGGCAGGCAGGTAAGCAGAGAGGCAGGCAGGCAGGCAGGCAGGCAGGCAGGTAAGCAGAGAGGCAAGCAGACAGGCAGGTAAGCAGAGAGGCAGGCAGGCAAGCAGGCAGAGAGGCAGGCAGGCAGGCAGGTAGCGAGGCAGGCAGTCAGGCAGGCAGGCAGAGACGCAGCCAGGCAAGCAGAGAGTCAGACAGTCAGACAGAGAGGCAGGCCGAGAGGCAGGCAGAAAGGCAGGCAGGCAGGCAGGCAGGTAGGCAGAGAGGCAGGCAGAGAGGCAGGCAGGCAGACAGAGAGGCAGGCAGTCAGTCAGGCAGGCAGAGAGGCAGGCAGACAGAGAGGCAGGCAGGCAGGCAGGCAGAGAGGCAGGGCTGGGCAGGCAGGCAGGCAGAGAGGCGGACAGGCAGAGAGGGAAGGATGGAGGGAGAGAGGTAGGTAAGCAGAAGGGATGTAGGGAGGGAGGGAGGGAGGGAGGGAGGGAGGGAGGGTGGCAGGCATGGTGGGAGGGAGGGAGGGAGGGAGGCAGGGAGTAGGGTGGCGGGCGGGCAGATCGCTGTGATGTCTCCATCTACTCTACCTCCCAGAGAAGCATTCTGTGGCCAGAGGCCATTAACTGACGAGCCACTCATTTGTCCACACATGCAGTTTGTTCAGGGACTGACCACAGGACGGTCCACGAGGGCCTACTCAGTGTCTAGTGTTCCGGTTAGTGCACGCTAAACTGATCAGGAGTCAGCTGTTGGCTGCTGAAGTGTAAATGCGGCTCAGTAGGTGTGTCTGTGGTGTTTATTATGAATACTTCTGCTTCATCCTAAATTCCTCACATCTGTAAGGGGGGTGGGGGGGGGGCTCTGGTAATGACCTCATCAATACGAGACGGCCTGTGTGTGAGAAAGGCTCCACAGAAGGTGCGTGCCAGAGAGGCAGTCAGTTCAATGGGCCCCGGCGTAAGAGGGGGAGGGGGGTGGGGGGATGAGAGGAGGGGGTAGATGGAGGTGGATGCAGATGGATGCAGATGGGCTTTAATGGAGGACCGGGGAGGATGGACACAGTCATTGAGCTTAATGGGGCCCTTGTCTTTATTTACGAGACAAGCGCCGCGATGTGATTCGCTAACCAAACCAGCGGCGGGATAATGACATCACTGTCAGCATTATCTCCCGAAAAACGCTCGGCGCCATCACTCTCGCTGCCACCCCACATAGAGTGCATAATGTGTGTGTGCGTGCGTGTGTGTGTGTGTGTGTGTGTGTGTGTGTGTGCATACGAGCGACCGCTCAACAAGAGCCACTTTGTTGGCTCAGCTGGGAGTTTTTTTATCATTTCATGGAAGGGAAATCCTTAATTTGAAGCCCGTGCTGGCTGTCAGTCTGGCTTGCCTTCCCCCCTGCCCCCCATCCCTATTGCCACAGTTCATGTCCTTTGAAGAGAAATACACAGTCGATCAGCTGCATCAAGATGGCCGCCCTGTGCCGGTCTACTTTTAAAAAAAACAACAACGATTTATCCCTCGTGGCACCAGTGGTAGTAAACACATATTGCTAAAAACGTTGTGTCTTAATGTACATTAAGTAAATTAACATATACTTTTATATTGCTTTATTATCGCATTTCCCACAAAGTTAATTCCTCCGTCCCAAGTGAGCGCACAGCTACTGTGAACTTTTTGACCTCCGGTACACATTAACAGTCCGACAATGCTAAATGTCTTATCAGGCTTTTACACACCTATTATCACTTCTCCACTGGGTCTCAAGGATGGAGAGTTGAATATCGACAGAGAACACAACCAGAGGAGTGAGACTGTGAGAGTGAGCGGAGACAGATGTGGAGAGAGAGAGAGAGAGAGAGAGAGAGAGAGAGAGAGAGAGAGAGAGAGAGAGAGAGAGAGAGAGAGAGAGAGAGAGAGAGAGAAAGAGACGTAGAGAGAGGGAGAGAGAGTAAGAGACGGAAAGAGTGCAATTTAACGACTCTCTCCCCCCTGCACCCCCTACGAGGTAAAGTGTGTGTGTGTGTGTGTGTGTGTGTGTGTGTGTGTGTGTGTGTGTGTGTGTGTGTGTGTGTGTGTGTGTGTGTGTGTGTGTGAGGCAGGCTGACCCGCCAGTCAATGCTCTTATCGACGGCCGCAGACTGACGTCGGAGCAGGGAGCGACTGAAGCCTGCTGCTATGCATAACATGTTAGACTCTATTACCCACGATGCTTCAGAGCGGGTTACATGGTAAGTTACATAACGCGGGGGTTGGGTGATGTAGTCCTGTGATTATTAGCGCCGTAGCGATGTGAGGATGTGCGGTGGTTTGCGTTGTCGGCGTGCTGTCGCTCGGCACGGAATGTGTCAGTGTGGGTTTTCCCATTTCTCCGCGCGCATGGAGGGCTCGTGAAGGAGCGTCTCCTTCAGAGCGACGGTGGTAGCGGATGTTTGTCTGAGATTCCCTGCCTCGCCCGCAAAACACTCCCCGCCCGCAGACACCCAGTTCGACAAGTCTCGTTGCTCAGCTACCCCCCCCCACCTCACTCCCCTCCTCACCCCTCCAGTTCTGTGTGCATAGGTGCTATTCAACATTTATGGTTTACAGAGGCCGTCATGTATAATTCAAACGGAGAGAGAGGAGCTCGCGGAGGAGGAGCAGGCGGGAGCGGCGAGGCTCGCCTTGCTTTGCCGTTGCCGGTGGCCCGGCCTTGTGATTGCACTCGAATGGCACATCTTCTATAGGCACTTCAAGGTCAGCATGACTGATTTACCCGCTGCCGCCGCCCTCTTTTGTTCCGGTGCCTTCTGTGGGACGGCGGACGGGCCGGCCCGGCCTGGTTGGACGTGCACCCTGGCCTGGGCCTGCCGCCGCTCGCTACCCTGTGGGGCGTGTCTAATCCTATTTACCTCCTGTGTCAGCGCTTTGAGTCTACCCTGCTTCACCCCTCCAATTACCCTCCAACACCCACTTCCCTCTGTTCGAAACGCAACCTCAGACAAACTCTTAGTGTTAGAGGAGAGAAGAGGAGAGAAAAGAGAAGAGAGGAGAGAGAAAAGAGAAGAGAGGAGAGGAGAGGAGAGGAGAGGAGAGGAGAGGAGAGGAGAGGAGAGGAAAACAGGAGATGAGAGGAGAGGAGAGAACAGAACAAATCTTATGTCAGGGCTTCCGTACCTCCAGCCATGTGACTCAGCCCTCTTTGAAGCCAGATTACAGCGTGGATTAATGCAGCAGGCCCGGGGTTTATGGAAGGTCCCGCAGGCAGCTGGCAAAGGGCAACTCAGGTGTCGGTGCCAGCCCCCCCCATGTTTTGCTCTAGTCTCTTCTCCCTCTTTTTTTTGTTCAAACCGTACCAGCCATCTAGTCTAATCCCATAGAAAAGCACTTTATTCACGGTAAAAAAAACAACTGAAAAACCCCCTGTTTTCCCCCTGTAGTACTGTTTTCATCAAGCTGCTGTTCCAGTGACACGAGCACGCGGCCATTACGTTTGATGGCATGTGCTCCGGTTTATATGGCCGTTTTTTTTTTTTTAACGGCGTACCGTAGATTTACCGGGCGGGGACGGGGACGGGACAGGGGGAGGGGGGGCACAGCGGTTACATTGCGCCGAGGCGTCGCCGCTCGTTCCGCCCGCCGCGGCTGTGCAAACATCCGCATATCATCCCGTTGCTCCATTTATCCTCGCAACATTAAATCCATTTACCGCAAGTCTAAATCTGGGGCAATGTAATTAAATGCCATTCTCTCTCGCCATTAGGGGGATAATTAAGTAGGGAGCCGCGGCTCGACTCGTTACGCCTTGGAAGCGGGTGGTACTGGCTGGGCAAAATAGATTTTTTTTTTATTATTATTATTATTTATAATTATTTTTTTTTTTTTACGTTTTGTACCTCTTAAAGCCAAACCTCTTCATAAGATGTGGATGGTGATATTTTAAGGTTCTCATGCTCTCTGTCTCTCTCTCTCTCTCTCTCTCTCTCTCTCTCTCTCTCTCTCTCTCTCTCTCTCTCTCTCCTCACGCTCTTCGTCTCTTTCTGTTTTTTCTCTTTCTCTGTCTTGTCTTTGTGTCTGTCCTGTCTTACTCTTAGTTCCTCTCTCTCTCTCTCTCTCTCTCTCTCTCTCTCTCTCTCTCTCTCTCTCTCTCTCTCTCTCTCTCTCTCCCTCCCTCCTCTCTCCTCCTCTCACCTCCATCTCTCTCTTACACTCCTTTATAGTTGTGATGATACTGTGTTTTTTTGTGGTCTGAATGGTGTCTTTACTAGACAGCTCGCTAACTAGCCCGTTAGCTCTGACTGATGTAAGTGGTGGTTATTGTTGCTTTCCCCGACCTCTCTCAGCTCAGCTCGGCTTCACTCTCCTCTACACTCAGATAAACAGACGTGTTTTTCAGGAGCGTTGGCTGTAGGCTATTTGTTTAGGTCTCACTGTTCGTCTTATCTTCCTCTGATCTTCTACTACATGTCCCTGGCGTTCCATAATACGTAGTTCGCACGTACTATTACGGACTCTCAGCCACTGTAATCTCGGAAGGAGATAAACGTGTGAAAGGAGAGTCTATGTCTAGGGACATCTTAATTCACCCCCCCCCCCTTTGTTTCCATATTATGCCATTATCCCATTTGGAGCTCATAGGAGATGAGGAAGGTAGTGAGACGCAGAGGGGAGCGTGTTCTGGGATTCGGCACACACCTTTTATTAGATACAGGGATGGAGAGGGGAGCGTGTTCTGGGATTCGGCACACACCTTTTATTAGATATAGGGATGGAGAGGGGAGCTTGAGAGGTGCAAATCTACAGATCAACACATAGGTCAACTACGGGAAGAACAGGCTGCATTCAGATGTTGGTACAGATGACTGACAGGCAAGTCTCAGAGAGTAATGAGATGTTATAAATACATATATACATAAATATACTGTGTATATAGATGCACACACACACACACACACACACACACACACACACACACACACACACACACACACACATATGTACACACACACATATAATATAGATCTAGATGTGATATGTATTTCTATATACATCTTTCCAGAAAGGCAGAGAGAAGTTTTGAGCTGTGTCACCTCAGGACAGAGACTCTTCATCTTTGAGGGAGCGGGCCCTGTCCTCATCTAAAAGCCTGGCCTCTGTAGTTGGCCATGCTAAATGTAGCAAGCCGTGTTTCCCAAGACGGGGGCCCGCGTGTTCTCGTTCCGGGCCGGTGCCTTCCTCCTCCTCCTCCTCCTCATTGGAGAGTCCCACCAGGGACAGCACTTAGCGCGGCCCGCCCAGAGAAGGGACATGGGGGAGGAAGGGGAGGCGGGGGAGATAGAGGACAGGGCCAGCGCTGAGTACTCCTCCTCATGCTCACCGGTTGAAATATTGACTCCATGTTCCTTTTTTAGCCGCCGTCTCCTCTCCGATAGCGAACCCCAGGCCCCGGGCCGAGACGACGCGGTGACGGAGCCGGCAGCTTGGTGACGGAGCCGGCTGCTTGGTGACGGAGCCGGCTCCTTGGTGACGGAGCCGGCTGCTTGGTGACGGAGCCGGCAGCTTGGTGACGGAGCCGGCTGCTTGGTGACGGAGCCGGCTGCTTGGTGACGGAGCCGGCAGCTTGGTGACGGAGCCGGCTCCTTGGTGACGGAGCCGGCTCCTTGGTGACGGAGCCGGCTCCTTGGTGACGGAGCCGGCTGCTTGGTGACGGAGCTGGCTGCTTGTCAGCATGCGCTGGCTTTTGCCTTGGCGCCATAGCGAGCTGGCAGAGGCTACTTAGTTTGATGCTTTTCTCCGGGAGGGTGTGCGGGGCGGGGTGGGGGGTGGGGGGGGGGGGGGTTAACTGAAGGTCGTAGAGTCTGTCACGGCGTGGTCCTGCACTGACACGCGTGGCAAAGTGTGAAAACCCCAGCCGTCGCTATTTAAAACAAAACAAAAAACTGCCTGCAGTGTCTGACTGTGGTGCAGATGGTCCGTGAGGAGGATAGAGAGAGAAAAAAACACACACAAAAAAACAGTACTCTTTGTGGTGCGTATTAGCATTTCGCCGGCCTCTCTCTGTCACCTTGCTCTCCCCGAAAGCCGCCTGAACCGTCGTCGGCGTGAGGAAGTGGGTCGCTAACTGCCGCAATCAAGCTGCTCCATATTCATGAGCGCCGCTTCCTGGGCGAGAAGGT